>APFE030838761.1:26184-104409 GCA_000404065.3 Pinus taeda
CCCCCCCCCCTCTCTCTCTCTCTCTCTCTCAAAAATCAATATCACTTAATAATTTGACAATTTTTATATCTTTTTATATTTTATTCGAAATAAAATTTGAAAATCAATCTTTAAATAATGATATATCTATTATCTTAATTTTTCTCTTAAATTATTAATCCTTTCATATATGTAATAATATAAAATCATTTTAATATAACCAATAAAATAAAATGTCTCTTCAAAGACATCCGATAAAATTGGAATGATACAGAGAAGATTAGTATGGCGCCTATGCAAGGATAAAATGCACAAATTGAGAAATGGTCCAAATTTTTAAGCCCCAAGGGTTAGCTCAACTGGTCAAATAAGTGCGTTGCCTTTCAGGACATCACAGGGTCAATTCTCCCCGAAGCCCTTGGGGTTAGGCCTAGCTATTGGCTGTGGGGCTTGATATCCTTGATCAAGCTCAGATATTTCCATGGATGTAGTGGCCACCCAGTGATCGTGGGTGTCCGTGAACCACGCGTGAAAAAATAAAAATAAAAAATTTAATAATATATCATGTCTTTTTTTTTTTGGAGTAATTGTCAATCCCTTTACCTATAAAGATAATTTAAATATAAAATTGAATACTCAAAAATAAAATTCTATATAATATATTGTTGCTTTGGGTTATGGTTAATTCTTATATATATTAGGTTATATTAATGGAATAACTATTGAACGTTTGTTATGTAATTGACTTGCAAAAATAACATAATGCTAGAAATATGAAATAATATTACGAGAAACACATAAATATCATATGAATTAAGACAAGTTGAAAGGATATTAGTATTCAAAAATAGATTACAAAGTTTACTCAACTCTCCAAGGGGGCAACATCCAACAGAAAATAGCTCGAATACAATAGGATTCAATGATTCTTCCCTTGCTATCTACGACTATGTATAGCTTAATGACATCCGAAACCCTAACTACTAGTGGTCCGTTGCATAACAAGGGTCAACCACTCTAATTATTAATCATGGTTGGTTTATAACTAATTGTGGTCCCTTTTGTATAATGTGGGTCAACCACTTACAATTGTTATTAATGTAGATAACCACTTACAGGCTTTATTGACTCAAATAACTAACTATGACTATGCCTCTTGGGCTTATTACATAAATAAAGGGGTTAGGATTGGACCCTAACATGCACTTCCCAATCAAAATAAGCCTTGTCCTCAATGCTAAAGATGGGGAAACTATTTAAGAACAATGATTGGTTCCCATGTTGTAACTTCTCGAGAGGTATATTTCCACTTGATGAGAACTTCCTTGATTGTGTGGTCATGGAGATGTCCTTCATGAGTATCAATGACATGTTCGGGTCAAAGCGAAAGTGAGCCTTCTTCATATAATTCTAGCAGACTTGTTTGAACTCTAAAATTGTTCCACGCAACTTTCTTAAGGCATGATACATGGAAGACTGGGTGGATTTTTCAGATAGTCAGCATGGCCAGTTTGTAAGCGACTTCTCCTAGACAGTGAAGTACCTGATAAGGCCCATATTTGGTGCTAGTTTATAAAAACTCTTTTGTTTGAGAGATATCTTCTTATACGGTTGGAGTCGCAGGAACACCTGGTCACCTACTTAAAATTACTTCTCAGAAAGATGTTGGTTGGCCTATTGATTCATTTTTTTTATCTTGATGTATATTAATTTTGAGATGAGAAATCATGGTGACATGGTTATGTAGGAGATGATCAAATGCCTATACTTCAGAACATCAAGTGATATAAGAAGCTAGCGAAGGTGGGAGTGGGCCATACACTGGCTCATATAGCATCATCTTGGTGGCTTCATGATAGTTTGTATTACCACCATTCATCTAAAGGTATACATTGATGTTTCTTGTCTGAAGTGAAGCACCATAGATAGGTCTCCAAACATTTGTTGACTACTTCTATTTGACCATTAGTTTGGGGATCATAAGTTGTACTTAGTTGGAGTTGTGTGCCCTATAGCTTGAAAAGTTCTTGCCAATTTTTTTTGGTGAAGGTGGGGTCTTGATCAGGCACAATGGAAGTGATCATGCCATGTTGTTTGAATATTTTTACCATGAAAGCTTGAGCCACCAATGTTGGGGGAAATGGGTGTGGTGGATTGCAAAAATGAGCATATTTGGAAAGTCTGTCCGCAACCACTATGATGACTGATTCATTGCCTGACTTTGGGAGACGTATAATGAAATCCATTGAAACATATGTCCAGATGGAAGTAGGGAGTGGAAATGGTTGTAAGGTTCTCGATAGCTTGATTATTTCCATTTTGCTGTGTTGGTATACATCGCATTCCTATACAAAATTAAGAATTTTATTCTTCATGCCAGTCCAAAAGAAAGAGCGGCACACTCATTCATAAGTCTTCTGAAAGCCTAAATGGCCTACCGTCGAAGAGGAGTGCAAATCTTCCAAGATGTGAGTTTTGAGGGTGGGGTTCGAGGATATCACGACATGACCCTTGTAGCAAAGAACCTCATCCTTCCAAGAGTGTTCCTCTGAGGAATTAGGATTTCGCCTTAAGTTATTAATGAGCTGGGACATAGAGGGGTTGGAGAAGTATTTATCTCGGGCCTCTTCAATCCAATCTAGTATGGGTAGAGAGAGGGATAAAATGCTTCCCTCATCCCCAAATTGCGTGATAAGGCACCAACCACTACATTGTCACGCCCCTTCTTGTACATTATCTCATAATCATACCCCAACATTTTTGCGAGCCAATTATTTTTTTTTGGTGATGATAGATGTTGGTAAAGGAAATATTTTAGGCTATGATGGTCAGTGTGGATTTGGAAATGACACCCCAATAAGTATGGTCACCAAGTGTTGACTGCATGTAAGATGGAAATCATTCCTTTCTCATATGTAGATTGACCCAAATTCTTTCCACTAAGTTGTTAACACGTGAAAGGCAGTGGTCTACTTTCCTGCATTAATATTGCGCCAATGCCCATACTTGAAGTATCACATTCAATCAAAAAAGGTTTTGTAAACTCTGGTAGGGACGATACCGGAGTGGAGCACATGGTCTGTTTGAGAGCCATAAAGGCCTTCAAATCTGCATTAGTCCAAATAAATGATTTTCTGTTGAGAATATTAGTGAGGGGTCATGAAGTGCGTCCATAATTGCAGAAAAAATTGTGATAATAGCCTGTGAGACCCAAGAATCCCCTCAAACTTTTCAAGATTTTTGGTTGGGGCCAATCTTACATTTCCTGAATCATTTTTGGATGAGCCCTCACTCCTTCAAGACCCACAATGTGTGCCAAATACTCTAATTCTTCCATGCCAAAAGAACACTTTGATAATTTGACAAATATTTTATAATCTTGGAGCAGTTGCAATACCTGGTCAACATGTTGAAGGTGGGTGTCCCATGTTATTCTGTAGATGAGAATGTCATTAAAAAAGGCCAAGAATGTTTTTCTAAGATACAGTTTCATAAGGTGGTTCATGAGGCTCTGAAAAATGGATGGGTAATTACAGAGACCAAATGGCATGACCAAGAATTCATAATGGCCTTCATGAGTTCAAAAGGTTGACTTGGGAATGTTAACTTCCTTCATCTATATTTGGTGATAGCCTAAGCATAGGTATAGTTTGGTAAAAAATTTGGCACCATGTAATTCATCAAGCATATCATCAACTACTGGGATAGGAAATTAATCCTTGATAGTGAGCTTGTTAAGGGCCCTAAATTTCAGACACATGCGCCATTCACCATATTTATTTAGAACCATGATGAGTAGAGATGAATAAGGTTCGTGCTGGGAAGATTAACACCTGCTTCGAGGATTTCCTTGATGATATTTTCAATTTCATTGTTTTGGGAGAAAGGATATCGATAGGAGCATAGATTTGGTGGTTGGGTACATGGTAGAAAAGGGATGTTATGATCATGTTCACCCCTAGAGGGTGGGAGCTCCTTAGGTTTTTCGATGACCCGTTGGTGGTGATCTAATACTTGTTGCATCTCAGGATGAAAGGGAGGAGGAGTGAATTCAATGGCATGAATGGCATTAAATTGTTCGATGATCCCATGATGGCCCTTTTTTAAAAGCTTCTCCATTCAATGTGAGAGATGATAGTAGGAGCACCTGCTTGGTGTCCCTTTATTGTATGAGTGGCTCCATTATACTTAAAGTTCATATGTGACTCCTCGAAGTACATTGTGATAGGGCCCAGTGTGCAGAGCCATTCAACACCCAGGACAACATCACAACCACCCATTTTAAAATAAAAGATATGTGGGTTTTGAGGTGATAATCCCCTTTCGTATATTCATAGTCCCATTCACATTGCATGGTCACCTAATCAGCTATAGGTACTTGGAAATTAGATGTTACCCTAACAAAATAATGAACTACTTCTGCTACTTTCTTATGGACAAAATTATGTGTGCTACCACTATCAATCAACACCACTATTGGTTGATGTTTAATAAAACCTCATAGTTTGAGAGTCTAGAGAGAATAAATGCCGGCCATGGCATGGAGTGAGATAACCAACTCATCTAGCATAGCTAGAGTACGAGTGTCTGGACCTTCTTTAGCAAAGCTATTTTCAGAAGCATCAATTTGAAAGAATTTTGGTTCCTTACATTTATCTCCTCAGGATTATTTTTCATCACAATAGTAGTAGAGTCCTTGTTTCCTTTTTTCAACCATTTTTGTTAGTGACACTTTTTTAACCTAAGTGTTTGGGTGGGGCCCGTAGTCAGGTTGGAGATGCCTGTGAAATGAAATTTGGACCATTTTATTGGGAATTTAAAGCGAATTCTACCTCTAATTCCTTATTTCAAGCTTCCCACCAAGTAGTTGGGTGATAAATTCTGACATGGGCTTAGATAGCTTAATTTAAGCCATAGATGAAACATTCCAAGTAAAAGGCATCTCCTAGTCCTTCAGTTGAGATGGACAATTTTTCAAAGGATGCAATGTAGTCCGTTACTGTACTCGTTTTCCCGAGCTTAGTGAAATGACCTATAAAGTGAGATCCTTGATTAAATCTATCACAAATAGCCTTTGAAAACATGTTCCAAGTTGGCCTCCTTAGATAGCATTTATGATACCACTACCACCAATGCCATTGCTCTTGGTCCAAGTAAAGATCTCTGACATGGATTTTAGTTTCCTCTTCTGATATATTGTTAAGGCATAGATTTTATTCCATTTGTGCCACCCATACTACTGGGTTAGAGCCATCAAATTTGAACATGTCAAGTTTGGTGCACCGAATATTAGCGACCTCCATGGAAGTGAATGTGATGGCTGGATTCTCCTTCTACATGTGCATCAACAATACGTTCTTCCATTATGGGTTCGTGAGGCATATGAAAGGTATTCAATGCATACGTGAGTCTTTCAATGGATTCTTGGATGCCATCGAATATTTTCTCGAGAGCTTTCAATTTCTCCATTTCCTTATTTGTAGCCATAACTTGAGACTTGGTACCATACATACACTAGCTCCTGTCAAATTTTGATCTTACTTAAGAGTATTATGGTTGGAAATAGGGCAAGCTCAAGATTCTAGTGATGTGGGTCATTTGAAGGCAGGTTGGAAAACATTTCAGACTACACTAAAATTCGGGGCTTACATGTGAATGCTACCACTGTGATCATCTCATCATCCTAAATATTATGGGCTAGGTCTCTTGCAAGCGTCCCTTGATGGCCCCAACCTTTTTTTTTCCAGTTACTCTAAAGGAATTTTTACTCCCAGCTGATCAATATTGTAGTGGTTGAAATCCAAAAGGCTTGATACTACCAAATATCCTATGAAAATGAGCCCTGGACTCTAGTAACTGAAACCAAAAAATTTTTGCACTGTAAAATGTGCTGTGACAACCTGATCTAGACTATGGTGGATAAAACCCTCACTGCACAAAGAATTTGATCTATGTTGTGAAAACCCCAAATGTTGAATCTGATTTGTACTGCGACAACAAAACCCCCACTGCTGGATCTGATTTGTTCAATGGCAGTCTAACCCCAAATGTTGTATCTGATTTGGAAGAGAAGGTAGGGAGGAATCTTATAGGAAATATGACCACAAAGGAGTGTCGGGTGCTATAGATCGCAATATACATAGGGTTCCAACAATAGTCCTCAACCTAATCTTTCCGACTGTTAACTAAGGAGGATCAACTGTACCCTTAATTGCACTACCCGACTACCCTATTGTACATGCAAGTAATCTCCTTAAGTGATGTTCTTAGTATATTGTACCAAAAATATGGTCAACAAGTTATATAAGGTGAGGTTTCAGGTTACCCTAGGGGGCTTCCGATATACCCAAGGGTACATGGAAGTGTAGTCCATGTGCAGTTTTGTCTAATGCACGACTACTCGAAGGGGTATCTACATGGGTTACAAGGGAGTCAAAAAATCATGACTACCTCCTATAGATCCTGCATGAATTCCTCCCGAAATTTGAAGGTTTATGCGCTCAACAACATATCTCGTGGTTTAAAGATGCTAGAACATGTCTCTACCCTAAAAACAATTATGCAAAAATTGGAGGTATAGATGGCCCTGGAAAGTGCTATGATACAACTTGTTATGCACTTGATCTATGAGAATAACAGAATGCCAGAAATATGAAACACTATTACTAGAAACACAAAAATATCATATGAATTGATAATCTCTAAGGATATTTTATTAGTTAGAAATAGATTACAATGTTCACTTACCTCTTCAAAGAGGAAACCTCCAACAAAGTAGAGCTTGAATAAAATAGGTTTCAATTATTCTTCCCTTTTTATATATGACTATTTATAGCTTAATGAAACCCAAAACCCTAACTACTAGTGGTCCCTTGCATAACATGGGTTAACCATTTTATTTGTTAACTATGACCCATTTATAAATAATTGTGGTCCCTTTTATATAATGCGGGTCAACCACTTACAATTATTATTAATGTAGATAACTTCTTATAGGATTTATAGACTCAATGAACTAACTATGAATCTGACTACGCCCGTTGAGGTTATTACATAAATATAGGGGTTAGGGTTGGACCCTAACAATGTTACATAAACATAATAGATTTACATCATTAAATTCTATTTGGTTTTTCTTGTTATTTAATTTTTTAAGAATAGAATTATAATAGAAATTGTAAATAGGTTGGTGATTTTCCTATTTTCATGATTAACTATAATGATATAAAATAAGATTAATATCTACAATGCATCAGTGTCCCTGTTTCTAGTGCTAATTAATTGATTCTCACCACACAAAGATTTCTATAGAGTGAAATCTCTATGCACAATCATTTGTTCCCCCTACACACTTCCTTCACACAAACACCTCCACACAACCACTTCTACACAGATTCCTCTGCACAACTATCTCTGCACTCAATAATGCCTTTTAGTGAGTCATTGGTGACGCCTAAATGTTGTGGGGAGGAAGCATTCCTTGCGAAATAGTTTCATATCTATGTCCATATGTAATGTGTCACTGTAGTGGCTAAAATACTATGGTAATGGTTAATGCTTTTGATATAATATATTCACTTAATTATTAGCACATAAACCATTAATTAATGGGTTCTTAGAATTGCATTTTCACATCATTGTTTCAAGTTTTTAATATCCATTTCAAGAAACATTGGTATCAATGTCTGTGTGTTAATGTCAACTTTAATATAACATTGTGTGATTGGTTATAAAACAAGATATGGTCATTGTATTGATTTGCTATAAAAAAAAATATGGGTGCAGAGTTTTTCTTGTGCAGAGATTTTTGTATAGTGAAAGCTCCGCACAAGCAAACCTCCACACAAGTCTACCAATTTTTTTTTGAAGTCAACTCTGCACCAACTCCACACCTCTGCACAATGAAATGCTTTGTACAACACATTGAATGAAATGAAACATCGAATGAAGATGCTCAGCCATTGTGCATGCATGCATTCTAATTAATTGTGTAATTAGCATAACAATGACAATGAATTATGGGTAAAATGTTCCCATAATTCATGATTCCTTGAACTATGGTGTTTGTTGGTATATAACTTTAGTGACTATTATAATATGAAATGGTATATAGCTTTTATGCAGTTATGGAGAATTGTTTGAACGAATTTTATTTCTATTTTTATGCATCAAAAAAATATAAAAACATGAGTTGGTAGAGTCTAAACGAAAAAGTGATAGAATCTTATTAACTGTGAAGTGATATTCCGCAATAATAATTCGAAAAATTATCATTAATGTCTCATACTCCATGCACATACTCTATGAGATGACTCCATATTGTTCACAATTTGACTTTCATAAAGTGTTGTTGGGAAAAATTATTATAAAGACATGATAGTTTCAAAAGGATCATATCGGCCACATTTTGGCTGGAAAAAATGTTTGCCAAAAATGCTACACATGGGGTTGACGATGGAAGTTGGTATGGCTCTTTAAAGCGAGTTTGTTTGGTGCATGCAGCTCATTATACTTCAAATGCACATGCCATTACATCCTATGTCATTCCCTTTGAAAGGTCTCGAATACACTTATGAAACACATGGACTTCACAATAGAAAGTGATGTTAGAACACTCATAGTGTCCAGAATTTGACTTAAGGAAAAATGATTGCCAAAAAATGTTATACACACGGGGCTGATAGTTGTAGTTGGCATGGCTCTTTAGGATGAGTCTCTCTGGTGCATGGGGCTTAGCCCATTGGGAATAACTCTCAGTTAAAGTTTTCAGAAATTGTTTTTTGATTAGAGATTTGCAATATCGAGATAATTTGAAAACATTGTATTATTACATTACATTACATATCTCATTAACTGTGTTGTACAAGCACCTTGCTATAAGGAAAAATTAATTCAAATGAGATAGGTTTTTAAACCATTAGGCCTCCACATTATTAAACATAAGTGTCGGTCACATGCTAAAGTATGTCAACAAGTCCTAGAATTTTAGCTACATGCAATTTTTGAACTATGTGGAAGTGCTAAAGAGGCTTGAAAAGAACTTTGTGGTGCACTAATCACATATTACAAATTGTTAATGAAGTGCAACATTGCCAAATTACTTTTTTGGTGCTTAATATTTGTCATATTTGGGTGACTTGGGATGTTCCACAAAATGAACTACAATTTGTATCTTGTTTTCTATTTTCATCATACTTATAGGATCTTATTCAATATTGCTATTGATATGAATGGCATCAACTTTGCAATTTTTCTTGTATGGAATCAGCGTGAATTTATTTTATTTTTTAATTACATTTTCTTTATTAGAGTTATTATCCTTGTTATACTTATTAGAAATGTGAATAAAATTATGGAATGACCTTGAATGTGATGAAATGACCTTGATTTGATTTGTAAAATTAATGAGATGTGCCTCTACCATGCCTTGTTGCATTACATGTAAATACAAACTATTTTGTTTTATTCTTTTAATCAACAAAATGATTTTGGTTTCAGCTCTAGATTGAATGAGTTGTAACGCTATATAGTGATCCTAGTGCACGATGATCACAACAAATGTTTAGAAAAGTGAAGAATCATTAAGTCTTTCCACTGTGTAGAAGGTCATTATCTAAAGGTCATTCGCAAAAGGACCTCTGCACAATAAACTTCCACACAATGAACTTTATAATTCACATTGAAAATATGAGGTGGTTTTACCTACAAAAATACAAGATTCGTTCCTCATTAGTTGCATAGAAAGCTAGATGTGTTAACATTGGCATGATGTTGGCATTTTCCTTTATGTCAAGTTCAACGAGCAATCTGAATGAGCATGAGTAGAAGGAATGAGAAATAGGAGGAACCACTATAATATATATATATATATATATATATATTATATATATATATATATAGAAAATGGCGACAAGATTGGCATTTTTTCGGTAATGCATAAGATCATGTCTTTAGTAATTTCTAATTTAATTTAATATATTTAATGATGATATAATTACGAACGATAAATATACATTGAATATTAATTGTATTTATTAACTTATTTAAATCATTGTAACAATGACCTCCAATGACTAAGAGCTTCATTCATAAATAGTCATTTAACATATATAACTTCAATATATTGTTCAAAGGAAATTACTTTGTCATTATGTAAAATTGGTGTGTCATACATTACATGTAAATACAAATTATTTTGTTTTATTCTTTTAATCAATAGAATGATTTTGTTTTCAACTCTAGATTGAACGAATTGTAACTCTATACAATGATCCTAACGCATGATGATCATGACATATGTAATCATTTTTGGCTCTTTTCAATTATCCAAATGCACAATAATGATAGTAGGTTCATAAGCTTAATGTACCATAACTCGCCCTTTAGAAAAATTAAGAATCATTGAATCTTACACTGTGTGGAAGGCCATTATGTGGAGATCCTCCACACAAGGACCTCTTCACATTGAACTTCTGCACAATGGATTTTAGAATTCACATTGAAAATATGAGGTGGTGGTCCCTTCAAATCATACTAGGTTTTGTCTGGCATATGTAATCAATTGTGTCTTTATTCAATGATCCAAGCACTCACTAATCACAATAGGTTCATAAGCTTAATGTACCATAACTCTCCCTTAAGAAAAATGAACAATCATTAAATCTTTCCATTGTGTGGAGGTCCTCTGCACAAGGACCTCCACATAATGAACTCCCATACAATGAATTTTAGAATTCATATTAAAAATATGATGTGGCGGTCCCTACAAAGCATACATTGGTGAATCCATAAAATGTCATCAGTTATGGCTCTATTCAATGGTCCAAGAACGCAATAATCAGAACAGGTTCATAAGATTAGTGTACCATAACTTTCCCTTTCGAAAAATGAAGAATTGTTAAATCTTGCCACTGTGCAAAAGGTCATTGTATAAAGGTCCTCCACACATGGACTTAAGCACAATGAATTTTAAAATTCACATTGAAAATATGAGGTGGTAGTCCCTATAAAACATACTAGGTTCAGTTTTCATTAGTTTCATAGAAAGCTACATGTGTTAGCATGGGCATGACGTCGAAATTTTCCTTTATCTCGGATTCAACAGGAAATATAAAGTCTGGGCGTGAGTAAAAGGAACAAGTATATGGAGGAACCATAATAAATAAATATACATTATGGCCATGATATTGGATTGTTTTTGGGAATTCGTGGGATCATGTCATTAGTAATCGATCTTTGATGGGATAGGTGGTTTCACTAGCCCATCTTTCCTGATTTACTAGCGAACAAAACCACCCAATGTGAAAAAACCAAAAAAATATTTGACCATGGTTGGGCTAAGCACATAGTTAGGGTAACCTATGTTTACCAAGTAAATTAAAGGAACTGCAACATGAGGCACCTTATGTGTAATCCCCTTCATGGAAGTCTCAAGGCATCTGAGGAACACTCCAGCTAGATTTTCAATGATTTTGGTGAGCTTGAAGTTGAGGGGCCGAACCACCATAGGGAAGGCTTAATGTATCCTAAGTTAATTCAACAAAGATAGAGGAATTTTTTGGCTTCGTAGAACAAAAAATCACAAATATTTGTTGTTAAATTTTAGATCCTTCTATGTTAATTCAATTACTTTAGCCCAATTCCATTCTTTAAATAACAATGTTTCAACAAAGATTAATATTTCCAATATTTCCAATTAATAGTAATTGAAGATAGAACAATAAATGCAATGACAAAGGAGACAATCAACACATCAACATGAGACAACCGATTTGTTCAAAGACCAACGAAGAACCCACTATGAGGAAAATGCTTTGAACTTTTTCTTCTATTAGATTGTCATAAAATGTTCAACAGAGAGTAAAATGAGGCCAATACAAAATCTTTTAGCGAAATTAACCCAACAACATTCATAAATATGTTCCCAGTATCAATCGAGATCATAGTAAACTTGTCCTCCCTTTGGTCAATTGTGCTCAACTGCAGTCAAATGTAAAAATCTAAACCTAGAGCATAATCACATAAATGAAGAATTATGTGTGCGGTTGAGACCTTCCAACTACATTGACAATAATTCCAGCCTGTGGTTGTAGCCGAAAATTTCCTGTGTGCATCCTGCAGTTGGAAACCAAAACCTTAAAATACATGTGAGCTTGAGATTCTGTGATCTAGGACTCGTACAAACCATTTTCCTCAACCCAACCTAAAACTTCTATGAAATAATTAATGAAGAAGAGAAGAAGAATATTCTTGGTCATGTCCAAATGAGTTTGTGGTCACTTGTATTTATATGCTTCCAAGGTTGTCCATTTTCCTGTTAGGGCCGACCTGATCAAATGTGACATTGTGGGCTTCAATCCAAAAGTATACTTTCTCTTGTCCAAATTGAGGGATTCAATAGTCAAAATTTGTCCTCTCGAAAGGAGAAATCTAGTCCCATGGTTGGAATTTGTCACTGAGCTACCAAATTAACACTCCCTCTCATCTAGGGAGAAATTCCAATTGCATCATGTAATAATCATGTGTATCCTCTCATCGTAACATGTCAAAACTCTGCTCAACTCTATCTACTAAATCATTCTCAAATATAAAGAAGAAGAATCAGTGGGGAGAATTAGCTACCGACCTATATAACATTGGAGAGCACATATCAATCAGAACAAATATCAGGGAGTACATCTTAGCCTGAAACTACGTTGGGGAGCACATCTTAACTCAGAATCTCATGGTGGAGTAAAACATCTTCTACCCCATATCGAACAATAAGAGTTATAGAGGAGCACATCTCAACCCATCATATTCACCACTAACCTTTCCAAAATGGACCATCAAGAGTCATGTGGTAGAACACCTACATAATAATCAGGTTGGGTTGTACACCTCCATGCACTCTTTCATCCCTTTGACCAGAGAGGGAGAAATATTCCCAAAAATACAAGCTTGTGGGTATGATGCCAACTGGGGTATAATTTGCATAGACCGAGATAGGGGAACTAACATTTCTAACCCTATGGGTGATAGATATTGTTATATACCTAGGGGGGCTAATATGGGGTACAAAGGGAGGTACCGAAGGGAGTAATGTAATAATGGGATGGGCCATAGTAATAAATTAGGTGGTTAACCTGTATCATGTAAGGGACCACAAGTAGTTAGTAATAATGTAATGGGTCCATGGTATTAGATAGATGGTATTGGGGGAACCATGGTAATGACCCATGGTATTGTATGTATGAGGCCTATATAGAGGCTAGAGACTCCACATTGAGAGATATCAAGGATTATTGTATGAATAGGCATATGGCTTGTGGAGTGTTCTCCTTCCTTAAGGAGTGAATGTAAAGGAGAACACTCCACAAGCCATATGTTTTTTCATACAATAATCCTTGAAATCTCTCAATGTGGAGTCTCTAGCCTCTATATAGGCCTCATACACATAGTACCATGGATCATTACCATGGTTCCCCCAATAGCATCTATCTAATACCATGGGCCCATTACATTATTACTAACTACTTGTGGTCCCTTACATGATACAAGTTAACCGCCTTATTTATTACTATGGCCCATCCCATTATTACATTATTCCCTTGGGTACCTCACTTTGTATCCCATATTATCCCCCTAGGTATATAACAGATATGGGAGAAAAATCTATGACCCTATTGTCTTGAGATCCCTTAACCTTAGGAGCCTTCCATCTCAATTCCTCACCCTGGGAGCTCAAACAAGGGTGAAGAACTAGCTCAATGTTCTCTATCAGTGATGCCCCTTATCAAGAGCGGTCACATCCATTTGTCCAAGTTGTTCTTTGAATATGAATAACTTCCATTTTAGTAAAGCGTTCGTGAGAATATCTATAATCTACTCATCTGTCGATATATGATAGAGTCTAATGGCTCCTATATGCATCATTTTTTGGCTGTAATGATATCAAATCTCTATGTACTTAGACTTGTCATGAAATATGGGAATCACTGCCAGAAAGATCCCACTCTTGTTGTCTCAATTTATCAATATAGTGTCTAGGACCTACTCAAATAACTCTCCAAAGAGCTTCCTCAACGAAACCGCTTCGCAGCGAGCCATGCTAGTGGAAATATACTTTGCCTCGATGGTAATCAATGATATAGAATTATTCTTCCTTCTTTTCCAATATATCATGGTATATCCAAGGCTAAAACAACATCTGAATGTAGTTTTATTGTTGACAATGTTTCCTGCCAAGTCAACATTGGTATATCCATGAATTCGAACATCTTCAACATAATATCTCATACCAAGAGTGATCATCCCATGAAAATATCTCTAAATGTGTTTGCAATAAATCTAATATGCATGGAGAGGCTTGATCACGAATTGAATCAACATGCACACTACATAACATATGTCCAAAGGAGTGTTCACTAAGAACATCAGAGCCCCAATCAACTATCTATACTCAGATGGATTTTCCAAATTGGGTCCTACAACTTCTCCACATAACTTCTTGAAATTCATTTCCATCTGTTTGGGTAGGGACTTGCATTTGTTCATTCCAAATCTCTCCAATAGCTCCAGGACATATCTTCCATGTGAAATTAAATTCTCATCGGGCCTTTGCCATACTTCAAGGCCTAGAAAATAGTGCATGAGTCCAACATGCTTCATTGCGAATTCAGAGGCTAAATCCCTCTTACACTCGATCATTAGGGGCACACTACATGTCAATAATAGATCATCAACATATAAAACAAAAATGAACGACATACATTGGACTAGATTAAAGTAGAGGTTGGGTCTGACATTGCTTCTAGTGAATCCCAGCTTCACCAAATAATTGTCTATGTAGGTGTACCATGTTCTTGGGGCTTGCTTCAAACCATAAAATGCCTTATCCAACTTGTAAGCATGTGTTTTTTGATCCTGTACTTCAAATACTTGTGGTTTCTCACTGTACACTTCCTCCTGTAACACTCCATGAAGGAATGTAATCTTCACGTCCTTCTAATGAAGGGTCCATCCTTAACCTGTTGCAAGAGAAGATATCAAACAAATGGTCGTATATCAAGCCAAAGGTGAAAATATATTATCATAATCTTCTCCCTCTTTCTAGGAGAATCCTTAGGCCATGAAGCTTGCTTTTTATTTCTCAATGCTACCATCAACTCCATGTTTGATCTTGAATGGCCACTTTGTAATTCACCACATATTTCATCTTTGGTCTCAACACAACATCCCATATGTCATTCTTCATTCTTCATTCATATTCTTCAGCCATAACATACTTCCAAACTTGTTCTTTCACAACTTATTCAAAGGTGGTAGGTTTGTCTTGAATAATAGTGCTCATAGTTGTAAAATATCCTTGGTATTTTCATGGCTTCTTTCTTTCTCTGAATTATCTTTGAACATGAACTCATATCTCATCATCTAGTAATGTGTCACGAAGCCAAAGTGGCCTCTTCCTAGTAGGAGCATCACATGGAGGAATATCTAATGGGTCCATGGGCTCCATGGATGATCAACAATGTTTGTCTTATATTCAAGCATGGAAGGACCATCTAAAATATCCATATCATAATTCTTCTTCTCAGGAGGAGGAGGAAGGTCCCTTTCTTTCCCAAGTGCATTATATTCATCCAGTGTTACATCCTTACTAATTTCAATCTTCCTTTGACTAGGAATATATATTCTAAATGATTTATAATTTTCACAATATCCAACGAATGAACCTTTTTTCTTGTGGCTTCTAGCTTGTTTCTTCTATCCTTTAGCACATGGAAATATATTGGGAAACCAAAATATGGAGATGGCCAACATCAATCTTGAGATCTGTGGACACTTCTTTGGGGGTCTTGTCATCCAATTCTTGATGAGGCTCCTTATTTTGAACATATACGATATAATTTGTTGCTTCTCCCCAAAAGACATTAGCAAATTTTCATCATGGAGCATGGCATGAGAAACTTCTACAATAGACCATGAACCTTGCTTTATATTTCTCATCTTCACCAAATAATTTTATTTGCAAGCATACCATGTTCTTGTGGCTTGCTTCAAACAATACAATTCCTTATCCAACCTGTAAACACGTGTTTTTCAATCCTCTACTTCAAATCCATGTGGTTTCTCAATGTACACTTCTTCGTATAAAATTCCATGAAGGAATGTAATATTCATGTCCATCTAATGAAGGGTCCATTCGTAACCTACTACAAGAGAAACTATCCAACAAATGGTTGTATATCGAACCATAGGTGCAAATATATTATCATAATCTTCTCGCTCTTTCTGGGAGAATGCTCAGGCCATGAACCTTGCTTTATATTTCTCGATGCCACCATCAACTCCATGTTTGATCTTGAATAACCACTTTTAATTCACAACATATTTTTCCTTTGGTCTCAACACAACATCCCATATGTCATTCTTCATTCTTAATTCATATTCTCTGGCCATAGCATACTTCCAAACGTGTTTTTTCACAACTTATTCAAAGGTGGGATGTTTGACTTGAATAATAGTGCTCATAGTTGTAACATATCCCTTGTATTTTCATGGCTTATTTCTTTCTCTAAATGATCTTTGAACATGAACTCATATCTCATCATCCAGTAATGTGTCACAAAGCTAGAGTGGCCTCTTCCTAGTAGGAGGATCACCTAGAAGATGATCTAATCAGTCCATGGGCTCCATGGATCATCAACAATGTTTGTCTTATATTCAAGCATGGAAGGACCATCTAAAATATAGATATCATCATACTTCTTCTCAGGAGGAGGAGGAAGGTCCTTTGCTTTCCCAAGTGCAGCATATTCATCCAAAATTACATCCTTACTAATTTCAACCTTCCTTCGGCTAGGAATATATATTTTAAATGATTTATAATTTTCACAATATCCAACGAACACACCTTTTTTCTCATGGCTTCTATCTTCTTTCTTTTATCCTTTAGTAGAGGGAAATATATTGGGCAACCAAAATATGGAGATGGCCAATATCAAGTGTTCGGATGGGGTCCCCAGTGGTAGAATTGAGTTAAATTAGTTAATTTTTGTAAAGAAATTTGTTAAAGAAGTAAAGTCTCTGCGAAATGTGGATGCGGAGCACACAAATAGATAGGAATCAAATGGGTCTTAGCCCCTTATTTTGGTTGGTTTTGAAGATTCACCCATGAGCTGGGAGCCACGGTATAATATTAGAAAACTATAAATAATTGAGTCATATTGAGTCTTGGAGGTAACTGGGGATAGATAAGATAAAAAGTTCAATGGATGAATAATGTTGTAAGGGTTTCAGAGACAGGAAGGTTCGTTCCTGTCAGTAGTGAAGGAAAGGCTCTGCAACTAAGTGCACAGATGCCTAGATAGTCCACAACTGAGTGTGTGGACCCCTGTAGCTAAGTGCACATGGTAGTGGAAGTCTATATTGAACTAATCCCTATTAATAAAGACTGACTTTTGGTTGGAATACTTGAATCTATGATTTGTCTATTTATCTATTTATCTCACTCTGAATATTGTTTCCTTGAATTAATGTATATGACCTGCACAAATTAGGTTAATTAAAAATGTTTATACTTAATAATATTATCGAGTGATGTTTGTGAAGATCTAGATCTAGCTGGGTTGGTTAGGATAAGGAAGATAGGTCTGTGCGATGAGAGATCTAGATCCAGAAACCCTAGAATATTTGTCTATGTGCATGAAAGTAGTTTTTCTACGCTCTTAGGGTCTGAAGAAGGAAATTGACTGGTTCTACGAAGGATTGAAGGCACTTAGGGCTGAGTTCAGGGGTTAAGCTCTGTCAGAAAGATAGGTCTGCGTGGAAGAAAATCTAAGGCACTGGAGGAAATCACACTAGTCTCTAGATGCAGAAACTTTGTTCTTACATCCCCCAAAGGGACATCAATGTAGGGTTTTGTTGGTTGGTGCAACTAACTCTCAACCTAGGTTAGGACCCCTTAATCTAGCAAATGGTTCCATTTCTACGATTGAGATATTCTTAAAGAGATGTGTGATGTTGCATCATTGGAATCCAAATACAAAAGAGATTAAAAAGTGGTTAGATTAGAATACTCAGGAGTTTGCGGCTCAAGAAAACAAGAAGCTGCACTCGTCTAAAGAGGATTTGATGAATAGGTATCTGTATACAAAGGTACATGAAATTTTATTTTTCACCTTCCCAATTGAGTTATATGAGTGGCTAGCTAAACTGACAAACAATCAAGGAAGGTGGAAGCTCGATAGTCCTATAGTGTGGTCTCCAGAATTTGAAAAAAAGATCGTGCGGGCTGTAGGTCATTGGCTCGATCGAATTCTGGGAGGATTTGTTACTGAATTTGTAGTTGATACTCAGTTAGCTATAGCGAAGTGGAGCAAATATTTTTCAAGGGACCCTGAAGTAAGTACTTTAGGTCATTGAATACTTGGGTTCAAACTCTATTATGTGAAAAGCAGGTAATGCCATTACCTTAATGTTTGGAGCTACACGGAGTGGTATATTCTTTAGATGTTGTGATGGATCAGGTCTAGAGTATAGTCCATTGATTGAACCCCCTTCAAGTGACAACGAAGGGGTGGTGCTGACTACACCGTAAAGCACTATTCATTTAATAACTTAGGACATTCCGAGAATATCTCATCCATCCACTCCACCTCTAACATTCATCATGGAAAACACAATGAAGATGCAGATCTTCAAGGGAATAGGAAGTGAAGATCCAGAGCAATTCTGTTTTGTTGCAAATTTTGTATGGACAGCGCAAAAAATCATTGATGATAATATAAAGAAGGTGCAATTGGTTAATACCTTCTACAATTGCTTGCTAACCTGGTATATTAAGTATTGCAGTAATAATCCTCATCTGTCACTAGCAGAGACTCAAACATCTTTGAACAAATAATTTAGTAAGCTAAATCAGAGGCGCAGTCGGTAATTTAATTGAAGGAGATTCGAATGAGGGTTGATGAGATACCTTGTGACTTTGATCAAAGGTTTAAGTGTCATATTAGGCAGGATAACATGCAAATTTCATATACCCAAAGTTGTGACTGGTTTATAGGATCGCTTTTGTCACACCTAAGAATAACTTTGTCAGAGAAAAAGATAGCAATGCAGGTAGAAGCCTTAGAGATTGTGATGAGGCTACACGCATCATATATTTAGGATATAAACCTAGAGGTACAACAGATCCACTCGTAGTTGGAGAGCTTTCACCTAGAATTACAGAGACTAAAGAAATAAATAGAGACTAAGTCAGAAGTGCAAGGGCCACGGGCATGATAAAGATCAATATCCACTATACATGAATTATATTATAGGGGGGGGGGGTTAGTCCCCCTCAAGCCAGAATCCCTAGCCAGGCCAAGCATGGGAATTGTGCTATGATGCACCATTTGTCAAGTCACTGGGAAACATGTGATGTATAACTGCCACTTACATCATAAGTTCATTTAGACACCCTGCTATTTTGTAATTTATGTAAATCTGTGGGCCATGATGAGCGCCATTGTCAAAGTTATGATCTAAAAATGGAAAGAACCCCTACTTACCATATGAAAATAGAAACTCGGCCTCCAGATCAAGGTGGAGGAGGAGCACGAAGGGGTTTTCAAGGCCGAGGAGGAGGAGGAGGGGGAGGAGGAGGACCTAGTAGAGGTTGTGGTCAGATTATCTGCTGCAACTGCAGACATCTGGGGCACTTTGCATGAGATTTCCTGAATCCTACACACCCTTTATGCTAATACTATAGACAATTCAATCATTCCATAGAGGACTATCCGGTGATAATAGCTAAAATGCAAGAAACACAACCTCATCAGCCTACGCATAATTTACAAATGATGATGGTTGAGCCCCACAAGGAAGATTAGATCATTAATATTGTGCTCAGGAGTGGTATGACGACTGACACAGATAAAGGTAACCATCCTAAGGAAGATGGATGGGTCTATAAATATCCTGATAAAGAAGTCACCTTTGACCTTAATCACGCTAAGGAAACATTCATGGAAGCAAATAAGAGCTTCACGTCCACCTCCACATCCACCTTAGGAGGCCGGGAAGGGACACCAGAAACCAGTACAACACAACAGGTTGATCCTTCCATACTCACTACATTTTTGGAGACCTACATGAAGTTACTAAGTGACAAAAAGGTTGTGGAAGGATTGCAAGAATTAATAGATAAATGTGCCAATAAAGAAAATATCCCTGATGAAAAACGTGTGGTAAGAAATATTGTTAGGCATAAGGCATGAAAAGGACATGAGACATGGCTAACAACACAGATAGATGATTACGGAATGAACTAGGTAATTTTGTATCTAGGGTCTAATGCCAATGTTCTTCCAAAATAGACATGGGAAAGGATGGGGAGACCTGCACTGTAGTGGTCTCTGATTCAGCTCTGGATGACAAATCAACAAAAAATCATCCCCATGGGATGATTGTATTGTGTGATGGTCGATATTGAAGGTGCAAGTGCATTAGTAGACTTCGAAGTTATAGAAATTGTCAATGATAGTAATCCCTACCCCACGCTCCTAGGCATTGACTGGGCTATTGAGATGAATGGGGTCATTAACTTGAAGTAGAGGAAAATGACCTTTTAAAAGAAATAGCTTACAGCCATAATCCCACTAGATCTTGTGGAAGGAGTGGCTATACCGAACATGTCTGCAATTATGTAGAAACTAATGACGACCTGGATCAAATATACAAAATAACAATGCGAGATTGGGATTAGATCAATCCAACAGTGAATGGAAAAATCGCATGGGACTATGAGAGTTCATGTACTTTTGACTCATACAAGGAATTAGAACATTGGAAGAACCACTTTCATGAAATATCTATATTGTGATACAATATGATGATGAAGTCACTGCGTTGTTTTGTCAGAGGTAAGAAAGATACCTTATGATGATGGGTTGAATGACGTGGACTTGTTTTTAGATGAATTTGAATGTGAAGTCCCTGAGGACCATATTTTTCAAGCACTGGAATAAGCACTGTGCACTATGCCTGCATGATGGTATGGTACGCATAAGGAAAGTTTTGTTGGATGGAGGGATTATAGGCGTATGATGAAGTTACGATTTGGGTATGCTAATACAAGAATGACTAAGAAGTATAGTGGGAAGGATGATCCACACAATCACCTTGAAAAGTGGACTAAGGCCTGGGGAATGGAACTGCAACCAGGATGGGTACATATATTTTATCATACCTTGGATACAATCCCCATGAACTGATATCTCCAAATAGAGCTCTGCCACGCCACTACAAAATGCGATATATTAAAGGAAGGTTTCTTATTGACTTTCAACTTTGAGGATGGCTTTGAGAGTATTGATGAAGCACTGCAAGAAATAAAAGAAGTTATATTCAAGAAACTAAAGGAACTACTAAAATGGACCTAGTCGGATTGGAGTACAAAATTGCGCCATGCACTCGAATGCTACAATGTGACTACTAAAGAAGAAGATGACCTAAGGAATATTACCATCTTGGAGATTGAAGGTCAGCGCGATGTCGATGGACCGAAGATGGTGAACCCAGATATATCAGAGCCTCTAAAAACTCGACAGGTAATCATTGGGTTAGAAAATTAGTAATTGAACAAGCATGTCAAACCGTTCCAGATTACATATCATAAATGATGCACAGGCTGAAAGAAAAGTTAGGAAATTAGTTGTTGTGGTTCGCAATGCCAAAGATGAGGTTGGGTGAGTGACAATTTAGTCCTAGATGAGGATAACCAAACTCCACTTCAAGCTTCAAGCAACTACACCACCAGAAGTCTGGGAACAAAAAGGTCCAACTATAAAAGAGTCCATGGATCAACTAGATGTCGCAGTTCAGGGTTGCGATCAACTATTTAATCAGGTGATGGGCCTATGGCATACTTTGCAGGAGGACCCTAAGCTACAATAGTTGAACACAAAGATCAGGGAAGCACAACAGAAATATGATGAAACTAATACAAGGGTGTGGAAGTTTGCACCAGTCCAGTGCTTCGCAAACTTTCAGGAAGAAAAGGTGATTTAGATGAAGATCCAGGAGTTGTAGAAAAAGAAGTCCCTGCTATGAGACAATTTTTAGCCTTGGACAGAGGAAGCCAGCCAACTATCACAGAATATTCATGAAAAGATAAAGGCCATGCAATGGACACAGTGGACTACGCAACTCGTAGTAGAGGGGCCAACCAAAAAAATATTGGTCCATCAAGTACAGAAACTAGCATAACAGAGTACCGCAGAGCTTTAAACATTGACTAAGGCAATCAAGAAACTCTGCTAGAAAGTGAAGCAACCAGTGGAGTGACTCGAGGGCAAGTCATGATCTTTGAGTTTGGGTCCTATTGGGATGGGGTCCCCAGGGGTAGAATTGAGTTAAATAAGTTAAGTTTTGTAAAGAATTTTGTAAAATATGTAAAGTCCCCACAAAATGTGGATGTCGAGTGTGCAGATAGATAGGGATCAAAGAGGTCTTAGCCCCGCATTTTGGTTGGTTTTGAAGATTCACCCATGAACTAGGGGCCATGGTATTGTATTAGAAAATTTATAAATAGTTGAGTCATAGTGAGTCTCAGAGGTAACTGGGGATATATAAGATAAAAAGTTAAATGAATGAATGATGTTGTAAGGGTTTCGAAGACATGAAGGTATGTTCAGGTCAGTAGCAAAGGAAGGGCTCTGCAGCTACGTGTGTGGAGGCCTAGAGAGTCCACAACTGAGAGTATGGACCCCTATAGCTGAGTGTGCAGGGTAGTCGAAGTCTGTAATGAACTGATTTTAATTAATAAAGACTGGTTTTTGGTTGGAAATTCTTGCATCTTTGATTTGTTTGTTTATCTATTTATCTCACTCTGAATACTATTTCCTTGAATTAATGTATGTAACCTACGCGAATTTTGTTAATTGAATATGTTTATGCTTAATAAGATGATGGAATGATGTACGTGAAGTTATAGATCTAAGATGAGTTGGCTGGGATAAGGAAGATAGGTCTGCATGATGGTAGATCTAGATCCATAAACCTTAGAAAACTTGTTTATGTGCGTGAAAGTAGTTTTTCTATGATCTTAGGGTTTGAAGAAGGCAATTGACTAGTTCTATGAAGGATTGAAGGTACTTAGGGTTGAGTTCAGGGCTTAAACTCTGTCGAAAGGATAGGTCTATGTGGAATCAGATCTAAGGCACTTGAGGACATCACACTAGTCTCTAGATGTAGAAACTTGGTTCTTGCATCCCCCAATACTGGTTTGGGTGAGACTCCAATCTGCACTACGCAGGTTGTTTCCAAAAGGGCCAAAAGTGTAGGGTTTTGTTGGTTGGCACAACTAACTCTAAACCTGGGTCAATACCCCTTAAGCCAACAAATAAGTTTCCATGCAGGCATACCATGTTCTTGGGGCTTGCTTAAAACCATACAATCCCAGCTTCACCAAATAATTGTCTATGCAGGTGTACCATGTTCTTGGGGCTTGCTTAAAACCATACAATGCCTTATCCAACATGTAAACATGTGTTTTTCAGTTCACTACTTCAAATCCATATGGTTTCTCAATGTACACTTCTTCCTATAACATGCCATGAAGGAATTTAATGAAGGTTCCATCCATAACCTGTTGTAAGAGAAACTATAAAATAAATGGTCATATGTCGAGGCAGAGGTGCAAATATATTATCATAATCTTCTCCCTCTTTCTGGGAGAATCCTCGAACCATGAACCTTGCTTTATATTTCTCAATGCTACCATCAAATCCATGTCTGATCTTGAATAGACTTTGAATTCACCACATATTGCGCCTTTGGTCTCAACACAACATCCCATATGTCATTATTCATTCTTCATTCATATTCTTTGGCCATATCATACTTCCAAAGTTGTTCTTTCACAACTTATTCAAATATGGGAGGTTCAACTTGAATAATAGTGCTCAGGGTTGTAACATATCCCTCGTATTTTCATGGCTTCTTTCTTTCTCTAAATGATCTTTGAACATGAGCTCATATCTCATCATCCAGTAATGTGTCATGAATCCAAAGTGGCCTCTTCCTAACAGGAGGATCACAAGATGATCTAATGGGCTCCATGGATCATCAACAATGTTTGTCTTATATTCAAGCATGGAAGGGCCATCTAAATATCCATATCATCATTCTTCTTCTCAGGAGGAGGAGGAGGAAGGTCCCTTGCTTTCCTAAGTGTAGCATATTCATCTAGTGTTACATTCTTACTAATATCAAACTTCCTTTGAATAGGAATATATATTCTAAATGATTTATAATTTTCACAATATCCAACAAATGCACCTTTCTCATGGCTTCTAGCTTGTTTCTTTTATCCTTCAGCACACGAAAATATATTGGGCAGCCAAAATATGGAGATGGCCAACATCAAGCTTGAGATCTGAGCACACTTATTTGGGGGTGTTGCTGTCTAATACTTGACGAGGCTCCCTATTTTGAACATATACGATAGCAAATTTTCATTATGGTGTATGGCATGAGCAACTTCTACAATAGACCTCTTCTTCCTTTCATCTACTCCATTCTTCTCTGGAGTATAGGGAATAATCGTGTCTTTCTAGATACCTTCCTTCTTGTAATAATAAATGAACTCAATCAAAATGTACTCTCCACCATTGTCAGACTTGAGTATCTTAATTTTCTTCTATGTTTGATTTTCGAACAAAGCTTTGAACTCCTTGAACATTTTGAAGGCTTCATCCTTGTGTTTCACATAATATATCCATGTTTTTATTGTGAATTCATCAATGAAGGTGAAATAGTAGAGATAGCCACCAATAGAATGTATGGGCATCATACCACATGTGTTAGAATGAATGAGGAGTATCCAATTTCTATTATTCTCTCTAGAGGAAAATGGTCCCTTTTCTTCTTTCTATTGGCAGAACTTGGACATACTCCATCATGTTGGGCTTGAACATGAGGAATACTAGAAACCAATTTCTTCAATTTTGGTAGAGCATCATAATGTATATGGTCCAACCTTCAGTTCCATAGCTTGCTTAGATGATTAGTATCATGGACCAATGTTGTAAGAGGTCTACCAGTGACTCAATAGAGTCCTTCAAATCTCGATCCCAATGTGAATGCATCTCTCATAGGGGATCCAACAAGCGAAGTAAGAACCTTTCCCTTGATGAAGGAAATCCTCATCCCTTTGTCTTACAAACCAGATATTGATACCAAATTCTTCTGCAATCCTGGTACATACATCACATCATGGAGCAAAATAGATTCCCCTAAATTCAAATGAAATTTTATGGACCCAAAGCCTTTAACAGGATCAGTGGAGTTGTCTCCAAGAATAAAGTTCAAATTTAACTCCCTCTCTACCAACTCATCAAGAAATTCCTTATACCCAGAGAAATGACAAGTGGCCCCACTATCAACCAACTATCCCATGAATATGAAGGAGAGGAGCTAATAAGAGAAAAAATAAGAATATATTCAAATAGATTTCCAACATTACTTTCATAACTAGGGTATCTTGACTTCTTTTGAGGATGATGATATTATTCATGATCACTTGGATCATCTCTTCTTCATCTTTCATTTATTCCGTTGTGATTATTCATTCAGAAATCTCTTCTTCTTCGATCATCAAATCTATTGTTGTTGCTTCTAGTGTTGTAGTCTTGACCATTTTTCTTCTTGGGGAAATCTCGATCATAATGACCTTTCTTGTGATAATTGTAACATTCAATGTGATATTATGCTCTATCATTTCTTCCCTTTGAATTTTGAGGAGGAGGCTTTCTTGAATTTGATGGACCTACTTTTCCTTTCTTCTTCTTGTTTTGATTGATGAATGAAGTGAGTTCTCCCTCTTCATTATTTTGAATCCTTCCTCTTGACATCACCCTTTATTCTTCTTGAGTGAGATTTACAACAATATAATCAAGTAATGGGAAGGTATTGTTGTCACTTATAGTAGTAATGAAGGTTTCCCAGATGGGAGGGAGACCTCTAAGAGTTACAATCACCAATTCCTTGTCAGGCATAGTTTCCCCAATTCTTTGCAATTAAACTCTAAAACGAGATATCCTCATAATGTAGGATTGAAAAAACTCTCCTTTTTTCATATTTATGTATTTAATTTGATATTTTAAGGATTTGATTTCATTCAAATTGTTGACTTCATACATGGAAGTTATTGTTATAGATCTGATCTTAAAATATATGAGAATACAAATATAACCAAGAAATAACAAGATCTAAATATAGATAGAAATGCTTCTTTATTGATATCAAACCCTTAAGGTAGGTCAACACCATACATTCGCCCCTTAAGTAAGGAGAACACTCCACAAGCCATATGCTTGTTTATACAATATTCCTTGACATCTCTCAACGGGGAGTTTCTAGGCTTTATATAGGACTCATACATACAATACAATGGGTCATTACCATGGTTCCCTCAATACCATCTATCTAATGCCATGGGCTTATTACATTATTGCTAACTACTTGTGCTCCCTTACATGATACAGGTTAACCACCTTATTTATTACTATGGCCCATCCCATTATTACATGATTCCCTTGGGTACCTCTCTTTGTACCCCATATTATCCCCCCTAGGTATACTACATTCCACCCCCCTTAACATGTTTCATCCTCGAAACATGGCAAGAACACAAATAATAAGATCTACTCAAAAGAGTATTCCATTGGTACCATGCACGTGCATCTTATTATTGCTTAGATAGGATCCTTCAACTTTCCAAATATTATTGCTTCAATGCATCTTATTCTTCTCTTCTTCAATAATTAGTTCGCAGAAGTTTGAGGTTGGGTCATGGAAATTGGTTCCTATAAGTCCAATATTACAGGTTTCAAAGATTGCATGTTCTTTAGGGTTTTGGTTTTCGACCATAGGATACACATAGGTAATTTTCAGCTGCAACTGCATCTTGGTAGGCTCATTTGTGCAGTTGGAAGGTCTCAACTACAGACATATTTCTTCCTCCATGCAGGTGAGCTCTAGTGTTGGATTTTGAGATTTGACCCCAATTAATCATAGTTGGTCGAAGACAAGACAAGTTGACTCTGATCTAGATTGATGCTGGGAACATATTTTTAAATGTTGTAGGGTTAGTTTTGCTAGATGATTTTTGTATTGGGCTCATTGTACTCTCTGCTAATCATTTTATGACAATCTAATAGAATAATAATTTCAAATGGTTTTCCCTGTAGTGGGTTTTTCCTGAGTCTTTGTCCAAATCTAGTGTCTCTTGTTGATGCATTGATTGTCTCCTTTGTCATTGCATTTATTGTTCTATCCTCAATTACGGTTGATTGGAAAGATTAATTATTTTTGAGAGATTGCTAATTAAATAGTTGAATTGGGCTAAAGTAATTAAAACAACATAGAACAATATGAAATTTAACATTTCTATCGGTTAATAGCTCCTTATGTGTAGGGTTATAACTGTTTACAACAACCCTGGAGAAAGTAGAAACAATAGGGATTGGATCATCATCAACATGCATATCCAATATACAAACCTACTTTTAATTGATCCAATATATGAGCTTACTTTAAGAGAATTTAAACTTAATGATTAAGTATATTATGTTAAGCTTACTAAACAAATGTGGAAAATGCATGATTTGAGTGTTCTAAAAGTGTAATAAAGGCTAATCCTTGGTACTTTTACTTTGGGATATAGATTATTTTAATAGCTAGCCCTGCTTTCCAAAACTATCCTTGATCCATAAACTATTGTGGAAATTCCACTATACATTTCATCACAACAAAACTAATAATAATATATTTAAATTCTGAAATTTTACATTGTTACAATTTTATTAAACTTTTAGATATGCAAATTTAACTATACTTAGTGCATGCATGCGAATGGAAATTATGAAAAAAATTAGAGAACAAAAAAATAAGCTGACACACACACATAAGACACAAAATATTCTTTGGGAAACCCTTTCGAGAGAAAACCCAACTAGTAGGTGAGGTTGCTTCAATCTCTTTCTCTATATGGAAAATAAGGCTGTAGATATAAAGAAGTAATGATTGTGGCCTGTGGGATACTACAATGCACAAATACTATTTATGTGTTCTACCTCCTATATCTCCTGACTATCTTTTTTCAACTATTGAACAAAATTCTCTCAAAAGAATGGAATGCCCCTTCCTCCTACTGGCCCAATTATGACACAACCTAATAGCCTACTAGTGGTTAAGATTGACTGCATCAACTCTTAACTAGAGTTAAAATATAAACTCTTCTAAATTATATTACATAAGAAACACGTGGTTAGCCCCTTTTCCATGAATAATGTGGCCTGATGCAACATCCTCCCATGCTATAGGTGTGAAAACATTAAGGTCAACTTCTGAGTGGCATAAATTTTACATACATACTTCGATTGATGTGTTTATTACACCATTAGAAATATATTTGTGTGTATAATAGTGTGAAATGGTGCGATGTTAAATTGGAAAACTTTTACACCCAAAAAATTTCATTTGATGTGTGAAAATGATCCTGGAAGGTTTCAAACCCCATTTCGCCAAACCAGGTCTAGCCATAAAAGTGGTCCCATGAGCTAATTCCTCAAATTTTACCAAGATGGATGACAAGGAATATAATGATCCAATCCAGATCACACCTCTCCATTTTGGGAGGCTTTTGGTCCCTAAACACTTCTACTAAATGAGGTGAGGAAATTTTTCCTTCACATTCTCTTTCATGTACCATTTAGCTTTGCCTGGAAGTTGTTGCTTTAATCCAATCTGCCAAAGGTCATGGTGCGCCTCTCTTGTAGCTATGGACCTCTTTTGAAAAACTGTATCTTTTCAACTTTGTTTGAGCATCTAGAACCAAATCCTACACAGAAGGTAGGACATGTTCCTCTTCCTAATGTAGCAAGGAAGGTTCATAGAGTTTCAAATTCCCCACATTCACAACTGAGTAAATGAATATATATGGTGGTAAACTGAGTTGATAGGCATTATCACCCACCTTTTCCAGTATCTCAAATGGACCATACCTCAGAGCCTTGATTTTCATACTAGGCCCATGCAACCTCTCTTTGTTTACTGTATCCATACTTTGTCTCCCACCTTGAATAATTTGTGTGTTTTGTGATGATCATGTTTGGCCTTATACTTCTCCTGTGACTTCTGCAATGTTTCTTGTACCTATAGATGAATCTTCTCTATAAAATTTTCAGCCCTCAAAGCATCTCTTGTAAGATCTTCCATCACTACTCCTGGTTTCCCATATGCAATATCCAAAGGTAAAGGTGCAAAATATTAAAAGAAACTCTCAAATGGGGACTTTCCTATATAAGTATGGACTTCTCTATTGTAAGAATTTTGTATATATATCATATTTTGATCCCATGTCTTTTGATGCTTCTGGTTATATCCACTTAGAAGCTGCACCAAAGTCCTTTTGACTACTTTTCTCTACCCATCTATCTATGGATGGAATGCTATAGATCTCTTAAAATTTATGTCCATATTCTCCTACAATGTAGTCGAAAATGCATTGATAAATCTTGCATCCCTATCTAAAATTATGCTCCTTGGTATCCCAAAGTGAACCCATACTTTTCCAAAGAACAAGTTTGTTTCTTCTTGTCTGCTGATGGTATTTTTATAGGACATTAGAACACACATCTTGTTGAACCTATCAACTACCACGAATAGGTAGTCATGTCCCTTCCTAGTTGTCAGTAAACCTCCCATAAAGTCCATGGAAATTATTTCCCAAGGATGAGTAGGTAAATGTAAGGGATGATAAAGACCCTGATTCATGTTGTTAGGATAGATGGTACAATAAAGCATTCATCCTCTTATGAACCTAGCTACTTGCTCTTGCATCTTGGGCCAATACGCATACCTTTGAAAGTTAGCCATAGTCTTCCATACACCACAGTTCCCTGCAACCTTGGAGGTGTGAGCCTATCTAATTGGCTACAATTTCTCACCTTTAGGAATACATAGCTTATCGATCCTATAGAGTAACCCATCTTGGAGACAATATTCAACGGTGCTATTTCCATCATGCACATTACTATGACTTTGAAACAACTGATAAACATAATTTAAGTCCTCATCCTCTGAATATGCCTCTCTATATGCATCATGGGTGAATGGCTCCATGTGCACAAGAGTCCCAAAATCTATAATATTTGATGTTGGTGGCCTTAAAATCATGTTGACCAACTTGTTTGTTTTTCCCTTCTAATATTTGATCACCAAATTAAGTTGTTGTAACAACCCCATGCACTTGTATTGTTTAGTCTGCCATAACTTACTATGGACCTAGAAGTACTGTAATGACTCATGATCTGTGTGGATTATTGTCTCCTTTCCCATCAGATCGTGATTCCACTTCTTCCCAACTTCCACCATGGCATAAAGCTCCTTTTCGTAGGCAAGGTAGTTAAGTACTACCCCATGAAATACTTTAGAACGGTAGCATACAACCCTTCCTCCCTACATTAAGAAAAATTCCATATCATACCCACTCAAATCTGGCTCCATTTCAAAGGGTCGTTGCAATTTTGGTAATTTGAGAATTGGTGCTTTATTGGTCTTCCTCTTTAACTCCTCAAAAGCCCCATGATGACCGTTTCCACACTGGAAACTCTTTCCACTTGTTGTTATGGTGTGGAGAAGTGTCTCTACTACTAAAAACAAGGTTATGAATCTCCTCAGGTACTATGCTACCCCAATGAGACTCCTGACCTTAGAAACATCAGTAGGCACCAACCATTTCATGATGGCCTTCATATTGGAAGGGTTTATCTTTAGTTTTCCTCCACCGATCACATACCCCAAATACACCAAGGAATGTTGCACAAACTCACACTTATTGATATTTACTAGAAGTTAATGCTTCTTCAATGTTTCCTGTACCTGTGTCAAATGTGAAATATTCTCCTCCCATGTAGCACTATATACTAATATATCATCCAAAAAGATAATAACAAAAGGATATATAAAAGGGCATAGTAAATAATTCACTAATCTCATAAATGTAGTTGGTGCATTACATAGGCCAAATGGAATAAATAACCACTCATACAAACATTTTTTGGTTTTGAAAGCAGTCTTCCATGTATCTTCTTATTTGACCCAGAATTGGTGATATCCAAACTTCAAGTTGAACTTGGTGAAGTAATTTTCTTGCTACAATTGATCTAATAGATCATCTATCCTAGGCAGGGGGTATGTGTTCCTAAGCGTGATTTTTTTCAATGATGTACTCGACTGAATAATGATGATGGTTGACACACATGGTGATGTACTCGACTGAATGACACCATGCTCCAATAGTTGTTGCAACCATCGATTGACATACCAGTATTTAGCAACAGGGACTTTGGCAATAGCTAGATCTCATGTTCCACTTCTCTCTTATGTGGTAAACCTTTAGGTTCTCATAACACATCCCTATATGCATGTAATAACTCCTTGATTTTTTTTTTTGTTTCTTAATACACCCCTCTATGGATGCCTTGTCTCTTATTGACTCCTCTTTAGACTAGATTTCTCTTAAGAACAATAAAACATACTTCTTGCTAGAACTGATCAATTTCTGAGCTTGGTTAGCACATATGAGTGAAATTTTAGACTTTCCTTTATGTGCACTGATGATGAACGATATTCCATCCTTGACGATTTGATATTGGTTGGTTCTCGTCATGAATTTTTCATCACACATGTACATGTATGGACTCCTAAACACGACTCCATATACATCAAGGGGAACCACATCTAGATCTACTTCATCAATAAAATCAACACTTATAGAAAATATAATTTTGGATTGTTTTGTTACCTTCAGCTTTGCATCCTTATTTACCCATCTTTGTTGGTATGGGTTTGGATTGTGATGAACTTCCAACCCCTACCTTTTGACCAGCTCTACCTCAATGAGATTCGCATGTGATCCTGAGTCAAAAAAAGCATCAATCTTCATCTTCTTGACCTCTATCTTTATATGGACGAGTTTTGTCATTTCCTTTTCTTCTTGTTGCTTACATTTGAGAACTTTTGAGGTCTAAAATGGGCCTCTTAAGAAAAATGTACAACCAAAAAAAACTTTATAAGAACCAATAGGATTCAAGATGATGATGTCAACCATGTGGGGTGATTCATCATTTTTGGGGTAAAAAAGTAAAAAGATTAAAAAATAATCAAATAATCAAATAATCAAACTACTTTTTCCAGTTGTATTTTCAACTTATCTCCCTAAGGTTTTACTCAAATTTCGATTAGGAGTACTCATTGGATGAAAACTTTAATTCCTCATCTAAGGAGTACCCATGTTGCATACTTTCAATGGACCCTGCTACATGAAAAATGAGAAATACATGGAAAAAAGTGATAGTAATCACATTTTTCATGTATTTCTCATTTTTCATGTGGCGGGGTCCGTATAAAGTATGCAACATGGGTACTCCTTGAATGAGGAATTGAATTCTCCATCTAATGAGTGTTCTCACTCGAAATTTGAGTAAACCCATAGGGAGATAAGTTGATGATGTAATCTAATATTATTTTATTGTTTCCACTATTATTTTATAATTTCCTTAAGAGACCCGCTTGATACCTCAAAATTCCCCTTATGAGGCTACGCATATTCATCTCCTTCTACACTGAAGTACAAACTATTTTCTCATTCACATATGAGATTCTTTGAAATAGGTTGCTTGAATATGTGGCCATGAAATTCTTCTTCTTATTATCTTTCTTCTTGTTCTTCGGGTTTAGCTCTAGATGCAACTTCCAACACTTCTCTAATGTATGGCCATCAATGTTGTAGTGGTTGCTAGGATCTTTACACTGGTGTGTTGTGGTTGTCATCTTCTTATCCTTTCCCCCTTTTTGCTTCTTCTTCCCTTCTTTAGAAGCTTCTTGTTTCTTGTTCTACTTCGATCCAGTTGATTGCGCTCTTTTTAGGCCTATGGTCTCTAGATATTGTGCCTATACACAAGACACGTCCATCGACTTAGGTTTGAACAACATCACTTGCTCATGCAGATGGAGGTGTAGACCCCCCAAATACTTGAGGAGTACGTATAGGTTCTTTGGAGAGATACCCAACATTATAGCCAACTTTCTGAATTTTGTGGTGTACTCCTACATGCTTTGTCTTGACTTTTGCCTGAAGTAATTCCACCAAATCGATCGATCCTCCATGTATCCAATGGGATAAAAATGTGACTTAATGAGGGTTTGAAATCCTCCCACTTAGTCACTAGAGGTTCTCCCTCCAACCTCAACATTTCCATGTGGCTCTCCCACCAACTCAGTGCATGATCCTCTAATTTTAGTCATGTGGATAAGATATTTTGTCCTTCCTCAATCTAATGGACGCTGAAATAAACTTCTAGCTGTTGCAACTAGTGATTGAGATTCAAAGCATCGATCTCACCATAGTAAACCTTCATACTGATTTTCTTCTTCCTTTTTAAACATGTATTGATTCATGACACTCGAACTGGGTTGATCTTTTTTGGGTTCTTTCTTCGACTAGTTCTTCATTTCTCCCCAATCTTTTGATACTTGTTCTGATTTGTCCTCTGTGTATAAACTCCCATCTTCTCCAAATATCCCTAGTTTGTTATTGAAGGCCTCCATGAGGAGATTTACATTGTAATTGATATATGTGACTTGTTTTTCCAACCATGTAAACCTCACCTCTGTAACATCACGAGGTTTGTTTACAAATTTGTCGGTCATGATTAGGGCTTTATAATTTTTGGCCATGTCGATCTAGATCCCTGCAATCTCCATAAAATACCCAAAGAAAAATGGTCTAATACTAAATGATATGTAAGTTGTTGTGGATATTCCACTAGATATTTCATCACAACAAATTTGATAATAATATATTTAAATTATGAAATTTTACATTATTATGGTTTTATTAAACTTCTAGATCTGTAAATTTAATTGTAATTAGTGCATGCATGTGAATGGAAATTATGCAAAAAAATATAGAATGAAGACATAAATTCACACACACAGAAGACACAAAATATACTTTGGGAAACCATTTTAGGAGAAAACCTAGCTGGAAGGATAGGTCACTTCGCTCTCTTTCTCTGTCTGGAAAATAAATCTGCAAATACAAAGAAGTAATGCCTGTGGCCCATGGGTTGCTACAGTGCACATATCCTCTCTGTGTGCTCTACCTTCTATCTTTCTTTTCTATCTAATGGAGGAGCATTGGGCACTCTTAATTAAAAGAGGAATCCAAAGTGGAGCAAGGAAGAGGACGTCAACCATCGGAGCAAAACAGGGATAAATTCTGTTATAATAAAGCTAGTTTGATGGAAGTGATAAGTCTCTAGAAGACTTAATTAAATGTAATATGCCATATGTATGCATATAGCAAGCTTTAGGGATTTTGTTAGAGGAAATCATGGAGAGATTTGATCGGATCCTTCCAGTGATCTGATCCAATGTGTTCTTGTAAATAATGAACTTGTGTGTTTAATGGAGGGAGAGACAGAGAGTGACAGATATAACTTGGTGAGAGCAAAGATAGAGACAATGTAGTAGAGAGGGAGTTTGTTCTAAGGTTGAAATGCCTTAGCTTGTAATCATGTTGTGTATAATATAAAGTGTGTTAAGTGTTGAATTTATGCACCTGTATGTTATTGTATAGATAGCCTATGTGTGTATTATTAGAGATAGTCTGAATGTTCCAGTGTTTGTAAGTGTGTTGATTGACCATTGATCGTTGTATGGATCGATGGTGATCTAAAATATCAATTACATGAGTGTTCTGTGTGTTAACGGAGTGTGACAGAGGAAATCCTGAGAAGGGAATAAACCCATCAAAAGCAAGCAAAAACAAGTCAAAGAGGAAATATACGAGAATGCACAGGAGCCGTTTGATCTCAGAGATCAACAATCCAGATTAAACTGTTGAGGATCGGGAACCTTGATGGAGGAATGGTGGAGGAAATAGATGTCTACCATCTAATCAATAGAGCAAAGAAATCGACGGTCATTTCATGGCATAGAGGCGAGAGTATTACACAGCAAAAGTAGTTTTCAAAGGAGGTAAATGGATTTTCGGGCGACCACAAAACCATAAGTGGTGAAAAGGGGTAGTCACCCAATTCCATACAACAGAGGACATGTAGCAGCGCCAAGGATAGAGGAGATCGCTTTTTGGGTGGTTAATTCTCATGCACGTTGCTCACCCTAAATTCTTGTGAATCTTTGTATCTTGCGCGAGTATATCAACAACTGAGGTTTGTGGTGCAACTTAGATTGAGCGAGAAAAGACAATAGCCATTGGATCGGAAGATGTAATGGACAGTCACAATCTAATCATTGATCACAAATCAGAGATAATGAAGGACAATGTCGATAGTGATGGAGTGCGGACCCGCCGATAATTATAGTCGCGGTGTATAATATTTGAAGTCTGGCCTTAAGGCTATCAGGTCAGGTTTCCTGTGCTTTCCACATAATCCTATGTATTTTCGATAAAGTGTTGTGGTCCCGATTTTAAAAGAAAAATCAACCAAAGTGTTGTGGTTTGGGTTTTAAGGCCAAAGTGCTATTTAAATGCCTCTCATAGGTTTGTGGGCCATAACCCACAAGCCTCAGGATCAAATTTTATAAAGAAAGGGGAAATTGGTTTACCCCTAAAATCTCCTTTCATCATTTGGTATCAAAGCATAATTGTGATTGAAACAATTGATAGCAGAACAAAATAAGGGAATTCTATAGAAAAGGACTTAGAACAGAGTTGTGTTTTAAGATGTTTATGCAGGCAAGAGGAGATCAGATTTTAATATGATAAATAGTAGGCACACAGAGATAAGGTGTAGCAGAACTTGCAGATGCAAGAAAAAGAGGACAATCCACTCAAAGTACAGGTACATGGTGGAACAAGATCATGTAGAGATCTTGAAGATGAGATGATATGTTTTGTTTGATTTGATTTGAAGATTAGAGAATGTGTGGGTTTTATATTGATGCACATGTAACAGCATAAGGAGGTGAGAAGATTGCAGCAACCTAGAGCGAGGAGTGCTCAATTAGTTCCAGAGGAGAGAACCAGAAGGATGCCAAAAGACTAAAAGCTCAGGAGAAAGCTTGGTGAGGTATCGTGTAGCAGAGGAAGACTGTTACTGTAGAGGTTGGTTGCAGCTCACAGAAGATCATGAAGGCAGTTCCACTGAGAAGTGGATAGAATTGCTAAGGATAAGGAGAAGCATATGACCAGGAGGTCATAAATTTTTGTGCCTCGAGAATTTGATGCAGGAGCATCGGGCACTCTTAATTCAAAGAGGAATCTAAAGCAGAGGAAGGAAGAGGACATGGACCATCAGAGAAAAACAAGGACAAATTCTATTATAATAGAGCAAGTTTGATGGAAGCAACAAGTCTCTAGAAGATTAATTGAATGTAGTCTACCATATGTATGCATATAGTGAGCTTTAGGGCTTTTCTTAGAAGAAATCATGGAGAGATATGATCGGATCCTTCTAGCGATATGATCGAATGTGTTCTTATAAATAATAAACCCACGTATTCAATGGAGGGAGAGACAAAGAGTGACAGATAGAACTTGGTGAGAATAGAGATAGATATAATCTAGCTGAGAGGGAATCTGTTCTAAGGTTGAAATGCCTTAGCTTGTAATCGTGTTGTGTATAATATAAAGTGTGTTAAGTGTTGAATTTGTGCACCTATATGTGACTGTATAGATAGCCTATGTGTGTATTATTAGAGATAATCTAAATGTTCCAGTGTTTGTAAGTGTGTTGATCAAAAATCGATCACCATATGGATCGATGGCGATCTAAAATATCAATTGCATGAGTGTTCTATGTGTTAACGGAGTGTGGTAGAGGAAAGTCTGAGAAGGGCGTAAACCCATCAAAAGCAAGAAAAAACAAATCAAAGAGGAAATAGACAAGGATTGACGAACCTTGATGGAAGAATGGCAGAGGAAATAGATGTCGACCATCCAATCGTCCGATCAAAGAAATCGACAGTCATTGCATGGCATAGACGTGAGGGTGTTACGCAACGAACGCAATTTTCAAAGGTGGTAAATGGATTTTCGAGTAGCCACAAAACCATAAGTGGTAAAAAGGGCTAGTCACCTGATTCCATACAATGGAGGACATGTAGCAGCACCGAGGAGAGAGGAAACTGCTTTTCAAGCGGTTAATCCTTGTGCACATTGCTCACCCAAAATTCTTGTGAAGCATTGGATCTTGCGCAAGTAGATCACTGGTTGAGGTTTGTCGTGCAAGTTAGATCGAGCAGGAAAAGATGATAGTCATTGGATCAGAAGATGTAATGGATGGTCAGGATCTAATTGTTGATCACAAATCAGAGATAACGAAGGACAGTGCCGTTAGCGATGGAGTGCAGACCGACTGATAATTATAGTCATGGGTGTATAATATTTGAAGTCTGTTATTAAGGTTATTGGGTCGGGTTTCCTGTGTCTTCCACATAATCCTGTGTATTTCCAATAAAGTGTTGTGGTCCCGATTTTAAAAGAAAAATCGAATAAAGTGTTGTGGTCTAGGTTTTAAGGCCAAAGTGCTATTTAAATGCTTCCAATAGGTTTGTTGGTCATAACCCACAAGCCTTAGGATCGAATTTTATAAAGAAAGGGGAAATTGGTTTACCCCCAAAATCTCCTTTCATCACTATCTTTCCTTGACGACTATGGAAGAAATGTTCTCGAAAGAATGGAATGCCTCTTCCTCTTAGTACCTAGTTATAACATAGTGCGATAGCCTACTAGTGATTAAGTTTGAATACATCAACTCTTTATTGGAGTAACAATATAGAATCTTCTAGATTTTTTTACATCAAAAACATATTCCTAGCCCCTTTTCCCTGAATAATGTGGGCTTATGCAGCATCCTCCCGAACTATAGGTGTGAAAACAAGAAGTTCAACTTCTAAGTGGCATAATTCTTTCATACAGACTTATATTGACATGCTTCTTGCACCCTTGGAGAGATATTTGTGTGTAGAATAAAATGAAAATTTGCAGTGATAAAGAAGTAAAGTTTTACCTCCAAAAAACTTCATTGGATTCCTCAGAATGCTCTAGAAGGTTTCAAAACTCATTTCCCCAAACTGTGTCCCATCAGTAAAAACAGTCATGTGAGCTAATCCCTTGAATGTTTCCACTCTAAATGGATAGTGATGGATGAAAATAAATATAATGATATAATATGGATCACGTCTTCCCATTTTTGGAGGATTTTGGTCCCCAAAAGCTTCTAATAAATGAGGTGAGGAAATTTTTCCTTCACCTGCTCTATGGTGTACCATTTAGCTTTTCCTGGCGGCTGTCCCTTCAACCCAATCTTCAAAATGCCATGATGCTAATGCCTTGTAGTTTTGGACCTCTTCTGTAAAAATGTATCATCTGTCAACTCTTCGTGAGAATTTGGTGCAAAATCCTCCATAGAAAGTAGGACTTGTTCCTCTTCCTGATCTATCATGGAAGGTCATAGAGTTTCAAATTATCCACATTCATAGCTAATTAAATGCACATATATGGTGGTAATCTGAGTTGATAGGCATTATCACCCACCTTTTCCAATATCTCAAAGGAACCATACCTCATAGCCTTTATTATCAAGCCCCTGCAGCGTCTCTTTGTTCAACTGTAGCCATAATTTGTGCACCACCTTGAATGTTTTCTATATTCTGTGTTGATCATGCATGGAATTGTACTTCTTCTATGACTTTTGCAGTGTTTCTTGTACCTGAAGATGGATCTATCTGATATTCTCTATAATTTTTCAGCCCTTAATGCATCTCTTGTAAGATGTTCCCTCACTCTTCCCTGTTTCCCATATTAAATATCCAAATGTTAAGGTGGAAAATATCCAAAACAAGTCTCAAATGGGGAATTGCTTGTATATGTGTGGACTGCTCTATTGTGCTAATGTTGTATATATACCAATTTATCATTCCAGGATTTTGGATACTTCTAGTTGTATCTCCTCAGAAGTTGCATGAAAGTCTTGTTGACTACTTCTGTCTACCCATCTATCTATGGATGGAATGTTATAGATCTCTTCAACTTTGTGTCTCTCTTTTCCCAGAATGTAGCCTAGAATTCATTGACAAATCTTGTATTCCTGTATGAAAAAATGACCTTCGGTATCCCAAAAATGCACCCAAACCTGTTGAAAGAACAAGTTTTTTTCTTCTTGTTCGTTGATTGTCTTTTTACAAGGCATCATAACACAAATCTTGTTAAAGTTGTCAGCTACCATGAATAGGTAGTTATGTCCCTTCCTGGTTAGCAGTAAGCCTCTTGTAAAATCGATGGAAATGCTTTCCCAAGGACGAGTAGGTGCAATTAAGTTATGATATAAACCTTGTTTCCTGTTTCTAGGCTTACTAGTACAACAAAGCATGCATCCTCTTATAAACCTAGCTACCTACTCTTGCATCTTCAACCAATACGCATACGTCTGCAAGCAGGTTAGCCATGGTCTTTACACTAAAGAGCCCTGCAACCTTGGAGGTGTGAGCTTCTATAATTAGTTGTAATATATCACCTTTAGGAACACATATCTTGTCTAGCATGTAGAGTAACCCATCTTGGATATGGTAGCCAATGGTGTTGTCACCATCGTGCACATTACTTTGACTCTGCAACTACTGATACACCTCTGTGAATTCCTGATCCTCGAATGTGCCTCTTTGTTTGCATCATGGGTGAATGCATCCATGTGCATAAGAGTCCCCAAAATTGTAATATTTGATGTGAGTGGCCTTGCAAGTATGTCATACAACTTGTTTGTGCTGCCCTTATTATACTCGATCACCAAATGAAACTACTATAAAAACCCCATCCACTTGTAATGCCTACTCTATCATAGCTTATCCTAGGCCTGCAAGTACTGTAACTACTGGTGATATTTGTGGATTATTGTCTCCTTTCCCATCAAATAGTGCTTACACTTCTTCATAGCCTACACCATGCCATGGAGACCCTTTTCCTAGGTAGGGTAGTTAAGGATTCCCCCATGAAATACTTTATAATGGTAGCATATAGGCGTTCCTCCTTGCATCAAGGCAACTCCCATAGCATAGCCACTCACATCTATCTCCACTTCAAAGGGTCGTTGCAGGTTTGGTAATGCAAGAACTGGTGCTTGAATAGTACTTTTCTTTAGCTCCTCGAAAGCCCTTTGCTAACCTTTTCCCCACTGGAAACTCTTGCCACTTGTTGTTATGTCGTGGAGTGATGTTTCTATTGCTGAAAATGGGGCTATGAATTTCTTCAGGTATTGTGCTACCCCAATGAAACTCCTAACCTCATAAATACTAGTAGGAACAAACTATTTCATGATGGCCTCCATCTTGGAAGGATCTATCTTTAGTTCTCCTCCACCAATCACATACCCCAAATACACCAAGGACTGTAGTGAAAAATCACACTTCTTCAGATTTTCTAGCAGCTAGTTATTCTTCAATGTTTACAACACCTGCATAAAATGTGAAATATGATCCTCTTAGTTAGCATGATATACCAGTACATCATCCAAATAGAAAATAACAAATGAATCTATAAAAGGGCATAGTATATCATGCATTAATATCATAAATGTAGTTGGTACATTACATAGGCCAAATGGCATAACTAATCAGTCATGCAAACCTTTTTTGGTTTTGAAGGAAATCTTCCATTTATCTTCTTGTTTGACTTAGACTCGGTGATATCCAGACTTCAAGTCCATCTTGGTGAAGTACTTTTATTGCTGCAATTGATCCAACAAATCATCTATCCTTAGAATTATGTATCATTTCTTAAGCATGATTTTGTTCAACACCCTATAATGTATACACATCCACCAATTCACATCCTTCTTCTGCACAATGATGATGGGTGACCCACATGATGATGTACTCGGTCGAATGACACCCTATTCGAGTAGTTTCTACAACTATTTCTTCACCTCAATTCCTTCTATAATAGACTTCCTGTACAACCCAATATTTGGCAATGGGGAGTCTGACAATATTTGGATCTCATGTTCCACTTCTCTCTTAGATGGTAACCCTTTAGGTTCTCAGAACACATCCCTATATTCCTGTAACAAATCTTTCAATTTTTTTTTTTTAATAATTAGTATAGCCCTCGAGGGATTCCTTTCCTCTTATTGACTCCTCTTCAAATTGACTTTCTTTCAAAAATAATGAAACATACTTCTTACTAGAATTGATAAATTCTTGGCTTGGTTGGCACTTACCAGTGGAATTTTTTACTTGCCTTTGTGCGCATTGATGACGAATGATTTTCCATCCTTGAAGAGATGATACTGGTTGGCCCTTGTCATGAATATTGCATCACATTGTGTACATGTATAGACTCCCAAACCATAATCCACATACATCAACACGAGCCACATCTAGATCTACTTCATCAATAAAATCAACACTTATAACCAATCTAATTTTTCACTATTTAGTTACCTTCAACTCTACATCCTTATTTACCCATCCTAGTGGATAGGGGTTTGGATGATCAAAAACTTCCAGCCCTAACTTCTTAGCAATTTTTGCTTCAATGAGATTCTTTCGTGATCCTGATTCAAATAGAGCATTAGTCTTCATCTTCTTGACCTGTATCTTTATATGCAAGAGTTTGGTCATTTATTTTTATTCCTATTGCTAAAGGATACTAAAATTCACCTCCTTCTGCAATGATGTATAGATGATTTTATCATCCACATCTGAGCTTCTTTCAACTTGGTTTTTCAAATCTGTTGCCATGACATTCTTCTTCTCATTATCTTTCTTCTTGTTCTTCGGGTGTAGCTCTAGATGCAACCACTACAAGCCTCCTCTACCGAGTTGGGCTTGAAAAAATCACTTTCTCATGTAGATGGTGATGTATACCCCCAAAATACTTGAGGAGTACATCTAGGTTCTTTGGAGAGATACCCAACATTATAGCCATTTTTCTGAATTTCGTGGTGCAGTCTTGCATCCTTTGGCCCAAATTATACTTGAAGTAATGCCACTAGATCCACTGATCCTCCACGTATCCAATGCGATAAAATTGTGACTTAATTATGGTTTTAAAATCCTGCCACTTAGTCACTGGAGGTTCTCCCTCCAACCACAAGGTTTTCGTGTGGATCTTCCACCAAGTCAGTTCATGGCCCACTAATTTCAACTAGATGAATGAGATCTTATGTCCTTCCTCAATCTGATGGTTGATGGAATAAAATTATAATTATTGCTACTAGTGATTCAACTTCAGAGCGTTGATCTCGCCATGGTACAACTTGATATCAAATTTTTCTTCCATTTTAAACATGGATTGATTCCCAACACTCAAACTAGATTGATCTTTTTCAGGTTATTTCTTCAACTGGTTCTCTATCTCTCCCTGATCTTTTGATACTTATTATGATTTTTCCTCTGTATTCGAACCCCCTTCTTCTCCAAATATCCTCATCTTGTTATACAAGGCCACCATGATGGGGGTTTAGATTGGTTGATATCTGCAACTTATTTTTCCAACCACGTAAACCTCACCTGTGTAGCATCATGAGGTTTGTTAGCCCTAAGATGCAATGCTGATTTTTTTTGGAGGATGAGGGAAAGGCTCGGTCTGTTTCATTGTTCTTAAAGGGGTCCCACGTTGGCCATCACTCCCCTTCTTCCCTTATTCCACTCACACTTTACCTTTCCTACTTCTATTATTAACCTTCATACCCCGAAGAAACCCTCTTTAATCTTAGCCCCAAGTGAATTAGCCAAAAGCCCCAATAAAGAATTACCCATTTGCCATACGCACCGTTAGAAAAGTTCCTAGGGCGCCTCATAATTCCACCTTTCCCCGCCATTGATCTTTTCCCACCAATCCAACAGCGCATATTCCTCCCGATTAACGCATCGTGACCGATCATTCTCCACCATTAGATCAACCCTGCCAGATCTAACAGCCAGTGCCCATATCGCGTAGACAACAAGCACGAAAATTACCCATCCAATGAGGGTGGTTTTTCTCTTTCCTCCGCCGCTACGTGTCATCCATTGAATGGCATTGGATGAGTTCTAACACTTACCGCTTACCACCCGATGCTCGCTCGATAAAATCGATTACCACTCAAATCAAACCACCCCACGCATTATCGCCCACACATCACCACCCGATAACCATCTGATCTGCTCACATGAAGATCTAACGGTCTAGACATATCCCACTCCCACCATGACCGCTAGCCTCCAAAATATGATTTTCATGACACATCTCCCTTGACCTGATGACCACCATTCATGTTCACTCCCAACCATTCATCTGTCCATGCACTCCATACCCCATGTCCTATCTATTATCTGAAGAAGAAGTTGGCCAACTTTGTCAGTTTGATGACAGTCAGATAGTTGAAACTAAATTAAAAGAAAAGCATGGCCAGAGGAGAAAAGGACACAACACAACTTAGCAACTGAATTAAAAAGTCATGGAACTCCACTTCCATGATTAATCTGACCACCTGGAGGACAGCACGGTACTAGAACTAATCAGGTTTTTGTAGAGGAGAAAGCAACTATGTTCAAAGATGTTATCAGATAGTTAATGGTAGTTGGTGGTCAATTAAGACCCCCCCATCCCTAGATGGCTAAGAGCCATTGTAACGATATGTTATAAATAGCCAAAGGCAAGATGTAATCACGATTGGCAATTCTGTTTTGGTTCAACTTTTGGAGATTGTATACATTCTATAACTTGGAGCGTCTCATCTTCATTGTGTTGTTAATTGCTCAATGCCCATTGCTCCTCTATTCTAAACTTGTGCCTGAAGTGTTGTATTCATGATTTGTTCTACATCTAATGCTAGATAACTATCATCTTATCTTTGGATTAGACAATTGAATGTATGAGTGAGTAGGTCACTCATTCTTCTGTATCTAATGCAAGATAACTGTCATCTTATCTCTGCATAGATAGATTAGATTTGCAAGTTTCTTTACTATTTGCAGCTGGCCATCATACATTTTGTATGCATCTGCTGGTGTGGTTAGTATTCTTCATCTATTCACCTAATTCCCAAACTATTGAGCATTGCTGGTCTAAAGCCTTGTAGTTTGAGGGTGTTCATGCATGTCTGGAGTGAAAATAGAGTAGAAGTGTTTATCTGGCTTGAACCAAAGCATCAACCATCCTAATAAGTTCCTAGAACCATATTGAAGACTATATGTTACCAGGCATCTCCTAGCAACAACCTAGGAGAGTTTCCTAGAGAGTTAAACAAATTGGCACCATTGTCGGGGAAAGGAGATTGAAGCTTGGCTTCCCTGGGAGAACGACACAGATCCAGCGTTAATGATAGAAAAAGTATGGACACATTCTTGGTTGTAATCATCTACCTGGTAACTCCACTAGAGGTCGGACCTCTTGGCAACTCCACATCACAGTTCTGGCTTAGTTTGTGAGGCATACTTGGAGAAATGCTCGGAAATCACTAGCTAACCCAGTACCTGACCTTGAGAAAATTATCAAGGAAAGAAAGACATCACAAAAGGGATAATTAGGGTCAGGTAAACCTAAACAACCTTATGCATCTCTGCAATAAAGGCTTGTAACAAAGCACATACATATTGAGAATATAGCCTCTACCACTAGCAATGAAGAAAAAGTTTCAGAGATTCATAAAGCTCCTTATTCTTTAGGTCCTCCTTTGGTCTTTAGCCCAAAGGAAACCTCCCTTCCTGTCCATCATATTCCTTTAACTCTGTCAATCATTTCTCAACTCCCTACCTTTCAGACTGCCAACACTCTTTCATCTACCCCAGTCATGGCAGGCCCACAAGAACCCACCAAAATGGAAAGAATCATAGCTACTAGGTATGGGCCCTTGGTCTTTCTTGCTCCTTTGAATGCCATGCCTGTAGGAGAATATCATAAATACATGCCTGAGTTCACTGGGACAGAAGGAGTCACAACAGAAGAACATCTTGAGTCTTTTTATAATTATGCTGATAATTTAGACATTAGTGAAGGTGATGTGTGGATGAGAGTATTTGTCCACAGCCTAGATGGAGAGGATAGAAAATGGTTCAGAGAATTAACCCCTAGGTCTATAACAGACATTGAGGCCTTAGATGATGTGTTCCTAAAGCATTGGGGGGATAAGAAAGATCTTCTCTACTATCATACTAAGTTTGGGAACCTGAAAAGGAAAAATGGGGTGTCACTTTCTAATTTCAATAAAAAGTTCAACTGCATGTACAATAAGATACCAGTTGAAGTGAAACCTACTCCCACCTTTGCAAATCTCACCTATGCCAATGCCTTTTATTCTAACTTTTTCTTGCTATTCATAGAAAGAAGATGTGCTTCTCTCGCTGAGATGCAGGATGCACCCTTGGATGTAGAATCTAATATCATGGCTTCAGAGAAACTCAAACGACATTCTGATAGAAGGAGATAGAGGGGTGAACCTTCTTCATCTTTAGACCCCAAGATAGACATAATGACCAAGATGATAGAATCATTGGCCTCTGAAATCTCCAAGATGAAGGTTGAGCAACATTGAGGGAAAGGAAGGGTTCCTAATACATTTTCTCCTAGAAATACAAATCCATGCAAAAGAGTAAATGAGCAGTTGCAAATTATGCAAAGGGGCAAAGATGTCAATGAAGACCAAAGGGTGAAGGCCCCTTTCTAGAATGTAGTCATGGAAGAGGAGAAATCTAATGAAGATGATGATATCCATTGTATTGAAGACAAAGGAAGTGCCCCTTTTCTAACCAAAGCTGCCTATGAGAAGTCATTATTCAATGACGAGATCAGCCAAGAGTGGGACGGTGATGTTGTTCTACAAGTTGAATATCAGCAAAGATATAATCTAAGGTCTACGATGAATAATGTCAAAGAAACTCCTATTCATGAAGATGTTGTCCTTGCAGAAGAATAGGCTAATAAGCAGGAGAAATCAACAAGTGATCCGATCATCCTCAAAGCTCCAGCCATAGAGGTAAGAGGCCTTGACAAGTCCCCTTCTTCTTTCAACTTTCAATTAGAAATCCAGAAGCCGAGGATACCTATGTCCTTGATTGAACCAGTGAAGAATAAGTCCTTCAAGAAATCTATCCTCGAGGATTTTGAGCCTAAAACCATCCAAGTTTCCAATGACTATATGAATTTGTAAAATGATCAACCAGCTGTTATTCTCAACCCAGTGATCGAAAATTGTGAAGACAACCCCCCATCATTCTATGTTCCTCTGTCTCTTCATGATAAAATCCTTCATAGTTGTCTGCTGGACAGAGGTGCCAGCCATGATTCAATGCCCAAGGCTATCATAGATAAGCTCAGTCTTGACATTACCAAGCCTTATCAATTGGCTTCTATGAAGCTTAAAAAACCAGTTTGCAAGATCACAAAGGAGGAGGGCCCATAGATTTGGGACATGTTCTTTGAAGGGGCTTGCTCTAAGGAAGCTGCAGGAGAAAGTGAAGTCCTTGTGTCCCCGACACAAGAATGCATTGACTCACCTTTTATATTAACTTTTCAGGTCACAAATGACAGCAGAGTATGAAGCAAATTTTATCATTCAACAGGTATACAAAACCTTCTAAGCAAAACATCCAAGGCTAAAGGCATAGAGAGATGAGGTGAAATATAGACCATCTCTTCCTAATAATGTCAAATGCTGGAAAGTTTCCAAAGTAGAGGACCAAATCAATAGGCTTTTGCAAGTCTTTGATGAATTGGCTGATATGCACATTGACAAAGAGAAAACAACCTCTAATAGAAAGGTAAAAAGGGTCAACTTTTGATTTGGTGATTGTTTTCTCGAGAGGAATGCATTAAAGGAAGGAGGAGATGTTTTTAATGGCCCATTCCATGGGTTGTTCTTCGAACTTTATTTCAGTTAAGGCTTTCAGGCCTTAGTGTTGTAAATATGCTATTTTTCAAAGTTTTAGTGTAGGCTTAGATAGACTCCATGCCCAATCGAATACTAGGTAATATTTCTGATCTTGTTTCTTATGTAAAAGGTAGTGGTCTATGGTTCTTGAAACTTCATAGGGAGGATTTCATCTTGAGAAGGAGCCAGTGTGAGCCCTGAGATGCAATGTTGATTTTTTTTTAAGGATGAAGGAAAGGCTCGATCTGTTTCACTATTCTTAAAGGGGTCCCACATGGGCCATCACTCCCCTTTTTCCCTTATCTTGCTCATACTTTACCTTTCCCGCTTCCTTTATTAACCTTCATACCCCGAAAAAACCCTCTTTAATCTTAGCCCCAAGTGAATTAGCCAAAAATCCCCATAAAACCTTACCCATTCGCCATACGCACCGTTAGCACAGTCCTGAGGGCGCCTCATAATTCCACCTTTCCCCATCGTTGATCTTTTCCCACCAATCCAACGACCCACATTACACCCTATCAATGCATCATGCCTGATCATTCTCCACCGTTAGATCAAACCCGCTACATCTAACGGCCAGTGCCCATATCGCGCAGACAACAAGCGCGAAAAGTACCTGCTCGATGAGTGCAATTTTTCTCTTTCCTTCACCACTACATGTCATCCATTGAATGCCATCGGGTGAGTTCTGACACTTACTGCTTACCACCTGATGCCTTCACGATAAAATCCATTACCACTCAAATCAAACCACCCCATGCATTATCACCTACACATCTTCGCCACCTGATAACTGTCCGATCTAATCAGCTAAAGATCTAACAGTCCGGACATATCGCACTCCCACCACGACTGCTAGCCTCCAAAAGACAATCTCCACCACACATCTCCCTTGATCTGAGGGCCACCATTCATGATCACTCCCAAACGTTCATCTCCCCATGAACTCCATACCCCATGTCCTATATGTTATCCGAAGAAGAATTTGGCCAACTCTGTTAGTCTGATGATAGTCAGACAACTGAAGATGAATTAAAAGAAGAGCACGGTCAAAGGAGAAAAGGACATAACACAACTCAAAAACTAAATTAAACAGTCATGGAACTCCACTGCCATGATTAATCTGACCACCTGGAGGACAACACAGTACTGGAACTGATTAGGTTTTCATAGAGGAGAAATCAACTACGTTCAAAGATGCTATCAGACACTTAATGGTAGTTGGTGGTCAATTAAGACCCCTCCATCCCTAAACGAATAAGAGCCATTTTAATAATAAATTATAAATAGTCGAAGGCAAGATATAATCAGGGTTGGCAATTGTGTTTTGGTTCAACTTCTAGAGAGTGTAGATATTCTATAACTTGCAGCGTCTCATTTTCATTTTCAACAATGCAAGCTTCTTTTGTTGTTAATTGCTCAGTGCCCATTTCTCCTCTATTCTAAAATTGTGCCTGAAGTGTTTTATTCATGATTTCTTCCACATCTAATGCTAGATAACTGTCATCTTATCTCTAGATTAGACAATTGAATGTATGAGTGAGTAGGCCAGTCAAGTTTCTTCTCTATCTAATTCAAGATAAATTTCATCTTATCTCTGCATTGATAGATTAGATTTGCAAGTTTCTTTACTAGTTGCAGCTGGCCATCATAAATTTTGTATGCATCTATTGGTGTGGTTAGTATTCTTCATCTATTCACCTAATTCCCAAACTGTTGAGCATTGGTCATCTAAAGCCTTGTATTCTAAGGGTGTTCATGCATTTCTAGAGTGAAAAAAGAGTAGAAGTGGTTATTTGGCTTGAACCAAACCATCACCCATCCCAATAAGTTTGTAGAACCATATTGAAGATTATATTTTACCAGGCATCTCCGAGCTACAAGCTAGGAGAGTTTCCTACAGAGCTAACAAGGTTCATTTACATATTCATCTGCCATGAATAGGGTTTTGATGATTTTTGGCCCTATAAATCTAGATCCCTGCGAACTCCAAAAATACCCAAAGAATCCTCTGATGATACCAAATTATCTGTAAAATTTCATGGATATTCCACTGGACAATTCATCACAACATATATGATAATAATATATTTAATTTTTAAAATTTTACATTATTACAGTTTTATTAAATTTCTAGATTTGTAAATTTAAATTTAATCAATGCATGTATGCGAATGGAAATTATGTAGAAAAATGGAGAATGAAAAAATAAGATCACACACACACATAACACACAAAATATGCTATGGTAAAACCTTTTGGGAGAAAACCTAGTTGGAAGGTGAGGTCGCTTCGCTCTCTTTCTCTATCTAGAAAATAAGGCTACAGATATAAAGAAGTAATGTGTGTGGCCCGTGAGCTACTGTATTGCACATATCCCTTTTGTGTGCTCTACCTCTTATCTCTCTTGGCTATTTTTGCTAAATTATTGAACAAAATGCTCTCAAAAGAATGGAATTCCTCTTCCTCTTAGTGGCCCAGTTATAACATAGCTCGACATCCTACTAGCGGTTAAGTTTGATTACATCAACTATTGGGAATAATACTGAGAGGGGGGAGAGGAGTGAATTAGTATTTACAAATCACTAAATTTTTCATTTCCATAATCAAATTTATATACACTACTTTAGTGAAGGGAACTCACATGTGCATGCAATTGTTCTTAAGGAAATCAATGTGTATCCAATGATCTTATGATTCAATTAATTCATCATATGTTGATCTTTAATCAGTGCATCAATACTTTATTAAACATTAAACAGTATCCATGTGTAGAAATAACATACTAAACCATCACACATAAGCAACACACATGAACACCAAGGTTTAAGGTGGAAACCCAATGCGGGAGAAAAACCACCTGTTGTTATTGTCTCTGTCTTCTTTTAATATAAAGAATAATCTGTTTACAATCTTGTATTGGTGTAGACTCATACTAGTATGTAGGTATCCACCTACATAAGTTTACAACCTTCTCTTGTTCTCCATATTCTACTGGAAGGGAGCTACAACCCCCTAGGCCTTGTACTAGCCAATATGTTTACGAGTACGTAGGCGCCAGCCTATAGAAGGATACAACCTTCACTCGTTCTCTAGCTACTACTGGAAGGGAGCTCCAACCCCCTGATCAAATCACTAGCCAATGTTGGTAGGAAGCTTCGACTTCCTCACTGAAAGCTCCAACCCTCAGTAACCTCCAGGGACTACGTTTCATAAATTTTTAGACTGGATACTCCTGGTACACAACAACACACTATGAAAGACCATGTTTCATCAAATTTTCATACTGGACCCATAAGTAACATTGAAGCTAAAAAAATCATAACTGCAATACAACCATCAAATCCATCTGTATCAACCAATCACTGAAACCCAATCATTAATCTATGAAACCCAATCATCAATCTCTGAATCAATCATTGAAACCTATGACACACTAAATCGAACAATCACTGAACCATTGACACAATTGAACCAACCATTCACTCAAAACCAATCAATCGTTACTTAATCAAAATTCAACCAATCAACTGGAACAGATAGATCAATGTAACCAATACAAAAATCTGAACCCAAAACACTACATCAACAACCAGAACTAACTGCAACCTCAAAAATCATGTGTTGGAATGTATACACTACCTCGATGAAGCCAAATTGCATGTATATGCTACTTCCTTTAACAAAACCTGTGTATAACTCCAAAATTATTGAATCATAAAAACCTCTTAATCAAGAATGTACCAACTAGTAAAAATATGAAGATCTATTGTAAAATTATAGATATCGAAACAGACAGTAGCAAAGATCACCCTTCTCACTTAATAAATCAATCAATCAGACTCAATCTCCTTATGCATTCAGTTCTACTTTCAGATCTAAGAATACATCATTCACAAACAACAATAAAATAGCACTGATCAGATATATCAGTCATCTCTTAAAAACATGATTTTCTTTTGCATACGCTACTTGTAAGTGCTGAACCAACGTGTATACGTGCCTTCACCAATGCAAACTAGTGTACAAGTATGAAGATAAAACTTATAACTTTGTTGGTATTTCAATATTTAGATATACCCATATCATAGCATTTAAAGTAGAAAATATTTGTTAGCACTCAGTTCTATCCTATATATTATCGTATCACATAAAGGTAAGTCATTATGATCATGATCCATCATTAGATCTCATCCATCATCAATCATTTAGGTGCATACTTAGTCCAGATCAAGAAAAGAATAAGAAGCCCATAACATGCATATTTTCTTTTGATCTAATACTTCATAAGATATTCACTACTTGTGCACTTAGCCCTTTGATCTTCTCTTCTTTATATTTTTTTAGCCTTTCTCAATAACTCGGACCAAAACAACACTTAGAACATGTGGTATTCTTCGATAGGATCAAATAACCATTACTCTACCCAATATTGTGGGCTAATATCATGGTATTTACCCCTGGTATTCTCTAATATTGAATTTCCTTGAATTTCCAACCCATACACGCTTTTCCTCTTGTGAAAGTGCATGCATACGTATACGCTCTTTTTGTTATGTTAATCCATGTGTATGCGCTACTTTGTCAAAGTGAACCTGCGTATATAGCTTAAACTACTTACAACATCCTTCCTTCTACTTCTTGATTATGATTAGTAGACATTTGTTCCTTCATCCTGTTCTTTTGTACCATGACATTGTTACCTCTAAATAGACATGTTATAATGTGAGAGTTGTAACCATACATCACTTATTCCTCTGAACTACCCTGCATTCTCTCTGTCCATCATTCTATCATCTCTGACTTGTGGATTCATCTTTGTTCCATCATTCTATCACCTCTGATCTATCCTGTATATTCATCTAGTTACTATATACTTGTTTTGCTACAAGTGATTTTCCATCAAGTACAACACATGTATCATAATGCCAACAATATCCCCCTTTGGACTTGATGGAAACCATATTGGTGTTGATTACTGCAAGTTGTAGAAACTATTAGAGATATCAAGCAACACCAAAATACTCTCCCCCTTTGACATCAACGGAAAAGGGTGGAGCAAGATATTCTCCCCTTTTGAGAGCAAGGGCAAAGTGCTGACCAAAATGAAGACTTCCATATCTGAACTGTTGAATATGAACATTGATTGTGCTCCCCCTAGGCATATGTTGAATTCTCTTGATCAAACTCCCCCTTAGTACATGTTGAGATGACTATACTGTCCATGCTCCCCCTAAGCACATGCAAAGTCTGTAGAAATATTTTTCAAAAGAATAACATGACTCTATAACTCAACTATGTGAGTATGACCTTCCTATCACCAATGACTCATACATACATCAATCACCCAACCAAGTGAGGATATGCAAAATTTGACTCATCCACCCAACCAAGTGGGGATATACCAATTGTTTATACATGACTAAATATGACAAATATTACATCATAGGTCTTTACATGACCTTTACATCAAATGATATATGTGACATTTATAATAAAGACTAAATATCTAAACAAGACCATGATAGTCATTAGCAACTATCATACATCATATATCATCTACACCATAAGCATCTGCCAATAGCATCTAGCCTAGCAACTTGTATATGTCCATCATCAGTTCCCAATATATGACAATGTAAATATCATCAACTTGTGACAAAGTATGCCGCATATAGATATCAACGCATCCTCTTGATCTCATCAAGATCAACTTGCTCTATTTCCTTAATAGAAAGAGCATTATCGTAACCTTCCATGAATCAAATAAGCATATGTTATATCTCCAAGCAGTAACACAAAATCATTCACATCATATCATATGTATGTGAAAACACCATGGTCATCATCTATGATCATAACATCATCATCAAGAACTACACAAGCTTTCCATAAGAACCCTCAATATATCAACCATGTATCATCACTAGGGAACATCCCACATCTCATAAGCATCAACCATGATAATCAACATATATGAGTATCAAACCTATCATCATAAAGTAAGAATTCATCATCATTATGTGATTAAGTAAGCCATGTCTCTGGCTATCCACGTTTTCAAATAGCTATGTCTTCATGATACCTGTAATAACACCATTATCTTGGCCAACCAACAATATTTATCAATATGCAACTTAAGTAATCATCCATGTATCTAACATAATGTGTATCCATCAAAGAGATAACAATATGTATCTATAAAACCATGAGCTCATAGTCATTTGTCAAGCTTTCTTGATACCATCAACACCAACAATCCTCAACCATGTGAGAGCCAAGAACTATATGAATCCTCGTCTATAACTGCACCATATGAAGTTTATGCATCTTTGAAGGCATGATGATAGTAACATAAAATAAATGACACTTATCAAGCTTTGTTCTTCTCTTTGTCCTTATGAATATCACCATGTAATCAACATACCATATGTACTATATGCATAATCAAAAGAGTCATCCACAATCATCCATAAATCTGATCTGAATAACAACTATGTGGCTCAAGAAATATAAGTATCATCTAAGATTTCATCATAGGCAACTCATGGCTGCAATAAAGCATGATGTATCATTTAAACACTTCATCAACATAAGCATCCTAACCATTGATAAGAATTGTTATGTACCAAAGACTTCTAAACATAATGCCAACAATGCATTATTAGAAGTGTAACATATTCTCCCCCTGAAGTTGTGCCAACTATTCACTATCAGATCTGATCATTGTATATATTAGTAAGAATCATCAAGGAATAATCATCAACCAGTAATACACCAAATCATCAACCATTTATGAGGATCAAAAGAAATTCCAAATAACATCCATGGACTGTAATAATCAATCATCAAGACAGAAAATACAATTGATAATTCATTGAATAATATCAGACCCCTTTTCTAAGTATGTACCATAGCTTCTTCATTAATCCAACATATACACGACTGTGGAGCTTCTAACTCACGTATATACGCAATGTGTCTTCATGATAACTACGTATGAAATTAGAACACTGAAATTTCATACTTTGAGTTCCTCCCGAGTCTTTTTTCTGTATACTAAGCTATCCCACATCTTTATGACTGTGATTCCTTCTTCTTCCATACCTTGGAGTGTGATGATGTTTGCTCCTTTTGGTATGTTGGCCGAAATTCGCTCTTGCATTCTTTTTCTATATGCCCAAACTTGTTACAAGCATAAAATATTATATGCTTCATATTCCTACTGAAGCAATCAATGGATTTATGACCAAACATATTGCAAGAAAAATAATATCCCTTAAAGTACTTGGAAGATGATGATCTTTCTATGTGACGGTTATTATCTTGAACCATTCTACTTCTACATCTTGCTGCAACATGTCAAAAATTATGACATAAAAAACATTCAACATTATTCATTAGAGGAAAGAACTAATTATCACTTCCATAGTTAGGAGTAAATTATTTTCTTTGGAGTCTTTCTTTCCTTGGTTGTCGATGGGGTTGACCTTTTATCTCCTTGTTGAGCATTTTAGATTTTGCATTAGAGTTCCTTGCCTCATCTTGTGAGCTAGATTCACCTTCAACGATTTCATGAAAACCAAGTCCAAATTTGATGATAGTGTTAGCCTCCCGCTGCAGCAGGTTACTCATCTTTCATGATTGACATTTTTACATGCCAAATATGTCATTCTTTGCATGCTGCAATGTTCCATATTTACTACAGAAGCCAAAGAAGGATGCCAGGGAATGCGTCAGTTCTAGTGCCACTGCTGTGTTCCAATTTTGATGTACTAGTCCATTTTTGAAGAATTTTCTGTTAAAGGGAGATCCAAATAGTTTAATCTTGGTCTCCCTAGGTTTAAATTTCCTATTTTAGAATATAATTAACATCTGTCCAAATAGCTTAATCTTGGCAGATTCCTAGATAGGTAGAGAAGCAAGGGTGCTCAACAGCTTAATCTAAGCCCCTGGATGAAATGAGTGTAGATGTAAATAGGAGGACAGAAAAAGAAAAATTTGAAAAGCTAGGTCTGCGAGTCTAAGTGCACCCAAACCAAAAAGAAGAAAAAATGCTAGGTAAGTAGGCTGGGTAGGTAGTTTTGAGGTTGCAGAATGTTGATTTGTGATCAATTTCATCTTTTCAAGTGTCATATGTGTTCAGATCACAATTATCAGGAAGTGGCCATTTGAAGGACTCAAGCGAGGCATGTCTAACTCCCCCTTCTTCCTCATTCCCCAAACCATTCACTAACTTCCCCAAAGAGGTCAAGATCTGCTTGATATCTCTCAGTTTCATCATTTTCATATCAATTGCCTTGGTAAAGATCTGCTTTGCCCAAGGAATATTCATACTCCCATTATAAATCATTTTTCCCCTTAATAGCCTAAGATTCACATACTTAGCGCTTTCTTATCACTTGTCATATTAACTATTAACTTTTACTATATAGCTCCCTATCTATTTCCCCTTCCCCTACTAAAAACTATGTTAATAACTCCCCTATATACTTATCCCCTCCCCCTGGTTGAAAAATAACCATAAGCATCCCTTGGGAATTACTAAGCTTGCCTGAAACTTAGTAAGAACCCTCATGTTGTTGATAAAAACCCCTTCCAAATGGATTGAGACTCACTCCTATGCATAAAAATCCCTCTCTTCACCCTTATCCTAAAGTCACGCATGAAAATATTTTGTCCCACGTACATCCAACCCCAAAAAACCCACTTTTCCTAACGTTTTCTACCCCCTGTCGAATTAAAGATTAAAATTAATTGGCGTGTAGGCCCCCTTCTTATCTTTCCACCACCTCGTCTTATCCACCAACCGTCCGATTGCCAGAGCTCGAGATCTGTGGTGGGCGGGTCTTTTTGTGCCCCGACATCCCGAAGGTTAGCGCTCGGGAGATCGACGGTTTTGCCGTCATACTCCCGCCAGGCGTTGCCCTCCCAGCTGTGGTAGATCCCCCCCTGTCAATACCACCCAAGCGCAAAAGCGGTGCGCCACAAATCGAAAACTGCCCTCCCCTTGCGTGACATAAGCACCACGTCACCCGCCATGTTGCCGCCATCTCACCCCTTCCTGCCTGCGTCAACTTGCCACCGTACTGCCACGTCATCGCCCCGCCGTACTGCCATGTCACCTTGCTGATGTCATCACCATACAAGAGGGTTCCACTGCTGACGTCATCCGCCGTACCGCTGACGTCAGCAGCTGAAAAAACGTGCAAGTGCAAAATTGAGGCTTCGGAGGCCCAGAATGAAATTTTGAGGCAGTTTTCGATGCACGATTAGCACTTAGCGCTAATCACGCATCGCTATGGGAAATGGGCCAAATTGGGGAATCTTTTGATTCCTCGGCCGTTTTTGCACCGAAAAGGGCAGAAAAGGGCCTATTTTCAGTTTTTAGCATATCAGAAGAAAGAGAGAGGCCTGATTTAGGCATTAAAGAGTATCAGAGCAAATGTGAAGCCAAAATTAATGTGAAAGAGTATCAGGATGCGGCAAAGTGTATCAGTGGGGATTTTCTCAGTGCTCGAAGCAGATAAAGCATTAAAGAACCCTCCAGCAAAGTCAACAAAACAATAGATGCCATTAAAGAGCTCTCAAATCACACTTATTACACATCTAACTCACATAAGATCACTGGACCAAAGCTCAAAGCACAATTATTGCAAAGGCACAACACCAAGTCATAGAGGACACTACATTAGCCTTTTTTGATCCAGCTGCTTCTGGCACAGCTCAATAGATATTTTATTTGCATTTAATTTTAGCACAGTTTAGGTTTAAAAGCTTCTCCCGCAGACCTGTTTAGGTTAGCTGTAATAAATTCTTTTGGATATTTTACCTATAAAGACCACCTTGAACAATGTAATGAGGGTTGGTTTTTGTTGGTTGGATGTTTTGCTTAAGCAGAGACTCACACTGTATATCTGATAATTTCTATAATCAAAGACTACTTACAAGCTTGGAGAATGAGTTGTGTATTGTGTTTAATGGTTGAAGAGTGACTGTGGAATTCTTGTGCTGGTACATGACCCAATAAGTGTTTCTTACCTCTGTTTTTCCATTCATACATCCTTATCTAAACAGCAGAAAGAAAGATTAGCTTAGAACTTGTTTAATTGCACTCTATGTTCAATTTCTGTTGTTTCTTTATGTTTTTCATCTGTTTTAGGCATAAATATGAATTCCACCTGGCTCATATTTGCCCTAATTCACCATGTATGACAGTTATCTAGGGATTCTTAACTGCCCCTAGATAGAGCTCATTTTGCTTCCCTTTGTTAAGCTGATTGAGAGATTCTTAATTTCCTCTCATTCCTTACATTTCACCCCATCTATTTAGCTTGAAGGTTGTTTCATGTGCAGCTACCTTGCTCCTCGCTCCTCTTGTGATCAAGAAAGCATACCTGTGGTCCTACTCCTTGACTCCATGCCCAGTGGTTTGAAACTTATCACTCTAAGCATGCCTCTCTGCTTGAAAGCATCTTCCTTCCATTCAAACACCATCCAAACATAAACAAAACCCATTGAACCCAATAACTAGCCTAAAATCATCATCAACAAAGCTAAATCATCAAGAGAGAGCCCTCTTTGATTACAGGTGGGCTAGAACCTGTAATCCAAAGATTGGTTTGTGGTTAGCTCGGTCATATCCCTTTAGGAGCTTAGGGACAACCTGAGTGATAAAATAATGGCGACTCCAATGGGGAATTCCTCAGATAATCTCACAAAACCAGTCCGAAGCTCCGCAAAGGAAGAAACTGACCTTTAAAAGTTTCTATTTAACTTGTATTGTTAGAAAAATCCCAAAAAAAAAAAAAAAACAAGTTAGAGAAGCTAGCTCCCAAGAAGCATTCACGTTACACAAGATCAAATCTAGATCCAAATCCCCCAGCTGTTTTTGAAAACCCCAATATAATTCCTAGATCCTTAGAAAACAAGAGCAACAGAAGGTTTGACTGCTTCCAGTCCTGAAACAGTTCAGCGTAGCCATTTTGCAACCCCTGTTAAAGTTCTGTTTCGCTCAAACCCTACTTTCCCCTTGTTCATCATCCACTTCTACAAACCCTGTTTCCACACCTCCATCCACTGCGCATACCACCACTACTACTCCAATTATCCCAGTTGTTCTACTTATCCTTATTATTCCACTTATCCCTGTTAATATGGCTAGTAGATATGCACCCTTACAGCTACCTGCAAATCCCAGGGCTATGCCTCAGGATTACCAGACTAAAATTACCTATTTTGATGGCACAAATACCTGCACAGCCCTTCAACATACAAATAAAATGCAGGATTACTTTGAGAGTTATGAGATTGATGATGATAGTGTGAGAATGAATATTTTTGTCCAAAGTTTGACCGGTGATGTCAGGACTTGGTTTAGAGCACTCCCAGCCAATTCCACAGCAGACCTTGAAGCCTTATATCAGTCGTTTATCAATAGATGGGAAAAGAAGAAAGACCCCTTGCACATATTATCTGAGTATGACACTATCAAAAGAGGCCCTCAGGAGACTGTTTTGGACTACTGTGCAAGGTTCAATAATGTCTACAATGCAATACCACAGAACTTAAGACCTCCACCTGATCTTGCTTTGTACAAATTCCTTGATGGTTTTGATGCTGAAATGGCTTATCAACTAAGGGAAAGAGCCCCTCAAAGCCTTGCGAAGATGCAAAATGTTGTTGTTAGTGTGGAGGCAAACCTAATTGCCAAAAGAAACAGAGCTAGAACCGAGAGAAGAACTACCTTTAAGGAAGAATCGTCAGCCTTAGGCCAGAAGTTAGACGCTATTATTAATGGCATGCATAGGCTGGGAGACAGAGTAGAGAGTGTCGAGGGGAAATCATCATGGGAAGGACAATAGCCCAACACCATAAGGAATCCAAACTTTAGGAAAAATCAAACCACAAATGTTGGAAGGGCTAGTCTCGACCATGATATTAGGTCCCCTTTCCAAGAAAACTACGCAGAAGCATCCACATCCAGTGAGCCCACAGAAGAGACTCACATGAACTTTATAGATTCGAAAAATGAGTAGTAAATCTTTCTCACCCAAGAAGACCAAGACTACCCTGATGTAAAACAATTTCAGACCAAGACGGGAGAGTATTTTGATTTTAAACAAGGTTATGATTCTGCTGTGTATGAGGTCCACAAACAATATAAGCTAAGAACAAGAACCATTGAAGTCCCTGCACCAAACAAAGCCAAGGACAACAAACAGCCCAATAAGATTAAAGACAAGGTTGTCATAGCAGAACCAGTTGATATTGCTGTCCCAAACCCGCATCGAGTGACTGTAGAGGACATATCAGACATACATCCTCCTATTGATCAGCCTCTTCCTCCTTCTTCCTTAAAAGAAAATTTGAACAACACTACAAAAAACCTTCCCAAGACAGAAATACCACAAACTGTCATTCACCATAACATAGACAATCCAAAGGAAAACACAGAGACTATTCTTGAAAAGGAGAAATCTGCTACTATTAACACAAAGATTCCATTAGAAAAACCATTCAATTTAGAAGCAGAGATTGGAAAACTTAAAATATCCATCCGCCTCTCAGAACTTGCCAAACATGATGTGTATAGGCAACAAATTCAAAGGTCACTTCAACTACCAGAGGTCGGGGATGATGTAAATGTTTTAGATGATACCTCTGAGCTGTTGTTTGGTCCAGAATTTAATGGAAAAATAACATATAGCTCTGTTCCACCTTTTCATGTCAGTCTGCACATACAAGAAAAAATCTTGCACAATGCTATGTTTGACTCAGGTGCCTCACACAATCTTATGCCCAGAGCTGTAATGGAAAAGCTAAACCTCAATATCACAAGACCCTACAAAGATCTATACTCCTTTGACTCAAGTCAGGTCAAGTGTTTGGGCTTAATCAAAGACCTTTGTGTGTCTTTAGTTCAGTTTCCCAACAAGACAATCCTAATGGACGTAGTAGTTGCTGACATTCCAACAAAATATGGCATGCTCCTATCAAGATCATGGGGAGCAAAACTCCAAGGATCCCTCCAACTCGACCTCTCTTATGCCACTATTTCTGTCTTTGGGCAAGCAAAGAGGTTGTACAGGGAAACACTGATGAAGTATGTGGTGAGCAGTGAGGAGAAGCCCCAAAATTTTCCAATTTATTCAATCCATTCTGATATGGATTCATTTATCCTTTTTAATGATGACACCAATCCTCCAACTAATGAGAAGCCTCTAGATTTAGAGCTAAAAACATGCATCAACGAGGAATCGGTTGCCCATACCCCTGAAATTGTTACAACAATCAAAGCAACCACCAAACGAGAAGAACCTCCCCAAATAGAGATTTTAAATTTGCCCAATCCTAAAATGGCCGAAACTCATAATACAAACCACAAGCAAGAAATTACATGGTATTTAGAGTTTGATGGTTCTGTTAACAAGTTAGGAGTAGGGGAAGGTGTATGGATTCACAATACACATGACAATCATGCAGAAGGCCATGCCTATAGACTAAATCTCAGATGTACCAACAACATGGCAGAGTATGAAGCTCTCCTCTTAGGCCTAAAATTTCTCAAAATCCTAGGAGCTACAAAAGTGTCCATTCTAGGTGACTCCGATTTAATCATACAACAAATGAAAGGCAACTTTGTTACCAATGACAATAGAATGAGGGCCTATAGGACTGCTGCAACATATATACTTAATACCTTCGCTGAATCCGAGCTTGCCAAGATTTCTAGGAACCATAACATACATGCACACAGCCTGACCACTTTTGCTAGTACATGCAAGTTTCCCTTTGGACCAAATCACCATTTTACTGCTGAGATAAAACATAGGCCTACTATTCCTAACAATGTTAGAGATTGGCAAGTATTTGAAAATGATGCCCACATTAACAATTTCCTCACTCTCAAGGGCGAGTTTTCAAATTTAAACATTGACATGGAGGCCATGAACAATTCCCAACAACAAACAAATGAAAATCAGTAGGCTATAACAGCTGCAACAACAAAACATATCCTGAACCGAACTGTTTTTGACAATGCAAACATAGAACAACTGAAACAAATGCATTTGGAGGAAACAACCAAAGCAGAGGCTGAGTTCATTGATCTAAAGAATAATTTTTTGCCTACTATCCTTACTCCATTAGGAGATATGTTTGATGACAATGATGTGCCCAAAAAGCCAAAAATAGAGCCTTTAGATGCTGCTATAGAAGAACACAACATAGGGACAACAGAAAAGCCCAAAATGATTAAATTGTCCAAAAATTTTCCCCCTGATCAAAAGCCAAAGTATGTGGATCTGTTCAAAGAGTTCCAAGATGTATTTGCTTGGAGTTATGAGGACTTGAAGTCCTATGACACCTCAATGATTCAACATACCATTCCATTAAAACCAAATCAAAAACCATTCAAGCAAAAACTTAGAAGAATAAACCCTATGCTTCTTCCCCTCATTGAGAAGGAAGTAAAGAGAATGTTTGAAGCAGGTATTATAGCACCCATCAGATTTTTTGAATGGGCATCCAATCTGGTTCCCACAAGAAAAAAATCATGTGAAATCAAACTGTGTGTAGACCTAAGAAACTTAAACCATGTCTCTTTAAAATACCACTACCCTTTGCCTAAAATGGACCACATCCTACAAAGAGTAGTGGGTTCCTCTAGAATTTCTTTACTAGATGGATTCTCAGGTTTCAATCAAATACTTGTTCACCTAGATGACCAAGACAAAGATAGCATTTACCACACCCTGGGGAACATTTAAGTATGTTAAAATGCCTTTCGGGTTAAAGAACACTGGTGCCACCTCTCAAAGGGAAATGGATATTGCATTTGCTAAGGAGATCCATGAATTCCTTGTTGTCTATCTCGATGACTTAACCCCTTTCTCCAAATCTAATCAAGAACACCTCAAACACTTAAGTAAGATCTTCCTGACATGCAGGAAATATGGCATTTCCTTGAACCCCAAGAAGTCCTTGTTTGGCCTTGAGGAAGGTAAGTTACTAGGCACATCATCTCAAAATATGGTATCAAAATTGATCCGAAAAGAATTCAACCAATCCTTCAAATTCCATACCCAAGGAACATAAAAGAGTTGCAAGCATTCCTTGGAAAGATCAATTTCCTAAGTAGATTCATCCCAAACATAGCAGAATTGATAAGACTATTAAGTAACGTGTTAAAAAAGGATGCTAAGGTAAGATGGTCTCTGGAAACCAAGTAGGCTTTTGAGAGTATCAAAGCTGCCTTGACTCAAACGCCCATACTCACAAGTCCGCAATTTGACAAGGATTTTATCATCTTTTCCTTCGCTTCAAAGCACACGATAGCTGATGTCCTTCTGCAAAAGGATGATCAAGGAAATGAAAATCCTATTGCATTTTTTAGTCGAGCCTTAAGAGATGCACCCTTGAAATACCAAATCATGGAAAAACAGGCCTATGCCCTTTTCAAAGCCATTAAAGACTTCAAAGTTTATATTTTGTATTCACATGTGATTTTCTATGTCCCAAACTATGTTGTAAAAGACATATTAACTCAAGAGGGACTAGAAGGAAAAAGAGGCAAATGGATTGCCAGCATTCTTGAATATGACATTGAGATAAAACCCACAAAGCTGATAAAGGGACAAGGTTTAGCCAAGCTAATGTCCAAAACAAATTTTCAGGCCTTAGACATCAACCAACTGGACAATGAACAGGAGCTAGCGACTCCACAGATCAGTGAAACCTTTTTACAATCCCCATGGTATGCCAATATTTGCTATGTATTGTTAAACCTGTGTGCTCCCCCAGGATTGTCCAGAACCAAGAAAAGATTTTTGAAGATGAAAGCTCTAAAGTTCTGTGTCTTAGATGGTGCCCTGTTTTGGAAAAATCATGAAGGAATACTGCTAAACGTTTTAACCATAAATGAAACCAACAGCATCATGAAAGAGTTCCATGCAGGGGACTGTGGAGGGCATCTATATTGGAAGTCCATTGCTGACAAGATTTTAAGGGTAGGTTATTATTGGCCCTCTCTATTTGCAGATGTCAAAAAATTTGTTGTTTCATGTCACAAATGCCAAATCTTTGAAGGAAAAAGAAAACTTCTCCCTTTGCCCCTTAAGCCTATCTCAACCGAACAACCTTTTCAACAATGGGGTCTTGACTTCATAGGTGAAATCCATCCCTCTTCATCAGGCTAGCACAAGTGGATTTTACCAGCCACCGACTATTTCACCAAGTGGATTGAGGCCATCCCATGTAGGCAAGCCAATGACTCCACTATTATCTGATTCCTTGAAGACAATATCCTTTCTAGATTTGGTTGCCCTGAGAAAGTCATCACTAACGATGTTGTTGCCTTCAAATCTAGAAAGATGATCAACTTCTGCCATAAATTGCACATTACCTTGGGCCACTCTTCAGCTTATTATCCTCAAGGTAATGGCTTGGCCGAGTCATCCAACAAAAGCTTCATCAACATCATAAAAAAAGTGTTGGAAGAAAAAAAAAAGAGTTGGCATAGGAAGCTCACAAATGCCCTATGGGCAGACAGACTTTCAACCAAGAAATCCATTTGGATGAGCCCTTATGAGCTAGTATATGGCATGGAAGCCAGATTTCCTTCATCTTTGGGTGTTCCTACTATCAAAATGTTACAGGAGATTCAGGCTGAACCAAATGACATTCAAAGAAGAATTAATCGGATCATTCACCTTCAGCAAACCAGAGAGCAAGTGTATGACAGAGCTTAGATTTTGCAGGAAAAGCTCAAAAAGATGTTTGATAAGGGAGCCAAGGCTGAGGATTTCTGTGTTGGCAGCAAAGTTCTAAGGTGGGATTCACAAAGAGAAGACAAAGGCAAACATGCTAAGTTTGATTTTCTTTGGAAAGGTCCATCCATTATCAGCGCAGTGTAAGGCAACAACACATATTTCCTCAAATCTGAAGATGGCAGCAAAACTGAAGAGGGCCCTGTAAATGGCCGAATGTTAAAACATTATCATGATCCCTTTTGTTGAAGATCTCCCAGCAAGATCATGTTTGTACATAAATGTTTGTATATATCATCATTTTATTTTATTTTGTATATAAAAGTCCATGCAATAGAGCATGCAGAAGAAAGCAGGGGGTGCTACACAGGTCACAGACATTTCAGTTGAGGGAAAGTGTTGTTCTCATTTCCACAGTTTCAATTATCCGACAGTCAACACTAAAAAAATTTCAATTTTCAGCAACAATAGAAGATCCAGGCAGTCTGACCTGCTGTTCTTGACTTTTCACAAGGAAAAGCCATCCCCAAGTGGAGCCACTGTTAGCCTCTTGCTGCAGCAGGTTACTCATCTTTCATTATTGACATTTTTACATGCCAAATATGTCATTCTTTGCATGTTGCAATGTTCCATATTTACTACAGAAGCCACAGAAGGATGTCAGGGAATGCGCCAGTTCTAGTGCCACTGTTGTGTTCCAATTTTGATGTACTAGTCCATTTTTGAAGAATTTTCAGTTAAAGGGAGATCCAAACAGTTTAATCTTGGTCTCCCTAGGTTTCAATTTCCTGTTTTAGAATATAGAGAATTAACATCTGTCCAAACAGCTTAATCTTGGCAGATTTCTAGATAGGTAGAGAAGCAAGGGTGCTCAACAGCTTAATCTGAGGCCCTGGATGAAATGAGTGTAGATGTAGATAGGAGGACAGAAAAAGAAAAAGTTGAAAAGTTGGGTTTGCAAGTCTAAGTGCACCCAAACCAAAAAGAAGAAAAAATGCTAGGTAAGTAGGCTGGGTAGGTAGTTTTGAGGTTGCAGAATGTTGATTTGTGATCAATTTCATGTTTTCAAGTGTCATATCTATGCAGATCACAATTATCAGGAAGTGGCCATTTGAAGGACTCAAGCGAGGCATGTCTAACTCCCCCTTCTTCCTCATTCCCCAAATCATTCACTAACTTCCCCAAAGAGGTCAAGATCTGCTTTGCCCAAGGAATATTCATACTCCCGTTATAAATCATTTTTCCCCTTAATAGCCTAAGATTCACATACTTAGCGCTTTCTTATCACTTGTCATATTAACTATTAACTTTTACTATATAGCTCCCTATCTATTTCCCCTTCCCCTACTAAAAAATATGTTAATAACTCGCCTATATACTTATCCCCTCCCCCTGGTTGAAAAATAACAATAAGCATCCCTTGGGAATTACTAAGTTTGCCTGAAACTTAGTAAAAACCCTCATGTTTTTTATAAAAGCCCTTCCAAATGCATTGAGACTCACTCCTATGCATAAAAACCCTCTCTTCGCCCTTATCCTAAAGTCATGCATGAAAATATTTTGTCCCACACACATTCAACCCCAAAAAAACCCACTTTTCCTAAAGTTTTCTACCCCCCGCCGAATTAAAGATTAAAATTAATTGGCGCGCGGGCCCCCTTCTTATCCGTCTGCCACCTCATCTTATCCGCCAGCTGCCCAATCACCAGAGCCCGAGATCTACGATGGGCGGGTCTTTTTGTGCCCCGACATGCCGAAGGTTAGCGCCCGAGAGATCGGCGGTTTTGCCATCGTACTCCCACCACACGTCGCCCTCCCAGCTGTGGCAGAGCCCCCCCTGTCAATACCACCCAGGCGCAAAAGCGGTGCGCCACAAACTAGAAACCGCCCTCCCCTTGCATGACATAAGCACCACGTCACCCGCCAAGTTGCCGCCATCTCACCCCTTCTTGCCTGTGTCGGCTTGCCACCATACTGCCACGTCATCACACTGCCGTACTCCCACGTCACCCTGCTGATGTCATCATGCTGATGTCATCACCGTACAAGAGGGTCCCACTACTAACGTCATGTTGACTTCATCCACCATACCACTGACGTCATTCGCCATACCGCTGACGCCAACAACTGAAAAAACGTGCAAGTGCAAAATTGAGGCTTCAGAGGCCCAGAATAAAATTCCGAGGCAGTTTTCGATGCGCGATTAGCGCTTAGCGCTTAGCGCTAATCGTGCATCAAAAACTACCTCAGAATTTCATTATGGGCCTCTGAAGCCTCAACTTTGCACTTGCGCATTTTTTCAGTTGTTGATGTCAGCGGTACGGTGGATGACGTCAGCATGACGTTAGTAGTAATGGGCCAAATTGGGGAATCTTTGGGGAATCTTTTGTTTCTTTAGCCGTTTTTTGCGCCGAAAAGGGCAGAAAAGGGCTGATTTTCAGTTTTTAGCATATCAAAAGAAAGAGAGAGGCCCGATTCAGGCATTAAAGAGTATCAGAGCAAATGTGAAGCCAAAATTTATGTGAAAGAGTATCAGGATGCGACAAAGTGTATCAGTGGGGATTTTCTCAGCACTCGAAGCAGATAAAGCATTAAAGAACCCTCCAGCAAAGTCAACAAAACAATAGATGCCATTAAAGAGCTCTCAAATCACACTTATTACACATCTAACTCACATAAGATCAGTGGACCAAAGCTCAAAGCACAATTATTGCAAAGGCACTGCACCAAGTCACAGAGGACACTTCATTAACTTTTTTTGATCCAACTGCTTCTGGCACAGCTCAATAGATATTTTATTTGCATTTAATTTCAGCACAAGTTTAGGCTTAAAAGCTTCTCCCGTAGACCTATTTAGGTCAGCTGTAATAAATACTTTTGGATATTTTACCTATAAAGACCGCCCTGAACAATGTAATGAGGGTTGGTTTTTGTTGGTTGGATGTTTTGCTTAAGCAGAGACTCGCACTGTATATCTGATAATTTCTATAATCAAAGACTGCTTACGAGCTTGGAGAATGAATTATGTACTGTGTTTAATGGTTGAAGAGTGACTTTGGAATTCTTGTGCTGGTACATGACCCAATAAGTGTTTCTTACCTCTATTTTTCCATTCATACATCATTATCTAAACAGCAGAAAGAAAGATTAGCTTAGAACTTGTTTAATTTCACTCTATGCTCAATTTCTGCTGTTTCTTTATGTTTTTCATCTGTTTTAGGCATAAATATGAATTCCACCTGGCTCATATTTTCCCTAATTCACCATGTATGACAGTTATCCAGGGATTCTTAACTGCCCCTAGATAGAGCTCATTTTCCTTCCTTCTGTTAAGCTAATTGAGAGATTCTTAATTGCCTCTCATTATTTACATTTCACCCCATCTCTTTAGCTTGAAGGTTGTTTCATGTGCAGCTACCTTGCTCCTCGCTCCTCTTTTGATCAAGAAAGCATACCTGCGGTCCTACTCCTTGACTCCATACCCAATGGTTTGAAACTTATCACTCTAAGCATGCCTCTCTGCTTGAAAGCATCTTCCTTCCATTCAAACACCATCCAAACATAAACAAAACCCATTGAACCCAATAACTAGCCTAAAATCATCATTAACAAAGCTAAATCATCAAGAGAGAGCCCTCTCTGATTGCAAGTGGGCTAGAACCTGCAATCCAAAGATTTGTTTATGGTTACCTTAGCTGTATCCCGTCAGGATCTTAGGGACAACCTGAGTGATAACAGATAAGAGACCTTTGACTACTAAGAATGTTATCCAAAATCTTAGTACTATCTTGAAATCATAACAAGTTGTCCTTTTCTTCTATTTTACCTTTTAAAATATTTACTTCAACCTGATATTGCTCTTCCTTTTCCAGATATTGCTTCTTCATGATTTCTTCAGCCTTTCTACCTTCATCCACTTGTTTCCTTAATTTCAGAATCTCATCTTCTTGTTCTTCATCTGCTTGCAGTAGTTCTTCATTCTGCTTATTTGAATTTTCAAGATATTATTTTAGAGAGACTATCTCATCTTCAAGACCTTTATAGTAACTGGATCTTTCTATATGTTTCTTGATTGTTGTATCCTTCTCATTAACTTCATTTCTCAATGATGTTACTTCATCCTGCAACCTTTGACATTGATCTTCATTTTCCTTCTACTACTTCCTGACCTTTTTTCCTTCTTCCAACTGAGCTTTTAATCTGGTAAATTCTTCTTTGTAGGCACATTCCCTTTTATCAATTAGATCTTTTTGATCTCTAATTGTGTCTATGAGCATTTTAAATTCTGCCTCTATTTGATTTCTTTTTCTTTCAACCAGAAGATCAAATTCAGTTGTTCCACTGTCACATTCATTATCTTCAAATGAACAAAGAAATGTATCACAAGAGGACAACAAATTTGTACCTGATAATTATTTTGCTTGTTCATCTTCATTTTGAGGTGATTCTAAATCTAAAAAGTTTCTTCCACTTAATGGCCAATCGTCTCTCCCATTGTCACAGTTCCTTTGAGATGTCTTCTTCTTTTGAGGTGCTTTCTTCTTTTACTTATTTCCCATTGTTTCTACTAATCTCCTTCAAGCGATCAAGCTTCTGCCAAAGGACCTACTCTGATACCAATTTTTTGGAATAATACTGAGGGGGGTGGGTGAATCAGTATTTACAAATCACTAACATTTTCATTTCCATAATCAGATTTATATATGCTACTTCAGTGAAGGGAACTCGTGTGTGCACGTAACGGTTGTTAAGGAAATCAACATATATCCAGTGATCTTATGATTCAGTTAATTCATCATACGTTGATCTTTAATCAGTGCATCAGTACTTTATTAAACATTAACCGTGTGCAGTAATAATAGAATAAACCATCACACATAAGCAACACACATGAACACCAAGATTTAAGGTAGAAACCTAATGCAGGAGAAAAACTACTTGTTGTTGTTGTCTTTGTCTTATTTTAATATAAAGAATAATCTGTTTACAATCTTGTACTGGTGCAGACTCATACTAGCATGTAGGCACCAACCTACAGAAGGCTACAACCTTCTCTCATTCTCCAGCTTCTACTGGAAAGGATATACAACCCCCTAGCTCTTGTACTAGACGATATGTTTACTAGTATGTAGGCAACGACCTACAAAAGGCTACAACCTTCACTCATTCTCCAGCTTCTACTGGAAGGGAGCTCCAACCCCCTGATCAAATCACTAGCCCCTACTAGCAGGAAGCCTCAACTTCCTCACTGAAGGCTCCAAACCTCAGTGTCCTCTAGGGACCATTTTTCATAAATTTTCAGATTGGATACTCCTAGTACACAACAACACATTATGAAGGACACATTTCATCAAATTTTCATACTAGACCCATAAGTAACATCGAAGCTCAAAAACAATAATAACTACAATGAAATCATCAAATACATCTGTTCAACCAATCATTGAAACCCAATCATCAACCTCTGAAATCCAATCATCAATCTCTGAATCAACCACAGAATCAATCACTGAAACCTCTAACACAATGAATCAAACAATCAATGTACCTTTGACACAACTAAATCAACCATTCACTCAAACCAATCAACTGTTAATTAATCAAAATTCAACCAATCAACTCGAACAGACAAATCACTATAACCAGTACACATATCTTAACCCAGAACACTGCATCAAAAACCAAAACCAACTGCAACCTCAAAAATCATGTGTTAGAATGTATACACTACCTCAATGAAGCCAACATGTGTGTATATGCTACTTCCTTTAACAAAACCTGCGTATATGTCCAAAATTATTGAATAATAAAAACCTCTTAATGAAGACTGTACAAACCAGTAACAATCTGAAGATCTACTGTCAAATTACAGATATCTAGAAAACACAAAAAAGATCACCCTTCTCACTTAATAAGTTAATCAATCAAATCTCCTTATGCATTCAATTCTACTTTCATATCTATGAAGTCATTATTGACAGAGAACAATAAAACAAAATCACTAATTAGATAGATCAATCATCTCTGAACAATAGGCTTTTCTTTTGCATACGCTACTTGGAAGTGTCGAACCAGTGTGTATACACACCTTCACCAAGGAAAACTAGTGTACATATCTGCATATTAAACTTATAACTTTGTTGTTATTCTAGTCTTCAGATATACCCATATCATAGCATTTAAAGCACAAAAAATTTATTAGCACTCAGTTCTAGCCTATCTATTATCATATCACATAAATATAAGTCATTATGATCTTGAACCATCATTATATCTCATCCATCATCAAACACTCAAGTGCACAAGAAAAGCATCATAAACCCACAACATGCATATTTTCTTTTGATTTAATACTTCATAATATATTCATTTCTTGTGCACTTATCCCTTTGATCTGAATCTCCTCCTTATATCATTTTAGCCTTTCTCAATAACTCGGACCAAAACAACACTTTGAACCTGTGGTATTCTTGGAAGAGATCAAACAACCATTACTCCACTCAATATTGTGGGCTAATACCATGGTATTGATGCTTGGTATTCTTTAATCTTGAATTTCCTTGATTTTCCAACCCATACACACTTTTCCTCTTGTGAAAGTGTGTGCATACGTATATGCTCTTTTTGTTATGTTAACCTACATGCATACGTTGATTTGTCAAAGTGAACATGCGTATATAACTTAAACTACCTTACAACATCCTTTTCCTTCTACTACTTGATTCTGATGAGTAGACCTTTGTTCGTTATCCTGTTCTTTTGTACCATAACTTTGTTACCTCTTAATAGACCTGTTATAATGTTAGAGTTGTCAACATACATCACTAATTCCTCTAAAATTCCCTACATTCTATCTGTCCATCATTCTGTCATCTCTAACTTGTGGATTCATCTTTGTTCCATCATTTTGTCACCTCTGATCTGTCATGTAGATTCATCTAATTACTATATACTTGCTCTACTACAAGTGATTTTCCATCAAGTACAACACATGTATCATCTCTACCTCTTATCTCTCTTGGCTATCTTTGCTCAATTATTGAACAAAATGCTCTCAAAAGAATGGAATGCCTCTTCCTCTTAATGGCCCAGTTATAACATAGCCCGATAGCCTACTAGTGGTAAAGTTTGACTACATCAACTCTTAAGTAGAGTTACAATATAGACTATCCTAGAGCATTTTACATCAAAAATACATGGCTAGCCACTTTTCCATGAATAATGTGGGCTGACGCAACATCCTCCTGAACTATAGGTGTGAAAACAAGAAGATCAACTTATAAGTGGCATTAGTTTTGCATATGTACTCTGATTGGTGTGCTTTTTGTGTCATTAGAAAGATCTTTGTGTGTAGAATAGCATGAAAAAATGTGGTGCTAGAGTGGCAAAGTTTTACCCCACCACCCCCCCCCCCCCCCCCAAAAAAAAAAACATCATTTGGATGCCCAAAACACTCTGGAAGGTTTTATACCTGTGTTTCACCAAACTGGGTCCTGCTGGTAAAAACAGTCACGTGAGTTGATTCCTCCAATTTTTCCACTCTGAATGCATCAAGATGGATGACAAATAATATAATGATTCAATATGTATCAATCCCCCACTCTCACACACCTCCTCTTTTGTCTCTCTATAATTTACGTTGGCATTATGGATATAATGACAATGTCAATGAAGCATTGCAATAGAGCTACACATTGCAAGTTGTGGGAATTGGTTCCAATAGATATCATGGCCCAAGTTTTGATATTAGCACTACCCAAGGGGAGCAACAAGAAATATTATGTCTTCAATCCATCGATCTTTGACACTATCCACGTAGTTTTGCCTCTAACAGTGATAATACTTGGGAAGCTCGATAAATTTTATGACAAATCTATAGAATTTTGTCATCCAATGAAGGATGTGTGAAGCTTTTCTTATGCGGAACTTTCTGCATAGTGGAAGCTTGGCACAAGAAAATCTTTGCACGAGGGAAAGAATCATAGTTGAAGGAAGTTGTTCAACCCTTCTCCCCAAGCCCACACAAAGGGCGTACAACTGCATACAAACTTAAGCTTTACGTAATGAAATAAAACAGTTTCAAATAAATTGCAATCGGCTTGGCTTGCCTTTACTCTGCAAATGCGACATAATTTTTAGCACACAATGTGTCAATGTTTAGTGCCGCCCCATACGGGACCTACAATATTGGGAAGAGAAATAGCAGTGTCATGCATAACAATGTTAGTGTTAGAGCACTCATCGATGGAATAACCACTCATCGAATTAGTTTTTTATTTTTTTAAATATTTGTTGGGCACTGACAAAAAACCAAAAATAAAACACCCTCCACCAGGGGAATTATGTACCATCAGAGTAGAGCTCACTTAGGTAATTGAAAAATAGAAATAAAATTTCCTAAAAATTAGAAAATTATTTTTAAATTTACGGAAAATAGAAATATTCATCATTTTCAACAAAACAATGCAAAATCAATACACTTTGACCACTAAACAAATGCTATAATCTCTAGCAAGAGAAAGACTAATAAAATTATATAATTGACATTCCGAAAAATATACCACTAAAAAATATGCTAAAAGTTAAATAACTAAATACATATGATATAATCAAGATCCACAGTTGTAAAAATAAACATATTACAAAATTAAACAGCAATAATTAGAAACATTTATAATTAGTTTTTTTAAATCTAAATTATATCCAAGTAGAATAATATAGTGATAATAACAAAATGGGAACAAATAATGGTCATTTATAAAATAAGAAACACGTTAAAGTTAAATAACCATATCCATAATTGTATAATTAAAATTAAACAACAATAAGTGGATACATTTATAATTAGTTTTTTTTTCCTTTCTAAGTTCTATTAAGCAAAAATAATATAGTAATACTAAGTTCTATCTAGCAAAAATAATATAGTGATAATAAGGAAAGGGGAAAAGATTATTTTCAATTTCCAAAATTTTAAATATTTATAGTAATATTTTTAAAGATATATGATTAGAATTAGATTTTAATACATTAATTTAATATCTAATTTAATTAAAACTTTAAAATTGTATTATTATTATTATAATCAATTTTAATTTTTTTTTGTAAACTGGGTATGGAACTCTCGATTTACATGTCCATTAAGTATCTCTCAACAGGGGAAGGGTAGCCATGATTTGAAACCAAGACTTCCAGTTCGGTGAGACTTCATTTCCACGACCCTTGGCCGCTTGAGCTACCCCAATGTGGACATAATCATTTTAAATTTATAAAAGATAAAAAATAGAAAAAAAACAAATAAATATTAATAAAAATCTAAAAAACAACATAATTATATTTATTTAAATACATAATAAAATAAATGTATATAGCTTAATTTATTATGATTTTATATTATTATATTTTAAAAAATATATCTATTTTAAATAATTTTTTGGCATTTTATGTATTTTGAATTATTTTATTAATATTATAGATCTAATAAGCCTAGTCAATTAAAATAAACGTATAATGAATCACAGTTGATTAGTGACGTTCATCGTTTGCATGTAAAATTCTTGAAGTAACCCACCCTTGAGATTTAAGACCTGAAGTCCCTTTCATCTTTTTTTTTTTATTGCAATTTCACTTTAATTTGGGTGGGCATAAGTGTGGTACAAGCAACATTAATTTTTTTGTTTATTGTCGATTCACGTACACTACCTATGTTTGTGGGATACATGTTTAGCCTAATTGTTGTGTGAAAAGCTTTTTCATTCATAAACAATCCATTTATGTTTTTCATAAAAGTAGAGCAATCGCATTGTAAGAAGCTAAGTTTCACAAAGTGAATAACAATGTTATATTGGTTTTTTAACGTTTTTAATAATTGACTCTCTTGAAGAGCCCTAGGGTAGCATTGTGTTAAAGAATTTAAAAAAAGATTATATATAAATTAAAAGGCATGTGAGGTTGGCTATAATGATAGAAATTTTTACTAAAAAATAATAGAAACATGAGCATAACATAAGATTAAGTAGAGAGATCAAAATTTATAGTTGTGACTTGGATGGGTCTTGATTATTGTTGGGGTGTTACTAGCCAGGGGTGGGATGCCAAGGTGTTGCTATATATGGTCCAGTATCTGATCTAGGTCATTTATTTGACGATGCAAATGTTTCATATTCTGAAGGAGGTTTGCTCAATGCTTGAACTAGTCCATTAGGATTCTGCGAAGGGGGGATTTCAAGTGCCAATATAGATCAACAATGTACATGTATTGGTTGAAATGTCCATGCTTGTGCCTAATATCTCGCACCCGGTTTTCCATCTTTGCATGAAACTTTGAGTCCGAGAACTAGATTGAGCTTCGCATGAGTGGAGGCTTTGTGAGTTATCTATATGGGAAATATGCATTCAAAGTTGGAGTATGAAATGTGCATGGGATAGAGTGTGATGAGAGAAAATTACATGTTGTGAGACCTCAAGATCCATGCCATCATAAACATTCTTTATGGGGATGTGCTTCCACTTCCCCCAGCTGCTTGGCCAGGTGGGGTAGTGGCAACTCTTCGCCTTTTGCTCCATAAGCACCCCATCTAAGATAGATGTATCTTCCTAAACAAGCGACAAACACATATCGTTAAGTGAGGAGTCCACAAGAGCTTCCAGATGGAGGATAACACTATTGAAGAGTCCAAACTCACATGATTAACTAACATATCCACTACTTTATTTCCTATTCCTCAGACGTGGGAATGGAAATGATCGAGATATTAGAAATAACTAAAAAAGCCTTGCATATGAGTGCTTTTAAACACCATACTTCTAATACTTTATGCTCCAGGGTACCATCCTGTATCTTATAGAGCATGTTGATGACGAGTTGAGAGTTTCCTTCCATAAAAATCTTGGAATAGTCATGAGCCTATGCAATTTCTAGTCTTGTGATGAGGCTAGTTAGTTCCACTACATTATTTATATTAATTCCCAAAGTACTTGAGTATATGTAGAGTGGAAGGCTAGGTAGTTCCACTACATTATTTATATTAATTTCCAAAGTACTTGAGTATATATAGAGTGGAAGGCCATTGAGATCCCTAAATATACCACCAAATCCAATTGGGCTTCAATCTTTGATGCACCATCAAAATTTTGTTTGAGGAAAGAGGAGGAAGCGATAGAGGGAATGGAAATCAGAGGTGAGGTAAAAAGGGTTGGAGAAGGAATAAGGGAAGAGGGGACAATATTCTAATGATAAAGAAGCCTAGCTTCCCATGTGCATGCCTTCCATGTTCTGGTAGCTACTGCACCATTTTACATACCCCTTAGCATCCTTGAAGACGATGAGAGAATAATACCACTAATGGAGTAACTTTTAAATTTTTCTATTATTAACAAAGTGCCCCCCACATGGACCATCATGGAAATCTTTTAGTATCTCATAGATTTCATCTTCTTTAACACATCTTCGAATAATGAGATTGAGCCATATGTAAAAGAGACACCCATCAATCCATGAGATTCTTTCGCTTTTTTTCACAATATTTTGACATTCCTTTGGAAAGAGCTGGTGTGGAAGCCTAACTACAACCATGTAGTTAGTGATATGTGCAAACCATGAGGAATTATTACAAACCACGAACATGTGCTCATTAGAAAATTACTTTTCTATAAGGGCTCATTTTCATTGGATGTAAGTCTAGAGAGGAAATCAACTACAACATTATATTTTCTTGGTTTGTCTAGAATTTTGATATCATATTCCTATAATAACAAAAACCATCTAGTAACTTTTCCATTGGTAATTGGTTTATTCATTAAATACTTAATAACATCATATTTAGTAAATAATACTACTAGATAGCTTGTAATGTAATGTCAAAATGTATTGATTGGACATATAATTGCAAGGAACTCTTTTTCAAACATGGTATAGTTTATTTCTACTGACAAGAGACTCTCACTGAAATAGTATATCACATATGGTTTCCTTCTTCATTATGTCCTAATACGGCTTGCATGGTGGTATTTAATTCATCTATGTAAATATGGAATGCGAGGGACCAATTAGGTCCTCTTCAGGTTGGAGCCTTAGACACTTTGGACTTTAACTCCTCAACAATATAATGAAAATTTTCTATCCATAAAAAATTAGAATTTTTAATTACTAAAGAAAATAATATATGATAAACTTGTGAAAAACAATTCAATGAAATGTTTGTAATAACTAACATGTCCAAGGAAACTACATGCCTCTTTTTGCAAATGAGGAGTGAGAAAGTTTAATATTAGCACAATCTTTGCTAGATCTACTTGAATTACTTTTTCTAACATACAATGTCCTAACAAAATGGCATCAATTAACATCATTTGAAATTTTATTATATGACTGAGAGACACATTAGATTCCCTACACCTTATTTATTTTTTCTCTAAATATGCTAGTGTCTCATTAGACTCATCACCATAAGTTGTGAAATTGTCCATATATATCTTTCCACAATCATGTATCATATCAAAGAATATGCCAATTACATCTCGCTAAAATGTGGTAGGAGCATTACACAATCCCCAAAAGACAAGACTCAATAGAAAAATGACCCCCATGGACAAGTTAAATTTCTCTTGTCTTGGTGTTCATGCATGATTTGGATCTGGTTATAACCTTTGAATTCATCGAGGAAAGAAAAATACTTCTTACTTCCTATGGTTTCCAAGACTTCACGTTGGGGAAGGGAAGTGGGAAGTGGTATTAATGGGTTTCTTTATTAAGTTCTCAATAATTTACAAGAATCCTCCATTTCCCATTTTTCTTGGGTAAAATGACAAGAGGATAGACCTACATTTTTAACCAGAATGACAATTTCTATAGTTGGTAACTTCGAAATATGAGATGCAAAGAGTAAACTAGATACGACTATTTATAAATGCCACAATGAGCTAGTTACAACATGTCTCCAGAGAGTTGAATTCACGTAGCTAGGGAAATGAATTTTTCACCAAAACACTTGAGCTAAGATTCTTTGATGATAAGAGGGGAGACTCATTGACTATTATAAATTAGGTAGATAAATTTGGATGTGACAAATTTCTATACTTTCTCATTTACAATGTATCTTAGTGTTGGATTCATCTGGCATTAGGCTAGAAAATGGGCATAGATAATTCCTTAATATATATATGACATGTGTACAAGTCAAGATGGACCCCACACATGTCTTACTAATCTCAAATGAAGGCGTCATTGTGCATTTGTAGAACCATTATTAATTACTCATATTCTTCATTCAATCCTTGATTAATGTGCATGGTTTAGCCAATAGCAACTTCTATGTTTTCGATAATGGAATCCTCATATTTATTAGTTGAAGGCTTATACCTTATGGGTGAAGTGCTTATTGAGGTGAGAGAAGCTTATGCCTTGGGGTGAAAAAAATGATCAAGAGTGTGTGTGTGATTTGAGGAAAAATAGAATGTTATGTCATCATTGGTTGCATCATCCTTTGTTTTCTCACGAATAACCAAGTATCAGTTTATAGAGAGGACTTGTTGAACTTTCCTTGCTCATAAATATCTTCCTCTTTAGTCAAAATAACTATTTTTGAATATATGCTAGGCTTAGAGGGGGTATAGACAGTCAATTGCTTTGTAGAGGTCCCATATGAGATGCTCACGTTGCTTGACCTACAACCAATGTTAGCATCAGCAGTGGCCGAACAAGGTCTACCTAGAATTAGAGGATGCCCACCCAAAGAAATTTTGGGTTGCAAAATCATGAAACCTATAAGGTATTCCCCTAGATGCACTAAAACTACTATATCCTCTAATATCCCTTCTAGTTTGATGGTAGATTGTTTAGTGAGCAGTAGCATAGTGGGTGTTTGATTAAGACCAGAGAGTCATAAGGCTTCAATAGTTTCATGTGTCATGGCATTAATTGCATCACCCAAATCAATCAATGTGTTACAAATAACAATGTTTTTTAATCTAAATATTAAGCACTAAGTCTCCAGGGTCAGAGTACTTGGCTAGAAGGGATGTAATTTTCTACATTTTAGATAGAAGGTATCTAGAACTACCTTTTATTCCTATTTTTTGTTAGCATTCAATAAATACAACAGAGAACCCAAGGAACAAAGCATGTCATATTTGAATTTTTCCAATATGTTCCCAGCTCAGCTACATTGACTTCGTTTGTAGCATCCTTAGTATTTCCTACAATCATTTCCTAGGATCCTTTTCCTACTTTAGATGATCCTTAAGAATATCTAAAAAATAGTTCTACAATGTCATCATATTCTAGCTAAGAAACATTGCCTCCACCCATCAGGTTGAGAAGATGCATGCACTCGTCTTGAATTCCTCTCAATAACAAACTCATTGTGTCTCAAGGGCTAAGTCTTCTTCCCTTTCTTTTTGTAGGTTATAATTAAATCTCTCCATATAATCTGTTATGGAACCAGCTCAAGAAAAGATAGAAAAGATAGATCAACGCCTTAGAATTTAGCCTCTTTGAGGGGGAAACCTCCTTTACATTACATAAATGAACAATTCTTGGATGATACAAATGAAAAGGCCTCCTTTCT
>APFE030838761.1:111687-134308 GCA_000404065.3 Pinus taeda
ATTCTCCAAGGAAGAGTTATGTGAAATATCCCACAGTGACTTGATTATAGACTAGTTCAGTAGAGCAAACTTGTACGATGTGCCACGAGTCACTGTTTCAACCTTTGGCTGTAAAAAATATATACAAGAAACTGCGGTCCGTCCTCTTTTTGTACCTTCTTACAAAATTTCAATCCGTTGCTGAGAGAGAAATCTATGACGATTTCCCCAGGTCACCTGTTTGGAATGTAATTCAGGAGTCTACAAAAGACCAACTTCCTCAGATCATATCTCTGCAAATATAGCGCAAAAAGATCTAAAATTTATACCGAAGGTTCAGTGCGATTTCCTCTCAAATGGGTTTTTTTTTTAGCTTCTGAAACGTTGCAAAAAAATAGTTATAGCGAAAATTCCACGATGACCTGTTTGGAGCAGCGAAACCCTAGAATCCAAAGCTCTGATACCAAATGTTATGGAACCAGCTCAAGAAAAGATAGAGAAAGGATAGATCAAGACCTTAGAATTTAGCCTCTTCGAGGGGGAAAACTCCTTTACATTACACAAATGAACAATTCTTGGATGCTACAAATGAAAAGACCTCCTTTGTATATATAGGAGTCTAAGGGGTCATAACATAATCAGAGCCGATATAACAATAATAATGTAAGGGCACAATAATAACAATAGTGGGCTTCTATGGGGCACAATAGTAACAATATGGGCACTATGTGGGTACATCAATATAATAAGTGGGTTGTACTAATAACAATAAGGGGCTACACTTGTAGTATAGGGTCCTAACATAATCCTTAAAACAATCATCTTCTTCTCAGGTTAATTTTCAAAGACTTCCTCTCTTCTTTCCTTTGATTTACAGTAAAATTGGTATTTTTTCAAGAATTTCTACTTCATCTATTCCCATGAACCAATGCTACCTTGGTTGAGGCCCATGAACAAACATAATGCTACGTTTTCAATGTAGAAAGGAGTTTATTTAACTTATAAGCATCAGTTACATAATTGTATCTTCAACAAATGACATCAAACTTAAAAAGGAAGATATCATGATCTTCCTTAGATAGACTGTGAAAATTCAGGAATATTGAATGAGGAATGTTTTTCATTTTAGCATCCAATTTCATTTGTGTGATGGGGAATCTAAAGGGGTTATGTTCGGATGGGGTCCCTAGGGGTAGAATTGAATTAAACTTATTTTTGTAAAGAATTTTGTAAAAGATGTAAATTCTCCGCAAAATGTGGATGCAGAGCACACAAATAGAATAGACTCAAAGGGGCCTTAACCCCTTATTTTTGGCTAGTTTTAAAGACTCACACATGAGCCGAGGGCCATGGTATTATATTAGGAAAGCTATAAATAGTTTAGTCTTAGAGAGTCTAAAAAAAAAAAATGGATAGAGAATTGGGTACATTGGAGAGTTTTTGTTGTCTTGAACCAGAGCTAAGGCAGGAAGGCTCTACTTCCTGCGATTGGATAGAGAAGGAAAGGCTTCACAGCTGAGTGTGCGGAAGCTTGGGTAGAGTTCATAGCTGTGTGAGTGGAACCCTACAGTTTTGTGCACAGGGTAGAAGAGTCTATAACTAGTGAATTGAAGATCAATAAAGAAGGCTTTTTGATGAATTACTGCATATTTCCATGAAATATGTTTATGCTATATTTCGTTGGTTAAATGATATGTTTATGAAATAATGATTGAATACTACACGAATGTACTAAATCGTCCTTATTAATGCATGTTATGAGTAATTGTCAAGTTTTGCGAAGTTAGAAGCTATTTTGTTTGATTTATGTGACGAACTAAGTGGAGCTCTATGAAATCCTATCTAGGGTTATTTTATGATGTGTGAAAGCAGGTAAATCAACTGTTTAGGGCCTGCAAATACTGATCATGGACCTTCATGAAGGTCAAAAGGAAGCTTGAACTTAGTTACAGTAATAATCCCTAGAAGTGTAGCGATCTACGTGAAGGCAGATCCAAGGCACTGGAACACATCACGCTAGTCTCTCGATGGAGAAACTTGTTTCTTGCATCCCCCAATACTGGTTCGGGTGAGACTACAACCTGCGCTACATGGGTTAAAGGGCTAGCAGTGTAAGGTTTTTTTAGTTGGCACAACTAAGTCCGGACCTGGGTCAGCACCCCCTAAGCCAACAAATGGTTCTTTTGCCGGGAGAGTTCCGATAGTTCTAATTTAGATGAGGAATTAGAGCATTGCCAAAACCTCTTACATGAAGTTTCTACATTGCGATGCAATATGATGATCAATTCACTACATTGTGTTTCGTTGGAGGTAATAAAGTTACCTTATTATGATGGTTTGTGTGACGTAGATATGTTTTTGGATGCATTTGAGCATGAATTCCGTGAGGACGACCACTTTCAAGCCTTGGAGTTGGCATTGTGTGCTGCGCCCGCATGATGGTGGGGTATGCATAAGGATAGTTTTGATGGATGGTGAGATTAAAGGAGAATGATGAAGTTACGATTTGGGCATGCTAATACCAAAATGATTGAGAAGTACAATGGAAGGGATGATCCACACGATCACCTAGCAAAGTGGACTAAGGCATGGGCACTAGAACATAACTAGAGTGGGTACATATATTTTGTCATACCTTGGATATGATCCTGGTGAATAGGTACCTTGAAACAGAGCTCTGCCATGACATTTTGGAATGGGATCTATTGAAGGAGGCTTTCTTATTAACTTTCAGCTTCGAAGACGGATTTGCAAGCATCGATGAAGCGCTTCAAGAAATTAAAGTGGTTATCATCAAGACACTAAAGGAACTGATGGAATGGAAACAACCGGGATGGAGTACCCAGCTACACCACGCATTGGAATGCTATAATGTGACTACTGAGGAAGAGGAAGAAGACCTAAGGAATATCATTATTCTAGAAATAGAAGGGCATCATGAAGTAGAAGGTCCACAAGTAGAGAACCCAGACATCTCTGCACCTTTGAAAATAAGGAAAGTAAACATTCACAATTAAGAAGAACTGAAGTTCATGAAGATTGGAGACTATTGGGATGACACTACAGTAGACAAAGTTGATGAATTACTTCACGAATACTAGGATATATTCCCTGCTAAGTTTCAGATTTAAAAGGAATACTTGGTGATTTGGGCATTATGAAGATCACATTGAAGTCGGATGCGAAGCCTGTTAAATAGAGGCCTTATCGCCTTAACCATAAGTATAGGGAAAAGTTTCACGAAGAGATAGATAAAATGTTGGAGGCAGGAATTATAGAACCTATTGAGGAATTCGATTGGGTGAGCCTGATGCAGGTCCAAGAGAAGAAACAAAAGGGTGAAATAAGGATTTGTGTAGATCTCCATAATTTTAATGACACATGTGATCATGATCCATTTCTGATGCCATTTACACATGAAGTGTTAGACAATGTCGAAGGGAAGGAGGCCTATTCCTTTACTGATAGGTTTTCTAGGTATGATCAAATTAAGATTGCCCCAGAAGATAGAAGAAAAACAACTATCACAACAAAGTGGTATTGCTTCCAATACGTCGTTATGCCATTTGGATTGAAGAATGCACCTGCGATATTTTCCTGCATAGTTATAAAGGAATTCAAAGAATTTATTCGTAATTTCCTGGAAGTATACTTTAATGATTGGATGGTGTTTGGCTTGGTGAAGAACCATGTGGTAAGCCTCCACCTTATGTTGGATACATGTCTAAGATACCAAATAGCGCTAAATATGAAAAAAATGTATATTTTGTGTTCCTTTTGGGATCCTGCTGGGTCATGTCATGTGTAATCAAGGATTGATGGTGGACCCTACAAATATCATGATAATTGTGAACTTGGAGGCCCCTAGGAATGTCAAGCAGTTGTGTGATGCTGGGACACATGGGATACTACTGGAAACTCATCAAAGTGTATGCTCAAATTACCGCACCCATGGAAAAACGGCTAAAGAAGGATGTGACATTCTATTGGGATGAAGAATGTTAGTAGAACTTAGATGTGTTAAAAGAAAGCATGGTCATTGTGCCAATCTTGGTATTTCCCAATTGGACAAAGGAGTTTCATGTACATGTGGATTCTTATTGCATTGCGCTAGGTGCAATGCTAACACAGGATGGTGAAGGAGAAATGAACCATCCTATAACCTTCACAAGTAGGAAGTTATCAAAGACAAAGAAAAATTATTGAACAACAGATCATGAAGGGTTGGCCATACTCTATGTCCTACAAAAATTCAGGCATTATTTGTTGGCAGGGCATTTCAAGATGTATATAGATCACTTAGCCTTACAGTATCTTATCACTCAGGTTTTCCTAGAAGTTGTGTAAGAGGAAAGTATACCCGAGGTAACCACAAACCAACCTTTTAGATGCAGAATCTAGCCAATCTGCATCCAGAGAGGGCTCTCTCTTTATGATTTATCTTTGTTCTTGGAAGGTTTTAGGCTAGTTATAGATTCAAGAGTTTGTTTTGGGAAAATGGTGGAATCCACAAACTAAGGGAAAGATTGAGAGCTTTTAGTCCATTGGGCCATGGATTCAAAGGATGGATTTACTAGATTTCTATTCTAAGCACAAGATGTTATCACAGGGCAAGATAGCTAGACAGAGAACAATCCTTAAAATTTAAAGTGGATGGGATGATTTTGAAGGGATGAAAGGCAGCTAAGAGTCTTTCACCGTGTCCAAAAGAAAGAAATGAGATGACTACAAGCAAAGATCAATGAAGAATCCTTTATTATGGTAATGAACATTGTTTAAATTAGTAAAGCAAGAGCATTTCAGAATTCATGCTTATAACTAATTTAGAAGAAAACATCAAGAATAATAACATTTGAAAACAGAGTACAATTAAGCAAATTTTGTTTCAATCTCTTATGAAAATTATTCAGAAATGGATATGATGGTATTATAGACTAATATAAAATTTCAGACAAAGGGTAGAAAACTTATTGAACTGTAGTCTGACACGTGAATCCTACAACAAGTCCAGCGCTTTAAATCGTCATCCAGTTAAGCCACGAAAAATTTCTCGAAGCGCTTTTATTCTGAAAATCTCAATGTTACAGCAAAGTAATAGAATCCGCTTTTAACACTCTCTTCGAGGATTTATTTATACACTAAATAATTGAAAATATCTCACACGATCCTAGCCCATATTTTGGGGTGACTAAGGATTATTTTACAAGTAAATAGGAGAAAAATGGTCTCGTAGATGGCATAATAAATAACTCCTGATGCGCTGTTCCCTTTCTTTGTGGATGTGCTGGAGGTAAGTGCTGAAAAAGGGCTCATTGTTGTCTTTTGGAATGGTCTCGTAGATGGCATAATAAATAACTGCTGATGCGTTGTTCCCTTTCTTTGTGGATGTGCTGGAGGTAAGTGCTGAAAAAGGGCTCGTTGCTGTCTTTTGGAGTAATTTCTTTGCTTGCTTGACACTCCTTGTCTTTACAGATACTCTTTAACATGTGTAACTGATGCTCTTTCATCTGCACTCATTTGAGTGCAAAAGAAAGCGATAACTGAACGTGCTAGATTGAGAGAGGATCTAAGCATATGCAACACCTTCCAGTAGCCCTCGAGTTTGAAGATTTTGTTGTATTCTTTTCAGTGGTCAACCTTCTATCATCTCTACGAATCACTGCATTTTCTCTCCCATATTGATTTACATTCAATTCATCTTCCCTACTTCCAATGTAGATAGCATGACGAGCCTCATAGAAATATTTTACCAGCAAGTTCACACAGTCAGCCTTTAGAATATCATTGCAGCCATGCCAAAGTGAAGTTTCTGTCCGATAATCTGTGACGATTTTAACCAGCCGGTCCCTCAACCTTGGAATTTGCAAACCATTTGGGATCATATTGACTATATGCAACGGATCCAGATTTCCAACTATGTGCTCCAGCAACATACCAACCATTTTGTTTATGATAAGTTCCAGAGCTTCTCTTGAATTCCCCATCCTTCCAAGAATGAAAACTTCTTCTTTAATAAGGCCTGTTTTGGTACAAATCTCATATGCCTTGTCAAGAGAGTAATGTTGACTGTTGCATAGGAAAGGGAGAAGAAACCTGGGTTCATATTCTGCATAAAGCTCCACCTGGAGGCCGTGAAAATCTTTGCCTGCATGAGGATCTATTTCAAATAGTGCATGCAAATATTCATGCAATAAATATCTATAAGTGCTATTATTCTCAGCCTTCCGCAACTGTGAGACCACTTAAGATGGTTTAATAAACTCTCTTTGTTGGACTAGTAAGGCAACTGCCCTTTTTGGATCTAAAGTCATGAGTGCCAACGCCTTACCTTGCAGAGCATCATGTAGATTATGCTCCTCAATAAATTCAAATATGCCAGGTTTCCTCAGATCTACATATATTGCAAAAGCTTTCTCGTACTGTTTATCAATGACATACAAGTCAGCTAGGGCCTCTTTCAAAGTTGGAGTCATGAAACTCATGTTTAGCTGTTGTTCTTTAGCAGATATTACAGTGGAAGCATTGTATATAGATGATGGGCAACTGTGAATTGTTGACAAGAGTTGCTTGTGAAACGTTGAATTTGTGGCTAGAGCTAGAAGAGCCACCTCATATGCAGTATCTCGGAGTTGAGGATTCTTGGTGGGAATATAAGGAACTAAAATTGATAACTGGCGATGCCGGGCAAATTTAAACACCCATCTTTCCCATGCAGTGGCTGATCCTCGAAATAATTTTGGGCATAGAGCTACTGCTTGTGCATATTTCTTGGTTGAAATTAAGCAATCAAGGTATGATAACCCTACCTCATCAAGAAGTTCAATTGGGGCTTGTCCTGCTTAGATTGCAGCTAATGCTTTGTCATGCTGGTTATGTTGAAGAAGCCATGCTATATGGTCATCTACATTCCGAGGCTTCGCAATGATTACATATTTGGGGGAAACAATATAGTATAGCGGCTCATCTCCAGCAATCCATTGTGTTGCTACACTACCACTCCTTGAAAAAGGAACATGTGCAAGTCCATAATCTGTGGCCTTATAATGCTCAAAATGGTAGATAGAAAGTTCATCCGCTGCTAGATCTTCATTTTTCCAAGTCACAATGTGTACCTCAGGCCGTTTGGCACATCCTGCCTTCCATGATGGTATGCCTTTACCAACTTCCTTTTCTCCATCCTTGAGTGGAGTGATATTCAGATCTGTCGGGACCTCCATTTTGGTTCTTGTGGATTCAAAATGGAGGTTTTTAGTTTTCCTTACAGGCGGGCGGGATTTCTAAAATGAAGGAAATTGGCACAATTTGTTGGTTCAGGGAGTAATTACATAGTTCTAAAACTTCTGGGGAAGACTCAGTGATGATTTTTAATCACTATTTTAGCAAAAAACAAAGAGAACTGAGTTTTACTTGCAGTTGGGGCGGGAAAGGATAAATACCCGTTTTTAGAAGGAAGCTGGGTCTTTTAACAGGTAACAGGTGATGACGGGACTGTTCTTGAACACGAGCGCAGCGAAATCTTGGAGTGAATCAGTCAATTGCAGTGGAAATTTTGAAAATCGCAGCAGGGAGCACTGTCATTTTCAAATAACGAAAATAACAGAAAAACATGAAAAAATGGCTTTATTTACAAGTTTAACGTTATTTAATCACTCCAGGGGATATTCAATAGGCGGAAAAAGGTTATTAATTAGTCTTGATGACTAATTAATCCTGTATGCATAAGAAAGGAGTTGCGGCAGGGTTTAGTTAAGTGGAATGCCAGGTGGACAATCCACGGTGGCACGAGACTTCTCCAAAGTTTTATTTGCATTTTTGTGTTTAAACATACGTATTGCATGTTTAAAGTTTTTGTATATATATTTTATTATATGGTAACCAATAAAAATTATATTTAATTACCATAAGGGCGGGATTATAATATAAAGATATATTTAACCAAAGGGCTTATAAAGCGGGGTTTTTAATGAATTTTTGGGAAAATAATTACTTTGGTTAAACTATATAATATGAGGGTTTTTGGGATATTTATAAAAAGGGAGTTATATACTTAGGATAAGGTATTTTATTAGGGATTTAGTATAATAGAGTTAAATGTAAATATGGCAAAGGACAAGGAGACTCAAAATATTTTTGCACGTCTAAGAAAGTGATAACTTTTGAAGTAAATTGCAATATTTTATCTTCAACACTTAAACTTAGAATAGCAAGTTATCTTGAGGGATTTTTATGGAATTTTGCATGAGTTTCCTAAGTAAAATAGGATTTTACTTAGGACAAGATTAAAGATGGAAGATTATAATGATGGATTATCTTAAGTACTTCGGTCTTTTTGATCATTAGGCCGAGGGTCCGGTCCCTCCAGAGGTCAAGGAAATGCCTTGAGCCCCTTTGATCTCCAAATACCTTAGTACTTTGGGGGAAATTAGTAAAACTTTTGAGAGGAAAGTGATGAGGGAGGTTAATGAATTTGACTTTGCTTGCTGTGATTTTCCAGTGTATTTCCTGCATTAGTACTTGTGATGAAAGTAAAGGATCAAAAAAATGTAGCAGCATCATTCATCAGATAACACTTTGCAGCACCATTTACCTACCCTATCTACTTAATACTACCATTTTCTCTTCTTTATTAGGGTTCATTTAGACTTGCAAACCCTCATCAACATGTTTTCTTTTTACAAGGAAAATCTATCTAATTCTACCCTTATTACATCCAAGGGCTCCGATTAAACTATTGAGAACCTTTTATTAACTCTAACTATCTACTTATCTGCCAAGATTAAACTGTTTGGTCATATATTTATTCTCTAATCTACAACATGAAATTGAAATATGAGTAAGCCAAGTTTAAACAGTTTGACTTATTCATGAATTGTGGCAAAGGTTGCACAAGCTGCACATAATTGTTTTATTACAAAAATGAAGTAGTAGTGGCATTTGGATTTGCACACTTTCCTTGGTCTATTTTTGCTTGGGGTTCATTTCTTTCACTTCTTTTTTGACCACTTTATTTTTCTTACGCTTTGATTTTTCTTTTAGGGTACACCCTCTTTACATTTTTTAACTTTTTTTATTTTTTGTTTTTTCAAGAATATGGAACACCTTTGCTCAAGAAAGAAGGTTTGAACATATTCCATAGTTCAATTAAGACAATCATGAAAGATGAAACCTATTGGTATAGGAGGCTAACACTAGCTCCACTTGGGGATGGCTTTTCCTTGTGGAAAGTCAAGAACAGCAGGTCAGATGCCTGAACATGTCTTCAAACTGGAAGTATGAAATCTTCCTTCTTCTGGTAGCTTTATTTTACATATGATAGTGAAACTTTGGGAACTTAGGGCCTTCACTTCGGGCTTCAATTCCAAGAAGTCACCATCCAATCCAAAACTACATTAGAAAAAGGATATATTATGTATAAGTTAGAAACATTAAAACATTCTAGTAAATTGGATCAAAATAATGCTTAAGCATTCGACCATTGACTGGTCCTTCTTCAGCTTCTGAATTATCCAACTCCTTCAAAAAGTAAGTGTTGTTTCCCTGCAAGGCATGAATGATATAAGGCCCTTTCCACAAGAAATCAAACTTTCCATGTTTCCCTTTTTCTTCTCTTCTAGAATCCCATCTCAGGACTTTATCACCTAGTTGAAAATATTCTTCTTTAGTCCTTTTATCAAACATTTTCCTTAGCTTTTCTTGCAAGACTTGGGATCTTTGGTATACCTCTTCCTTGGTTTGTTGCAGATGGATTGTTTGATTAATTCTTCTTTGAATGTCATTTGGCTCCACTTGAGCCTCCTGAAGTAATTTCATAACAGAGATTCCTAAAGATGATGGGAATATTGCTTCAAGACCATAAACTAACTCATATGGACTAGTCCCAATTGATTTCTTAGTTGTAAGTCTGTGTGCCCACAATGCATTGGTCAATTTCTTGTGCCAATTCTTTTTGTTTTCTTCCAATAACTTTTTGATGATATTGATAAGGCTTTTATTAGAAGATTCTGCTAGTCCATTACCCTGGGGGTAATAAGCTGTTGAATGGCCTAGAGTAATATGATATTTACTACAGAAACTGATCATTTTCTTTGATATAAATGCAGCAACATTGTCTGTTATAATTTTTTCTGGACAGCCAAATCTTGAAAGGATGTTGGTTTTTAAAAACCCTATGATCATAGAATCATTAGACTGTCTACACGGGATGGCTTCAATCGATTTAGTGAAGTAGTCTGTGGCAGTTAAAATCCATCTATGTTGCCCTAAAGAGGGGGGATGAATTTCTCCAATAAAATCTAACCCCCATTGTTGAAAAGGTCTTTATGTGGAAATTGGTTTTAAAGGCAGAGGTAACAACTTTCTTTTACCCTCAAATATCTGACATTTATGACAAGTTGTTACAAATTTCTTAACATCAAAAAATAAAGTTGGCCAGTAAAAGCCAGCCCTTAAGATCTTGTCTGCAGTAGATTTCTAGTAGAGATGTCCTCCACAATCCCCTGCATGAAATTCATTAAGCACTTTATCAGCTTCATCTTTTAAGAGACAATTCAACAAGATTCCTTCATGATTTTTCCAAAATAGAGTGCTATCTAAAATACAATATTTCAAAGATTTCATTTTTGAAAATCTTCTTTTGGTTCTGGACAACCCTGGAGGAGCTTGCAGGTTTAATAAAACATGAATTATATCAGTATACCAGGGTGAATCTAAGAAAGCTTGACTGATCTGAGGAGTCGCCATCTCCTGCTCGTTATCCAATTCATTGAGGTCTAAAGCTTGGCAATTGGTTTCTGTCATAAGTTGTGCTAAACCTTGACCTTTTATGAGTTTTGTTGGTTTAATCTCAATATCATATTCCAAAATGGTAGCTATCCACTTACCTCATTTACCTTCTATGCCATCTTGAGTCAAGATATCTTTAACTACTGCATTAGGCACATAAGCTACCACATGAGGATATAATATGTAAACTCTGAAATCCTTGATTTCTTTTACCAATGCAAAAGCCTGTTTTTCCATAATATTGTATTTTAGAGATGCATCCCTCAGTGCTTTACTAAAAAATGCTATTGGCTTCTCACACCCTTGGTCATCTTTTTGAAGTAAAACAACTGCAACAGTATGTTCAGAAGCAAATGAAAAAATAATAAAGTCTCTATCAAATTTAGGACTAGTCAGAACTGGTGTCCTTGTTAAATCCATTTTAATTTCCTCGAATGATTGTTTGGCTTCTACAGTCCAGTCAATGCTTGAATCTTTTTTCAACAAGTTAGTTAGTAATCTAAGTAGCTTTGCTAGACTAGAAATAAATCTTCTCAAGAAATTATTTTTTCCTATGAATGCTTGCAATCCTTTTATGTTTTTGGGGTGGGGTATTTGCAAAATTTCTTGTATTCTTTCTGGATCAATCCTAATACCATCTTTAGAAATAATGTGCCCTAAAATATTTCCCTCTTCCAAACCAAACAATGACTTCTTAGGATTCAAAGAAATTCCATATTTTCTGCACTTTATAAATACTTGCCTTAGGTGATCTAAATGTTCTTGATCTGTTTTAGAAAAAACAGTCAAATCATCTAGGTAAATAACCAGAAAATCATGTATCTCTTTAGCAAAAGCGATACCCATTGCTCTTTGAAATGTAGCTCCTGCATTCTTGATCCCAAATGGCATTTTGACATATTTAAACGTACCCCATGGTGTAGTGAATGTTGTTTTATCCTGATCATCACGATGAACCAGAATCTGGTTGTACCCTGAAAATCCATCCAGTAGTGATATTCTCGAAGATCCTACTACCCTTTGCAGAATGTGGTCCATTTTCGGCAGAGGATAGTTTTCTTTTAAATAAACTTTATTCAAATTTCTTAAGTCGACACACAGTCTAATTTCTCCTGTCTTTTTCCTTGTTGGTACCAGGTTAGAAACCCATTCTGAAAATTTGATAGGAGCTATAATCCCTACTTCAAACATCCTTTTGACTTCCTTTTCAATTGAGGGTAATAAAACAGGATTTATTCTCCTAAGCTTTTGTTTAAAAGGTTTCTGGTCAGGTTTCAAAGGTATAGTGTGTTGAATGATAGATGTATCATAAGATTTGAGGTCTTCATAACTCCAAGCAAAAACATCCTGGAATTCTTTTAGTAGTTCAACATATTTAACCTTCTGATCTTTTGGAAGAGACTTGGACAACTTGACCATTTTGGGATTTTCTGGGGTTCCTAAGTTGCATTCTTCCATATCAGCCTTGACAGGTTCCATTTTAGGTCTAAATGGAATATCATTTGAGTCAAACAAATCTTCCAAAGGAGTTAATCCTTTGGGCAAATGGTTATCCTTTAAATTGATGATTTCTGTTTCATCTTCTATGATTTCATCAGATTCCATGTGTTTCAAATTTTGTATGTCCTTTTCAGTGAATGTAGTCGGATGTAGCAAATGAATTGCATTTTCTCTTGAAATTTCTATTTTTTGTTCTTTTCCTTGATCAGATTCATCAATATCCTCATCTATATTATAGTTAGAAAACTCATTTTGAAGTGTCAAAAAAATATTGATTTGATTGTTATTCACAAATACTTTCCAATTCAAAAGATTGTCTGGTATAGCAGGCCTATGCCTAATTTCAGCTAAAAACTGATGATTAGGGTCGAAAGGTAACTTGCATGTACTAGCAAACATTGCTAAACTGTGAGCATGCAAATTTTATTTCCTGGGAATCTTGGCAAGTTGGGCTTGTAAAAATGTGTTGAGAATCTCTACAACTGTCTCTCGGTATTGTTTCAGTATCATGTCTTTTGTTGAACATTCTCCTTTAATTTGTTGGATGATTAGTTGGGAGTCTCCTATGATTGATACCCTAATACCTCCTAACTTCTTGACATGTTTAAGCCCTAATAAAAGAGCTTCATACTCTGCCATGTTGTTAGTGCATTTGAAATTCAACCTATAAGCATGACCCTCTGCATAATTGTTCTCAACATTATGTAACTAAATCCCAGCCCCTGCCCCTAGTCTATTTACTAAGCCATCAAACTCTAAATGCCATAGAATTTCATGTTCATAATCTTCAACAATTGTTTTAAAGTATTTCTAGACAGGAGCTAGTTGTTTAGTTTCTTCAGGTATTTCTTGATCATCTGGTGTTTCTTTGTTTTCAGAGATTTCTTCAATTTTAACGGTGGTTTTGCTTATGGTTTCCAATTCTGGAGCTTCTATTTCAGTAGGGAGATCTAACTCAGCATTGTATAAAATAAAAGAATCCATATCAGAATGTACAGAATAAACAGGGAAGTTTTCAGGATTCTCATGGCTACTGGCTAAGTACTTCATCAAGGTTTCTCTATATAACCTTTTAGGCTGACCAAATATTGAAATAGTTGCATATGACATGTCTAATTGAATTGATCCTCCAAGTTTAGCACCCCAAGATATAGACAATAACATACCATATTTAGGTGGAATATCAGCAACTACTATGTCCATTAAAACAGACTTAGCAGGGTATTGTACCAAAGTGACACGCAGATCTTTAATCAAACCTAAACATTTTACCTGACTAGAATCAAATGAAAACAAATCTTTGTATGGTCTGGTAATATCTAGATTCACTCTTTCCATTACTACCTTTGGCACCAAATTGTGAGATGCTCCAGAATCAAGCATCGCATTATGGAGTATCTTATCATGAACATTCAGGCTTACATAAAATGGAGGAGTTCCTCCACTTTCTGGTTTACCACTAACCTCAGGGCCAAAAAGAAGTTTGGGTTGATCATCAAGAATGTTTACCGAATCATCCAATCCAGTAATGTTAATGTTTAGCGACTTGGTAATCTGACTCCTATAGACATCATGTTTAGCCAATTCTGATAAAGGAACAACTATCTTGAGTTTGCCAATTTCAACCTCTATATTGAAAGGTTTTTCCGTTTGAGTTTTAGTGTTTTGCACAGTTGGGTTCTCTTTGTTTTGTGGGTCTTCAATATTTTTCTCTTTTTCATGAATAAAGTTTTGTTTTGAAGACGTTTCTGGACTAACTTCTACTATGTCTTCTGCATTTTCCACAGGAGGAAAAGTAGTAGATTGTTGTTTATTGATTAGTTGGTTGTCAGAGACATCTTCAATTATTGGATTTGAAGGGTTGGGTTTTATCCTAGACAAAATTTGTACTTGGGGACTGTTTTGTACAGGGGGAATGTTTTGTTTACCTTTGACATTTTGTTTTGTAGTTTTCTCTTGTTCCTCTGGCACATCAATCAGTCTACTTCTCATGTTGTACTGTTTATGAACCTCGTAGATTGCTATGTCATAGCCTTCCTTAAAATCAAAAGTCTCACCTGAATGAGTTTGGAATGTTTCGAGGATGTGATTCTCTTAATCATCCTGGGATAGGAAGACTTCTGGTTCATTTTCGTCATCAGTTACATTGTTTATTTCTACATCTTCTGTAGGTTCTTCAGAAGTTGAACCTTCAACAAAGTTTTCTTGGAAAGGTAGCTTACTGTTTTGATCAGGGACATTTTTTCCACTATTTTGATTCAGATTCCTCCTAAAGTTCGGGTTTCTAGTAATATTCTGATTGTCAGTAGAAGACTTTCTTTCAATGGTTTCCACTCTATCTCCTAATCTTTCCATACCTTTAATGATTACATCCAGCTTCTTTTTAAAAGCTGAAGGTTCTGCATTCATAGGCATTCTTCTCTCTGCCCTAGCTCTAGCCCGTTTTTCTATCAGATTTGCTTCTACACTCACCACTATGCTTTGCATTTCCTCTAGGGTTTGAGGAGCTCTTTCCCTGAGGGAATAAGCTATATCAGAGTCAAAACCATCTGGAAATTTAGCCAACACAGAGTCAGGAGGGGGTCTTAAGTTTTGAGGAACTGCATTATATGATTCATTGAATCTTATAATGTAATCTTGCACGGTTTCGTTAGGTCTTCTTCTTAATTTCTCAAATTCTGCTAGGATCTGAAGAGGATCCTTCTTTTTCTCCCATCTATTCAAAAATGCCCTATACAAAGCTTCTAAATCAGCAATATTGTTCGGGGTAAGAGCTTTGAACCAAGTTCTAACTTCTCTAGTAAGACTCCGAATGAAAATTCTCATTCGGATATTATCAGTATCAATCTCATAAAACTCAAAGTAATCAGTCATTCTTTTGGTGTGTTGTTGAGCTATGTAAGTACCTAATCCATCAAAAGGTGTGATTTTACTCTGGTAATCCTGAGGTAAAGCTGGAGGGTTGGCTGGTAACTGTAAAGGGGCATATTGATTAGCCATTGGAAGATAAAGTGATGTAATAGGAGTTGATGGTCTGGCAAGAGGAGATGGAGGAGTAGAAGGGATAACAGGTGTTTGAAAAGTTTGAGAAAAAGTGACTGAACTTGGGGATGCTTCAGTAATTACAGAAATGTTTGAACTTTCTTCAAAGGTTTGTTCAGACTGAATAGAGTTATGAAATTCTCTATTAAGATGATGTGACACAAATCTGTATTGCAAATATTCAAAGAACACTGGATCAGGAACTAATCTAGATAATTCAGTTTCAGAAAAGTTCACAAACAAATATGTTTCAAATTGTGCATCAAAAGGAATTTCATCAATATATATAATTTTCACAGGACAAGATGCAAATCTAGAAAGTGGTCTAGAACTTCTCGTACTCTCCTGACTTCCTGTTTCAGAACTTTCTTGACTTCCTTGTCTTCTAAGAATCCTAGGAATCAGATTTGGATTTTCAAATATTGGTTGTGGATTGGGGTCAGGGTTTGACCTAGTATGTCAAATCCTTTCTGAAGCCAGTTTCCTAGACTATGTGTTTTTTGAATTTTTTGGTTTTAATTGAAAGAATAAATACAACTTCTACAAATTCTTAAAGAAATAATGATGTGTGATTAAGATTTCTCAAAGATATGTTTAAACTAGAGAATTTGATTGAAAATTTTGAAACTAAGATTCAATATGTAAGCTAAATCAGAGATAGACTAAAGCAACATTTATTTACTTTTGCAATTGCAGAGCAAAAGCGATTTCAAAGGCTACCTGGCTGATTTTCAGACTCTGTCCATAGCTTATAAATCAAACAATAGTATCAATAAAATGATTCAGGTCCCCAGTGGAGTCGCCACTATGTTATCACTCAGGTTTTCCTAGAAGTTGTGTAAGAGGAAAGTATACCCAAGGTAACCACAAACCAACCTTTTAGATGCAGAATCTAGCCAATCTGCATCCAGAGAGGGCTCTCTCTTTATGATTTATCTTTGTTCTTGGAAGGGTTTTAGGCTAGTTATAGAATTCAAGAGTTTGTTTTGGGAAAATGGTGGAAATCCACAAAACTAAGGGCAAGATTGAGAAGATTTTAGTCCATTGGGCTATGGAGTCAAAGGATGGCTTTACTGGATTTCTATTCTAAGCCACAAATGGTATTACAGGGCAAGATAGCTAGACAGAGAACAATCCTTAAAATTTAAAGTGGATGGGATGAATTTTGAAGGGATGAAAGGCAGCTAAGAGTCTTTCACCATGTCCAAAAGAAAGAAATGAGATGACTACAAACAAAGAGCAATGAAGAATCCTTTAATATGGTAATGAACATTGTTTAAATTAGTAAAGCAAGAGCATTTCAGAATTCATGCTTATAACTAATTTAGAAGAAAACATCAAGAATAATAACATTTGAAAACAGAGTACAATTAAGCAAATTTTGTTTCAATCTCTTATGAAAATTATTCAGAAATGGATATGATGGTATTATAGACTAATATAAAATTTCAGACAAAGGGTAGAAAACTTATTGAACTGTAGTCTGACACGTGAATCCTACAACAAGTCCAGCGCTTTAAATCGTCATCCAGTTAAGCCACGAAAAATTTCTCGAAGCGCTTTTATTCTGAAAATCTCAATGTTACAGCAAAGTAATAGAATCCGCTTTTAACACTCTCTTCGAGGATTTATTTATACACTAAATAATTGAAAATATCTCACACGATCCTAGCCCATATTTTGGGGTGACTAAGGATTATTTTACAAGTAAATAGGAGAAAAATGGTCTCGTAGATGGCATAATAAATAACTCCTGATGCGCTGTTCCCTTTCTTTGTGGATGTGCTGGAGGTAAGTGCTGAAAAAGGGCTCATTGTTGTCTTTTGGAATGGTCTCGTAGATGGCATAATAAATAACTGCTGATGCGTTGTTCCCTTTCTTTGTGGATGTGCTGGAGGTAAGTGCTGAAAAAGGGCTCGTTGCTGTCTTTTGGAGTAATTTCTTTGCTTGCTTGACACTCCTTGTCTTTACAGATACTCTTTAACATGTGTAACTGATGCTCTTTCATCTGCACTCATTTGAGTGCAAAAGAAAGCGATAACTGAACGTGCTAGATTGAGAGAGGATCTAAGCATATGCAACACCTTCCAGTAGCCCTCGAGTTTGAAGATTTTGTTGTATTCTTTTCAGTGGTCAACCTTCTATCATCTCTACGAATCACTGCATTTTCTCTCCCATATTGATTTACATTCAATTCATCTTCCCTACTTCCAATGTAGATAGCATGACGAGCCTCATAGAAATATTTTACCAGCAAGTTCACACAGTCAGCCTTTAGAATATCATTGCAGCCATGCCAAAGTGAAGTTTCTGTCCGATAATCTGTGACGATTTTAACCAGCCGGTCCCTCAACCTTGGAATTTGCAAACCATTTGGGATCATATTGACTATATGCAACGGATCCAGATTTCCAACTATGTGCTCCAGCAACATACCAACCATTTTGTTTATGATAAGTTCCAGAGCTTCTCTTGAATTCCCCATCCTTCCAAGAATGAAAACTTCTTCTTTAATAAGGCCTGTTTTGGTACAAATCTCATATGCCTTATCAAGAGAGTAATGTTGGATGTTGCGTAGGAAAGGGAGAAGTAGCCTAGGTTCATATTCTGCATAAAGCTCCACCTGGAGGCCGTGAAAATCTTTGCCTGCATGAGGATCTATTTCAAATAGTGCATGCAAATATTCATGCAATAAATATCTGTAAGTGCTATTATTCTCAGCCTTCCGCAACTGTGAGACCACTTCAGATGGTTTAATAAACTCTCTTTGTTGGACTAGTAAGGCAACTGCCCTTTTTGGATCTAAAGTCATGAGTGCCAACGCCCTATCTTGCAGAGCATCATGTAGATTATGCTCCTCAATAAATTCAAATATGTCAGGTTTCCTCAGATCTGCATATATTGCAAAAGCTTTCTCGTACTGTTTATCAATGACATACAAGTAAGCTAGGGCCTCTTTCAAAGTTGGAGTCATGAAACCCATGTTTAGTTGTTTTTCTATAGCAGATATTACAGTGGATGCACTGTATATAGATGATGGACAACTGTGAATTGTTGACAAGAGTTGCTTGTGAAACACTGAATTTGTGGCTAGAGCTAGAAGAGCCACCTCATATGTAGTATCTCAGAGTTGAGGGTTCTTGGTGGGAATATAAGGAACTAAAATTGATAACTGTCGATGTCGGGAAAATTCAAACACCCATCTTTCCCATGCAGTGGCTGATCGTCGCAATAATTTTGGGCATAGAGCTGCCGCTTGTGCATAGTTCTTTTACTATGTCAACCTCATTAAAAAAACGAAACAACTCCCTTTCCAAATCGAGTCTTTTGATTAAGATCTCGTAACATACAAATCGATTCTTCCCAAGATCTCGAAAGTGAACCTTCATTCCATCAACTTTGTTGAATGCAATGAATCTTGGGGGGCATGTACCTCGTTGCGTCATTATGCTGGGGGCATGCAAACTTATAACAAGCATAGTTTTTTGTTTCAAGCTTGTGTAAACATGAAACCAAATCCAAGCAGAGTTCTCCATGGTTCAAGCTTGTCTAAAAATGAACCCATACTCGAGTCACCTTTAAGCTCTTTTCTAACTCGTAAAATATGAAAAGATTTCCGAGTTGTTCCTCTTGACTCGTTAAACGTAAATAAGAGGTGATCCCTACTAGCCCAAAAGGGGTCTAGCAACAATCAATCAATGCTACTCTGCAAGTTCCTAGTTGCAATTAACAAGTGGGTAATGGACACCTACTTGGATTCCAGCGCTATGTTTGACGAAGAGATGCCACTCTCGCTCCTTCACTCCAGCAGATCACAATCCTCCACTATCCTCATGGGCGACACCTGCACAAGCAAAGAGAAGACAAACACAAGCGTAAAATCTACTAAAAGCAACTATACATCAGTCAGAAAGGATGTAATTCACATTAATCATTCATAAGACAAATGAGAATGGAACCATAACAGTAGTCATCTATCTTTTATTAATCAGAAATAGAGTAAGGTACAACCAAAATTCTGACGCTGAGTCCTTCTCTAGAGGGTCCAGCCAGCATGTCTCATCAGCATTCACCTTTGAAGGTAGATCTACCAAGTCAAAGAGGTCTCTCTCTCACACAAGGCAACAAACTCATAACCTTCCTTAAGCTCTAAAGTAATCCTCACACACAACACACCAAATGCCTACAAAGAGCAGCACTAATGCACTATGAATTCCTCTATGTCAAAGTCTATATGTTCCAAAACTAGCTGCTCATGGCAATGGTGGAGGCTTATATAGGAGAAGGAGGCTCCATGAATAGTGAAAGGATGAGCTTACCCCCAATAAAAGTGGGTGACCAGGTGAACAGACATGCCTTAGAAATGATGGCGACCTTTACAAAGCTAACAACCAGTTCTGGAGTCATCTGGAAGGCTGGCTGTTAGAACAAACTCGCCCAAACAGGATCAGCGCGGGTGCAAAACTGGGCTGGCGCGCTGGCATCGCATCTCAACTACAGAAGAGGTCTGGTCAGCGCGAACTAATACAAGCGGAGGGCGTGCTGTTTATGAAATTCGACCAACGCGGAAAACCCGTGTGCTTCCGCGCTGGCAGCACACCAGTTATACTTTCATCCTCCAGTCAGCGTGGTTATTTTAACAACAGTCGCGATGATCCAATAAACTTAGGCAAAGAGGGTTTTTTGGCCATTTTAGAGAGCATGAGCATGAAGGATTTGATTTTATGACACAGTAGGGAGACTGACAAGGAGACAGTGACATTTTGCTGTGTAACAGATGCCCCTTAAAGCATGAAGCCCGAGAGAGAAAGAGGGGTGAAATGCTTTACAATACTGCTAGACCGGAACACCACCAGGAAGAACCTGCAGGTAGATACAACTGATATTTCAATTACGTGTAGTCTAGGCATGGGCGCAGCCATCCAAAAGACATATGAAGAAGGTCTATGGCGTGGACGCAGCCAGCCAGCTGAAGAGACCATGACGATAAGAGGTATGGTCGCAGCCATCTTAAAAGACTCAGGTCTGGGCGCAGCCATCCATCAATGAGTCATGTAATGATGATCCACAAAATCGCAACCTGGCCCACAATGGACTAGAACTAGGGTCTTGCGCTCCATCCAAACCCGAACAAAGTACAAGTTCAAACATGTGAATATAGGAGTCGAAGTCGAACATGCTTGAACATCGTCTGATTACCAACCGATGATGAAAGTTGTTAACAGACGCGAGAGGGGCCACCAATAATGATGATGGTCCTCAAGGTACTATAGATACAATCCACAGCATACGAATAGATGAACCAGTGTCGAACACCCGTAGAGTCATCCGATCGGAGGCCATTGATGAAAACCTCACGTCGAACATGAAGAACCTACCATTGAGGCATGCAGGCTCCAAGGTACTGGAAGGGAGTCTCTAGGTCACTTTCCTGGATAATGAGATGAAGTCGACAGGAAGCAATCTTGTTGAAGGTGGTCCATAATGTTTCCCACATCATCGACACGAGACGGAAAGAGACAATATGTTTTGTGTGAAATATCAGAGGGAGGTTATACTTGCAGAGGCCAACTTCCCTTGAACATATCAGCGGCACAATGACGGATTTGGCAGTATTTGGGGTCAAATGATCAGAGGTTGTAATGAAAGGACAATGAGCAGATGAATGGCCAAATAGGATAACCCAAACCCATGGAGGCAAAACTGAAGCGAGATGAGATGTCCCTGTTGTGTGTGGAGCATGATTGTTCAGAGGTCTTTGTTTCAGCTGGATGTATACCCCAGGAATTTTTGTACACCCCTCCACGCGGGGGGGCGCGGGGACTTTTCCCCCCGCGGGGGTCCGGGGCCAGCGGTCCCTCGGCGGGGCTCGGGGGCAGCGCCCCCGAAGCTAAAAACAGATGTAAATTTTCCTTGTAAAAGTATAGTAATTTCAAGTCAATCTGAGCCGTTCATTAGGCGGATGATCTGACGGTAGAACTTATGTTTATTTTAGGGTTTTTTGCCCTAGAAGCCAACCCCTCTCTTTGTATGAGGGCATTGTATTTTGAGGCGGAGATAGAGGTGCATTCTGTGTGAGCGGGAAACAGAGAGGTGAGACTGTGAGAGAAAACAGAGGATATTACAGCGGCTTTGCTGTAGGTTGTGTCTCTTCATTTTGCTGGATAATAGAAAGGAAGGACTGGTAGTTCGAGGTGGACGTAGCCCAAACTGGGTGAACCACGTATATCTGTGTCTCTCTTGTTTTGTGTGTTTTCTGTGTTTATATTTCTGCAATATTTTATGTGTTCCATTGCTCCATAATATATAATTTTCTAACAGTCCCCACCCAGACACGAATGCAAACAGTGCCATGTTCAACAGCGACATATTGCCGATGACGACGATTATGATACTTTATTTCCCCCACCATTTCTGGCGAGTACCCCGGTTATTTTTGGGTGACAAGCTTGACGGGGATAGCATATGCTTGAAGAGGCGTAATTTCGACGGAGTCCAATTTCATTAAGTTTTAACGAGTCTGACAAAGGAAGAACTCGGCGTCCTTTCATGTTTTAGAGAGTTTGAAAAGACAACTGAAAAGAAAACTCCAGGGAGGTGCTTTTTCATAAATTTGTGTCTCGCAAGCCCGAAAAAGTATAAAACGATCCTCGAAAGAACCGCCTGATCATTTCGACCGAGGAGTACTTTTCGTAAATAGTGACATTGACCCAAAAAAGTAGAAAAGCAGTCAGAAGCATGTCGTTTTAGAACCAATAACGAGTGTGAAACGACAAACACCCAGCAATCTTTGTTGATTTAAACGGTCGAAAAAGAGTTTTAAAAGAGACCGCCTTTCGTTCCTTTTGACGAGCTGAAAGGAGGCTCGACAATCTTTTCATCTTTAAATGGTCAGAAAAGAGCTGAAAGTAGACCTCCATTTTTATTCTCTTTAACAAGTCAAAAAGGGAAAAAAACTCGGCAATCTTTTCATATTTTACGAGTTAGAAAGGAGCTTAAAGGTGACTCGGGTATGGGTTCATTTTTACACAAGCTTGAACCATGGATAGCTCTGCTTGGATTTGGTTTCATGTTTACACAAGCTTGAAACGAAAAACTATGCTTGTTATAAGTTCGCATGCCCCCAGCATAATGACGCAAAACGAGGTACATGCCCCCCAAGCTTCATTGCATTCAACAAAGTGGATGGAATGAAGGTTCACTTTCGAGATCTTGGAAAGACTCGACTTGTATGTTACGAGATCTTAATCAAAAGACTCGATTGGGAAAGGGAGTTGTTTCATTTTTTAATGAGGTTGACACAGTAAAAGAACTATCC
>APFE030838763.1:0-10266 GCA_000404065.3 Pinus taeda
AACCCACATCTTCCTCTCTCATCCTAAAGAGTACGAGCTACCTGGAGGACGAATTTCAGCCACACGTGGGAAGGACGAAGAGGACAGACTGTACGGCTGAGCTGAAGTACAATTTTCTGCTGCTAGGGTTTCGCAGAAAGTTTGACAGCGTTGACTTTGGTCAACGCTTGGTCCAATCAAGCTGAAAATTTGTGGAAAGTTCGATTTTTGAAGGCCGTACTACCTGGCACAAAAATCGAGGTCAAAGAGTTGACCATTTTGCTGCTGCGTTGACTTTTAGCTTGCTGCCCCTACGTTGACTTTTCAGGACAGCGTTGACTTTTGCAGAATTGACTTAGGTTGACTCATCTGTTGGTTGGAGGGTTGTTGTGACACATCTGGGCTGGCTGACCAAAAGAGACTTTGCTGGTTGAAGCATCCTGTTGACCGCTGAAACGAACACACACATTTTTCCTGTTTCTGATTTGTCTTCTGTAAGATCTGCTTATATGTTCTATCTGTATTTTGCTTAACTACTTGTATGATTGCTGTGTGAAAAGTGAAATTGCTCTTAGCATAGAACATCTACAAAACTTTACAGTCCCCCTCCTGCCAAGTAGTTCGCGAATACTGGATAGTGATCCTTGTCATGGTCCTGGCCATTGCATTTTATGCACCATACTTCCTTACGCGCCTCTGGCCGCGATGCCCTATCCTGCTTCAAACTCTGCATTTCTAGGCATAGATTCTATAGTTGCGAGTGGATTTGTTGAACTCCCAACCCAGGGTCTTGTATTGGGGTCTCATGCAACGTCATCGCCATTGCCAACACTTTGGCCTGAGTGGAAAGTTTCTGTTGTGACAGTGTCATCCTTAAGTGCAATGTCAGGGATGCCACAACCCATGCACGATTTTGTGCATCCGTTAGCGTCATAATGGCCTTGCGGATCGTACTATTCAGCCATTGATCCAGATCCCAGGGGGTCTTGCCTGGAAGCATCGTGATCTCTTTAAACTTGATGATTGACTGTGTCTCTAATTTCGGCTGGCTAAATTCTCTATTCAACACATTCTCGATCTTTGGCATCCCTACATTTGGGTGTTCGTTAGAATGTTTAATATACCATGTCAATACGTGATGCTGCAGTGCCTCGCCAATGTAGCCTTCTTAATGTTGTCATATGTGACCCCTTGCGCTTCCCACAATGCTCTTACCACAAATGAGAACTGGTCTGGGTCTTCATTCCCTACTCCTCTAAATATGGGTAGTTTGATTACGCTCACCATGCCGAACTGTGGGCATGGTGGTGGTGGAGTGGGTGGAGATGGAGGTGAGGGAGGTGAAGCAGGTGGTGGCGTGGGTGGAGGTGGTAACCGCGGAATGTGCTTCCGTATCAAACTGACCGCGCTTCTCCGAGAGACCCGAGCAAGCTCTTACTTGCTCTCTCGTGAAGGTGAAATTAAGGGACTGTTTTCTAAGTCTCTGCTACCTTTGTAGATCTTTCCGCTCCACGTCATCCCAAACATTAATGTATTCACATAACCCACTTTTCACATAATAGCATCTTAATCCAAGTATTCAAAGATTTAATATACTTACCCCACGGTCCCTTGAGAAAACGTCGTTATGCTTTGGTGTAGCTCATGGTCGTGTCTACTACAAACTCAGTGATAAATCCCCCTATTATCTAGTCGAACCAATGGTCCACAGCTCGCGCGATCTTATCTTTTAATGCTTCTAGTCTGCGCACTAATTTCAGAGTCCACACTATCCGTTGGTCAAGCCTACACCTTCCCTAGTTGTTGGCTAACCTCGCGATCCACTCTTACAGTTCAGAAGGAAAGGATGCAAAGAAAATCTCGTGGATTTCCATATATATGTAGCGATCCAGCCACTTTTTCTCAGATACTTGTAGAGTTATGTTTTTCTATGTCGTGAACTTGTGAATTTTCTAGTCCAACCACTCTTCAATTTCCTTCTCTGTTGGGTTCCAGTGGCACGACATCAGACATCCCTTAGGCAGATCCCGATCCCGACAACAGAACCATTTGTTGGCTACGTGGGACTTGACCCAGGTTCAGAAGTGATTTAGCCAAGCAAATCCTGGTACTATTAGCCCTTTCGGCAACAATTCGCAGAACACAGACTGAGGTCTCACTCGAAGTAGTATGGGAGGGTGTTGGAACCAGGTTTCCGCACCCTGGGAATGTCTGATAGGGGGCGATCGGGACGCGATCTGACCTTCGCGCTTACTAGGTTACGTGCACCAACAAGCCCCTTGCGTCCTGTGTTACTGCCTTCTCGTAGCTCTAACCGCAGCGTGACCCGTGTTAATTACCCAAGTCTTCCTTAATTAGGTTATGTTGGATAATTACTTAGAAGGTTTTCATACATAGGCATTCATACCAATGTTTATCGAGTGCGTGCATATAAATAAACAGATACAATCAACACATAACATCAAAATATAGATCCACGAAATAAATGCACAATATGTTGAATCAAACTTATCTTTATTAATAATTTTCTTCAAGTTCAATTCAATACAGACCATATTCCGCCATGCGTACTCAGTTGCATGGATCCGTGCACTCAACTGCGGACTCTACTAGGCTTCTACGCACTCAGTTGCAGAGCCTCTTCCTACTACTATGACTCAATACACTACAGATCCACTTCTATCCTCTAACTATGCCTTCACATCTATCTATTACTTGCTTTTTCCAAAAACTGTCTTTACACTTAGAGTCTCGCTCTATTTATACAATCCCATGGGGGTCCGCAGACCATGGATAGGCTGACACAACTTGACATTAAATTACATTATTTTAGGGTGGACAACCCTTTGACTCATCCTAGACTTTCGCGCTCTATGCCCGCATTTCGCAGAGTCTTTACATTACATTGACCAAAACTCATGCTTTAAGCCCCAAAAACATGCTGTGGGAGGTTAAACTGCCCAACAATCTATCATAGTGCAACGATTGTTATGTTCGTTAATTTCCTGGTTATAACTTTATTTTGAAAGACAATATGGCAATCTATAGAATATAAATTTTGAACTTATGCTACTAGTCTAGTTTCCCAAGTAGGAAACTAATAGGTGGTAATGATTATCTATGTATATCTTTTATTTGCTCTTTAAAAAAAAATTAGAGTAATTTTTGGGCATATAAGTTGGTGTCATGTTCTTACTTGCAACTACAACTTAATCTTGCCATTATTAATGTACATGCTTTGAATTTCATGGTGCAATTGAACGCTTATATGAGCAAATGTTTGATAAATGCCAAACACAGATTCTCTTGTTTTGACTTCTTGTACTCAAGATGTTTGTCCAACACCTCCATATGGCATTGTAAGAGAAGTGTCCATAAGATTGCATCTATTCACACCCATGCAAACTTCCCCTTTACCTTGAGAGTGGATGGTATCAAGTTGTCTCAGTCAAACACAGGTCACAGAAGTCCCCTTCCATAATCAAGGATGTTGACTTACCCTTAGGAGAACCCTCCTTAGGGCAGAAATTGTCCTTTCTTAGCCTTAAAGTGTAGGGCAAGGCTACCAAGGTGACAGTAGGTGGCTTGCCTAAAAGTTGCCTCTTGGCTCTCTCATTGGGGTTAGAACTTTCCCAAGGGAACCTATTGAGGGTAGTGAAGATTGACAGGTCATCCTTTAGCTATAGAATGTACAATTTTATCTATTATTAGTACAAACTATAAATGATAGTTTACTACACGAATTCCCAGTGAATGCAAATCTAAGTTATCAAGTTACAATAATTAAACACTACTGCAGGCCTCAACTCATCATTGAGGTAAATGATAAATGAAAGTGGCTAAATTTCTTCAAAAAGGATCTAAATTTGATTTGTGACTTCAATGTACAATTTTATCTATTATTAGCACAACCTATAAATGATAGTTTACTACACGAATTCCCAGTGAATGCAAATCTAAGTTATCAAGTTACAATAGTTAAACACTACTGCAAGCCTCAACTCATCATTGAGGTAAATGATAAATGAAAGTGGCTAAATTTCTTCAAAAAGGATCTAAATTTGATTTGTGACTTCTTCAAAAAGGATCCGAATTTTATTTGCTATTTGTGTTAAGTGATGTTAGTCCTTTTCCTCCTCTATGTTGCATACTTCAGGAATCTATTACTATTCACTACTATCATTATCCTACATTTCAAGATTGATATCATCCTACATTTTATCAGTGCAACCCTTAAATGATCATTTATTTCAGAATTCACCAGTGAAAATAAAAATCGAATTATAACAAGATTATTTAGTCAACAAAAAGTCAAATGCTGCAATCCTTATCATTTTGTAAAATAAAATGAAATGATATTTTAACTAAAACTAAAAATAGTCTATGAAACTATTAATTCCCTACTGTTCACCAAATAACTAACATATAATTCACCAGTGAAAATAAAAATCGAATTATAACAAGATTATTTAGTCAACAAAAAGTCAAATGCTGCAATCCTTATCATTTTGTAAAATAAAATGAAATGATATTTTAACTAAAACTAAAAATAGTCTATGAAACCATTAATTCCCTACTGTTCACCAAATAACTAACATATTTCAAAATGCATCTGCTTTTTATTTGCTTCGCCAAATAACTAACATATTTCAAAACAGATCTGCATATTTCAAAATGGATCTGTTTTTTATTTGCTTCGCCAAATAACTAACATATTTCAAAATGGATCTGCTTTTTATTTGCTTCCTCTGTTTTTGCGCTAGTGAAAAAACCTAATGTGTCTTACCATTCTTAGTCATCCTTCTTCGAGGCATCCTCCTCTGAGCTATTCTCTTCGGTAGAGTATTCACTACTTTCCTCATCGGATAATCCAGGATTGATATCAAGCTGCACATGTTCCACTTGAATAACTTCAACAGGTCTTGCAGGAGCGACAGGCATTGGCGGTGCTGGAGCATAGTCTGGCTTTGGAGGTGGCAGAGCATCTCCAGGTGTCCTATCAGCAGGGAATTCCATACCTGGAGGGAGCGAACGACTATCCCCGAGCTTCCAATTAGCAGGGATATCTATATCTGAAGGCAACGAAACTGGATCCCCAGGCTTCCAACCAGCCGGGACTGAAGGTTCCCATCCTGGTGGGAAGCCGGGCAACTCAACTGGCATTTTCGGCTTCGGATTAACAATAACTTTCTCAGGAGCAGGTTCAACAATTGCAACAGGCAATGGCTCTGTAAATGCTTGTTTTGGGATTCCAACATCCAGATCTGCAAATCGAAACAGCTCGGAAGCTCTCATTTGCTCATCTTGAGGAGCAGGAGGCAGGGCACCACGAAGCGCAGTTTGCCCGGCACCGAATTCAGGCGGTGCGAATGTCGTGTAGCTTATTTTACGGGCGTAGGTTAAAATTTCAGACACATCCACCTCACCGAGCGCCACAGGATCATCATCTGAAGTTGAATTTGAGGTTTTCTGACGCTTACTTTTCCTGTAACCCGCGTAATCTTCTAGGGTTTGTTCCAAAACCCGCTGGCCGTCCCCCAATTTCATTGCAAAGGCGCGCATTGCAGAATCTTTGGACGCAATTTCTTGGGCTATCGTCTCTTTCTGTTGCTCAATCGTTTGGATCTCTAGCATTTCCGTCACAGCTTCTCCCAGCAGACTCTGGCGCGATGACAATATAGACAAGACCTCTTTGATCGATGTGGCTGAAGCTGCTTCTGGAGGAATGCAAGATTCTTGAAGGAATGTGGGAATCTTACCGCTGTAAGCCGTCTCCCATTCTGCATTGTTTCCTGCATAAAGATAACCTTTTAAATATAAGGTAACTGAGACAGAATAAATACCTTGATACTTCGTCTGTCAATAAAAGTTTTGTGATTCACCAGTTATGTGGGCGGGCAGTTAGATTTTGTAATTTTTTAAGTAGAATAAATACTTACTTGTGGTTGTGGTTTACTGGTTAGCTGGGGAGATTTGGTCTTATAATCTTAAACAGAATAAATCTTAAACAAAATAAGTATCAAGTGTTATTGAAGTTCACTTAACAATAATTTGGTCTTATAATCTAATTTTAAAGAAGATGATGTATATTTGAGAACTGCTCCTGTCACAATTTCTTCCATTCAAAAAACAAAAGAAGAATAGTACTTCTGCGATTTCTTCAGTTCATATAAAAAAGGCCAAAAAAACCCAAACCAAACGAGGGATGGTTCAAAAATATACTTACTGGAAACCTCGAAAAGTCTGGTAGTGAGTCCAGCCATCTCCTGAAGAAGCAACTGAGCTCTTCTGTATGGAGGTAAGGCGAAGAAGGGCGCAGTTCGTTCAGTTATTTTCTGGGAAGAAGGATAATTGGGAACAGCGAGCCCCAGCCTGGCCGGGGAGGGCGAAATAGGTGTATTCTCTGCCATTTTCAATGGTCTGAAATCAACCCAATAAGGCCTTGATCAACCCTTCAACCCACGCAGATGTCAAGTAGGCCAACTGCAAATCACTTCAACAGGGAACTCCAAAAAATCTTAAAATCGTTGTACCTACAAATACTTCAAACAAACACACATATTTTGAGAAAATTTGAAGTCTCCTCGGCTCTGCAAATATAATGGCTTTCAGTTTCCAGTGAAACTCTCGGATGTAACGGTTATAACTGAATTCTGAACTGGTCTACTAAAGTATCTGTAGTTATATCCACGAGGGCATCCATCAAAGCAGATGAGTAGTTTTTACGCCATAATGACGTTGGATTCTGCGAGTGCCACCTTTCTTTGCGTTATGGCCTGTACATCCGTGGATCTATGAGAGTTTAAAATGACGACTTATATAAATAAAAAGAAAGTTAAATGAGTTGTTTTCAATGTGTGGATTTTACGGTCCCTGGAAAATTTGTAGGGCATTTCGATTGCACAAGGTCACCCATCAAGTTTGTGATTTCAATAAATTTCTGTTGGATTTTAGAGAAATTTGACATATATGACATATGTAGAATTGAAGCTTCTGTGATCCATCATATTTATAAGAAGAGTTTAGGCGTAAATCACATCAAAAAGACCTTTGTCGACGCGTTTCGAACCAACTAGTGTGGTTTATCGTCAGGACAAGTTGAAGACACATATCTGGTTTAGCATGTTTAAATAGACTGACTTAGCAGAGACTCCAACGGCTATATAACGGCTAATTTGGACTCAGGGTCCAGGTCAAAACTAAAATAATTATTTTAATATTCCTTTTTATTTGATTTTATTTGTTTTTATAATATTGAATTTATGATATTAATTCTAATCTTTATAAAAATTCCTAAAGGTATCTATAAATAAAATGAATGGTTAAATGTACTTTTTTGGTCAAATAGAATTATTATATCATTAAATCTCATTTATAAAACAAAATAAAAATATAAAATAAAAAGGAATATAAATTATTATTTTAGTTGAACGACCCTGAGTTCAATTAAGCCGTTGGAGTCTCTGCTAAGTCCTCTTATTTAAACATGCAAAACCAGATATGTGTCTTCAAAACTTGTCCTGACGATGAACCACAGCTAGTTGGTCGCGTCGACAAAGGGCTTTTTGATGTGATTTACACCCAAACTCTCTTATATAATTATATGACATAATATCGATTCAGGCACATTGGAAAAACCCACAGGGCACTTAGAATGGCACAAGGTTACCCATTCAAATTTGGATTCAATTAAATTGTTACTAGATTTTAGAGAAATTTGATGAAAAATCCACTTTAAAAGCTTCCAAAAAGTGGAACTAAAGACAACTCCAAAATTAAAAGTTTCCCATGGTGCCTTTACTTTTGGTGAAATAATTTACTAGATTTTAGAGAAATTTGATGAAAAATCCACTTTAAAAGCTTCCAAAAAGTGGAACTAAAGACAACTCCAAAATTAAAAGTTTCCCATGGTGCCTTTACTTTTGGGGAAATAATATATTGGTTTTTTAAAGTGGGAATGGAGTGGGATTTTTTCGTGAGTTTTTTTCGGAAATCTTTTAACAACAATGGTATAAAGGTTTTTTTCTTGAAATTGTTTGTTTTTTTGTTTCTGGTTTTTTTTAATAATTGGTTTAAGATTGTTTTTTGTTTTTTTAATAATTGGTTAAGTAAAAACAATTATTATTTTTTTGTGAGAGTAGTTTAAAAAGGCAACAATTTCATCTTGAAAATATAGGATTTTCATGCATGGTTTTGGAAAAATCTAGTAGAAATTTTTGGAAATCCAGGTGTCAAACTATAGAATTTTGGGTGTCTTGGGGAGTTAGAGGGTGTTGAATCTATTTCTACCTTCAAATTTGTATTGGAACATTTCTAAATCAAGATTTTGCAAAATAAAAATATATGTGAAAAAGTAACCATATGGACGAAATTGTTGCCTCGTTAGACAACGGTTTTTTGTCTAATTTTAATAAAAGTGTTAGACTAAAAAAATTATGTTGGCAATCATGAGTGTCGTTAGACCAAAATCTATAGGTGTCAGTCAATGATCGCATCACCAAAGATAAGGATCCATGAGAGGTGGTTAGTTTATGTCGTGAAACACATGGGGAGTGTTGATTTATCCAATGTCCAACAATCTCCCCCTCAATGCGAGTTAGGTGTGTATAGAACTTGTGACCTACACTTTGGTACCACTTGTTGGGAATCACGATTATCGTTAGACCAAAACCTATAGGTGTTAATCAACGATAGCATCGCCAAAGATAAAGATCCACAAGAGACAATTAGTCCATGTTGCGAAACACGCGGGGAGCGTTGGTTTATCTAATGTCCAACAAATTGAAATGCCATTTGGCTATCACTTTAATATGTATTGAATGATATGGTCCTTGCTTAAGAAGTAACATAATGGAAATTTAATTTAAAAACATGCTACGTTGGATAAAGTAAAGGATCCTAAAGTCTGTAGAGAAATGCATAGTTGTTGCGTCTAGGAGGTTGTCTGTTAGAGAGTTGTTGATGGATCGACTTTTGCAATAAAATTAGATGTGTGCCCTTTATCCTTTCCATGCATGCTCTTTAACCTCGCTATACTTTTTTCATAGAGAAATATCATACCTTTTCTATTCAAATAAAAAGTATTACATACAACAACATTTTTCTAGGAAGCAAAGCTTAAAAAATAGGGTCTATACAAGGCAGAAAGTCAGATAATCTTCCAAAAGATACAAGACAGAAATACAGTACTAGAGACAAAAGAATTTTGAATAGTACAGTTACACTGGAAGAGAAGGCTTATGTAAGCACGCAAAGGATAGTGATGAGAATAGTTGAAATTAAAAGCTCTACTTACAAGTCCAACATATAGAAACTAAAAATTTCAACCACTATACCAACTTCAAAAAATAGGGTTTGCACCAATGAAGACCAAATAATCTTCCATATGACAAAAAACAAAAATATAGTGCCTAGACACATAAGGTGTCTAAAGAGTGAAAAATCACTAAAAGAGACTTATGTAGGTGCAAATAAGTAGTGATGAGAATAACTAAAAAAACTCTGCTTACAAGTCCCAGTAGATAGAAACAAAAAAAACCAGACACCGTAACATCTTCTCTCAACAAGATGAGTGTTGATTTGGGGTAGCATCGAATGTGCTCTAGCCACGAAAATTGGTAGAAAAGCTAAAGCACATGAGATCTCCAATACCCAGAAATGGTTTGGGCAAATCCTAAACAATTTGGGAGATATTAAAATAATTAATATAAGCACATGAGATCTCCAATACCTAGAAATGGTTTGGGTAAATTCTAAACAGTTTGGGAGATATTAAAATAATTAATATTTTTAATGGAGTCCGGACTTAGGGAAAATAAAATATTAATGTGAATTAATATAAAATTGTGTTAGAAGAGTCCAAAAGTCATGGATCAAGCTAGAGTTAATCTTAGCCATTGATTAGGGACTTAATCTCGACCGTTGAATTGTTAACGAGAAAAGTATAAAAGGAGACTTGAGTGTCACTTGGAGAACACACCGAGTTGATTAAGAATTCGATTTTCTGGGACAGGGTTTGCTGAGGAAATTGAAGGAGTGATTAGAGTTGTAGCTGAGGGGCGGTGAATTCAGAAGCAGAGAGGCAGAGACGGTATTGGGAGCATCAACGCAGAAGCCGGGAGAGAGGGATGTAGAGTCAGCTAGAGACCACGCAGAGCTAGTTAGCACCCATTTGAGGCAGCCAGGAGCTGCGCAGTGCTAGAGAGAGCCAACATGGGTGAACCAGAGGTTCTAGAGGCTGACGTAGTGCCTCCAAAGGCTGACGGAGAGTGAGTTGGGTGATGTTGG
>APFE030838765.1:0-15000 GCA_000404065.3 Pinus taeda
TATATATAGTGCTTTGGAAAAGATGTTAAGCATATGGCTTGAAAGTGAAGGTAAGAGGGCTAAAGGCCAAGTAGGTTTCAGAAGGTATCACTCAAAAACAAACCACCTCGTTACACTTAGGATCATTGTGGAGGAATGTCGTAATGATAAATCGTATATATTTTGTTGCTTTGTGGACTTTAGAAAGACTTTCAATACGATTCCTAGATACAACCTTTGGAATATATTAGAAGAGCTAAAGGTTCCTCTCGAGTTGAGAACTGCCTCTATAAGATTATACGAGAATGTAATTGCCAAGCTAAAGAGCAATGAGGGGTGGTCGAAAGATATTAAGTGTAACATCAGAGTTAAATAAGGTTTCCCCCTCTTCCCTACCCTATCTGGCATTTACATCGATAAGCTTGAAGGCTATTTAGAGGAAGCAGGATGTGATGGCACGATCTTAGATGGGATAGTCGTCATCCTTCTTCTCTATGCTGATGATATTGTTCTTTTCACAAGGTGCCAATCTGATCTTGATAATTAACTCACGCTTCTTAAGGATTTCTTCTCTACCATGGGTATGATTGTTAACAATGAAAAAAAAGTTTTGATTATCAAATCCAAGAAGGAAAATTATGCTAATTTTATGTATGAAAATAATAACTTGGAGGAAGTGTATTCTTACAAGTAGCTAGGAATTGATATTCATCGCAAGCTCAACTAGAACCATAGCATTGAGAAAAGGATTAATGGGGGCTAGAAAGCCTATTTTGGTCTTGAAAATAATTGTAAAATAGCAAACCTCATAATGTAGGATAAAAAGAAGTTCCTCTTTGAAACTTTAGTCACTCGTGTTATGTTATACTGCTGTGAGGTTTGGGGTTGAAGCATCTCCAAAGAATCATGGCGAAAGATTGAGCAAATCCAGAAGAGTTTTATAACTTATAACATGAAAATTAAAAGTAATATACCCTATCCTATTCTCCTTATAGAAGCAGGTCTTTCCACTATTGAGAGCCTAGCTATGATTAGGTTTCTGCTGTACAAGCACAAACTCAATAACATAGATGATCATAGACTTCCTAAGCTAGCTTTAAATTCCAACCAAAACCACCTAAGGCTCAATCAGGGGTGGCATAAAGATACAAGGCCTGGTTCAACTATTGGGAGATCAATGAGAATGATGCATTGCAAAAAATTAATAACATTAAAGATATTGTTACTTCTAAGTTCAAAGAAATAATATGGTGTCAGAAAGATTTAGCTCTAAAAGAAAATTAAGTTATTATAAGAAGGTCATCAACCCCATCCTAGAAGATCAAAAGTATCTCTCTATTTAACTAACTCAAACAATAAAATTAATATAGCAAAGATTAGAATGAATTCTCATGAGCTCCATAGTGAAACAGGTCACTGGGCAGTTCCTAAAACACCATGGATGGAAAGGATCTGCCATATATGTGAGAGTAGGAACATCAAGGATGAAAACCACTTCCTCTTAGAGTGCCCCACCTACAACCACATTAGATCTCAGTTTTACAGTCTTTATTACAATACTGACCTTCCTAGCGTCTTACAATGTCAAAATTATAGTGAGGTCACGAGGCTTCTCTCCAAGCTTTTTGAGCATAGGAATAAAATCTTAAATAAAAATAAATAATTTGTCTCTTTAGGTCTGATAGAAAAATGTTCGGTTTGAGTGGACGTTAACCACCATCACCACCACCACCATCATCATCATCATCATCATATATATATATACACACACACACACACATAAAACAAACAACTATATTATATCAAAAAACTCGACAACAAACAATTATATTATTATATGTTTTATATTCAGAATAAAACTTAAAAAATTATATTCGCAAAGCATACGAAATATATATTTATTATGAATTTAACATATGACATTACAAAAATTAATATCAATTTATTTAATTATTTAAAATTTATTTTGAAACACAGTATGAAATTACAAATATATTAAAATAAATTATACAATTATCTATATTTATTATTAGTTTAACATGTAGCATTAAAAAAATTAATAACATTTTATTTAACTATTTAAAATTTATTTTTAAACATAAAAATTAATAAATTAGCAATATTAAAATATATTAAAAATTAACAATTACATATAATTAAAAATAAATATTACTTTATCTAATTAAACATTTGAGTTTACTTATATACCAATTATGTCAATACCTTAGTGGGCTTAAAAAGCATCAAATTATATAAGTTGAATTTAAATATTTATTCAAAAATATCTATTAAGTTTAATTTTAAATGGGAAAGATAAAATTAATTTTGACAACATTCACTAATTTTGTTTAAATTATTAGACATGTTAAAGGTTGGTAGACTAAATTTTGAAGATATGGAATTTATTTTTGTTTAAAGATACTAGCAAATATAGGAATTGTAGGGATGACACTATTTTTTCAATTCGATCTTTTAAAATAAGTTTAACGATTTAAAAATATATTATAAAATATGTTAAATAAAAAATATATTTTAATTTAATTGGATTTGAATTCAATTAAAAAGATGTAAATAATAAAACTATGTTAATTTAATTTAATTTAATTTGATTAAGATTAAGAAAATGTTAATAATTTTCATAATATATATTTTTTTAAATACAAAGTTCGAGAATCTATTTCTTTTGTTAAGAATGGTAGATCCTTTTTTTTCATTATGGTATCTGCAAGCAGGTTACAACCACTTAGCTTAATTAGGTGATCTCAAACTTCTTGTTGGAAAAGCAGGTTTGTTGACCACAAAACCGCATTATACGCCATCTAGTAGCAAAAAGTAGTTATTTTATATATTCAAGCTATATATACTTGATTATCATGTACACAACCATGAGTTGTCTTTCTAGATATATAAACTACTACAAACTGGGACGGAAATGCTATCCACATAAAAACTTAAGCAAAAAGACTATGACTTCATCCTCCTAGTTATCCTGATTAGTCGATGTCAAGTTACCCAGGGTTGGGTCCCTCACACTGATCTAAGAAGATTGGTAACTAAGAACATGCTTGAGAATGTTTTCTAGATTTGACTGAGATGACCATCCAGATTTTTTCCATCGCCTTTGCTAGGAGGCATTTAAGGAGCCAATACATGCGTAGAGTCTATTTATATTGTGATTCTCTACCGCGAGTGTGTCTCAGATCAGGAACCAATACTTTCCACTCTTCCACGTCCACTGCCCGCACTTTCGCAAATCTGTTGATGTCATCCTCCCACTCAGCAATGAGTTGTTGAATCTCCTCTTTGGTGCCACCCACATATGCAATAATTATTTATTGGATCAGTTTGCCAACTGGTTTCCTCCCACTGTGTTTTCCAAGATTTCTCAGCTCATCCTCAACCTCACTCTCCTGGAGTCTCTTGTCTCTGCCTTGCCTTTCCTTGAACTAGCCATTATTGTACTATTGCATAACCTTATAGCCTATTGATGACAACAGCCCAAAACTAGCTTCAGTGCTTTTTTCCTCTAAGAGGAGTTACCTACTTCAGGACCAAGAAACAAAAATTCCAAACCATTATTTTCATAATTTTCAACAGCCACTCGTTCTCTTCATCCAATGTTTCTTCCCCCCATATATCTTATTCAAAGCCCCTAAGTGTTAAAGACCCCCAACATCACCATTTTAATGATGTTTGGGCCTGCACAAGACTATGTAACTTCAACCTTTCAGTATAGTCAACCAAATATCAATTATATATATATATAGAAGTGCACCCTTCCAATTCCACTTACCAAACTTATGGCAGTTTGTATAAACATTTTGCTCAATAACAAAAATCTGCTCTACAATTACGTACCTTCCACAATGCTTCCACTGCAATAAACTGATTTCAACGCAGTCTCCCACATCTTCAATTTCTTCATTTGAATTAGAAATGATGCTGGCTCATACGGTTTTTAATATCAGTGCTTTCAATCCAAAGTCTATACTAAACCAACAATCTGATCATTCAACTTACCTCCCCAATGAATAATCTGGGCTACGCAACCTTCACTACTTATGCATCTGGTTATTAACGTTCCGCTCCACGATTTCTATCCTGCAATTCTTGAATGAATTCTTAATGATTATTACAATGTCACCATTTCCTCAATCCTAGATTTCAACGAGTTTTTCCAGACTTATGTTCAACGCTGATTTTTCCTCAATTCAATACGGTCGCTTTCTGCAAACAATTCTCCAGCACTGACGGTCTCTCCTGCAAACATACTCTTTCACAAATCAATGTCAATTTTAACAAACAAATCATTCCCACTCGGTCTCTACGTTCCATTTTGTTCCCTCAACAATACCAGCAGATCCATAAAAGTCGATTTCCATACTCTCAATTGGATTCCACGCTATATATAACACAATTCCACTTGTTTTCAATCATTCCAACATTACGCAGTAAATGAATTCAAAACCTGCGCTTTCAACATAGATTAAATCACCACCAAGTTCATTAATTTTAATGTGAGACATAAATCAGATCCATTTAATTTAAAACAGGCCGAAGCACAATTCTATCAATGTCGACTCATATAAACGATGCCACTCCATTCCACTACACAGACAACCATTCTGTATTGTAAATTCATACAATTTCAAATATATTGATTTCAGTTTCACCTGTATACAGCTTCAATAACTTGATTCACATAATATGTCAACTTTTATCATTGTACCGCAGACCAACACATTAACAATAATAATTCACCATTTATTCGTACCCAGTCCAGTGCAGTTGACATTGATTATGCAGATCGAAAAACTTTTGTTGGCCAGATATTTCATTTCTGTGGCCCTTTACAATTGCTGAAGGCTTACAGCCTTGTTGTTCAAGCCTACTCTCAAAATCACACTCACTCACAATCTCAATGTATTTTTCTCTCAAAACCCCCTCCTATTTATACAAATTTTAAAAATAATCTAATTTAATGCTCAATCCCCTTAATTCCTCAATACCACTAAAATATCTCAACAAATCCTATCATCTAGAATCTTATCCGTTTATATCCTTAACTAGTCAAATTCTCTCATATCCTTTTATTAATAAAAGGATATTTAGAAAATCCTCATTTTCTCCTATTTTATTTAAAATAACAAATTAATTAAATAAAATATTACAAATTGTCACACCCCCTTTTCTAACATATTTACAAAAAAAAATACCCTTGATGCTCTTGCATCATTACATTACCATGGCTTAGAAATACCACATGCCCAATATGATGTGTTGATATTCCATCTTCTTAAATTAATTAATGTGAGGTAATTTAATTAATAGAGTATATTTAACATGAAAATAAATATTATAATTGATATGTCAATATTACCATGAATATTCCAACATATTTCACGGGGTTTAAATACCTACGATGAACCTAATAATTAAATTATAACTATGAAAGATCTATTCTTATGATTAGCATAATTATAGGCATATATATTTTCAATTTTATTTTCAATTTAAGTTAACGGAAAATATTAACATTAAATTAAGACAAACTAGGGAAGCCATATAGATTAAATAGATTGAACTACAAATAAAATTCAATCCATGATAACCATCAAAATGGTTACCCCAATATTCCTATCACATTCCATAGCTTAAAAAAACATGGAAATTATCTAAATTATAACATTATTACAAACTATATTGTGATTTTTTATAAATAATATTTTTTTCATCCATATTTCAACAACAACAAAAAATCTTAGTGGAAAATTTTAGTGGTGAAATATGTCAATATTACTATGAACGTTAAAACATATTCCATGGGGTTTAAATATATTCCATCAACTTGATAATTAAATTATAACTATGAAATATATACTCTTATGATTAGTAAATTATAGGCATATCTATTTTGGAGTTTATTTTCAATTTAAGTTAAAAGAAAATATTAACACAAATTAACAAACTAGTGAAGTCATATAAATTAAATGGATCTAATTACAAATAAAATTCAATCCATGATAATCATCAAAACTAGTAACCCATAATACCTATCACATTTCCTAGATTAAAAAAAAGAAAGAAATTAACAAAATTATAAGTTTACTACAAGTTATATTGTGATTATTTATAAGAATATTTTTTTGCATGCATATTTCAACAAAAAAATAATATTAGTGGAAAATTTTAGTGAAAAATAATCTTTGTTGGGTTTTCTTGATGCCAATATCAAGACCAAATGCATCACTATTTACTTCACACTTTTAATACCCATTATAGGATTACATTATTAGCCATGTTGTTGAATTATGTTACATATTGATATCCATTTTACCTTGGGATTTGAACTTGTGTCATGCTCTTAACCATTATATCTACTCAAACTATATAGTAGTATATCACTTTTTAGAAGCGATATATAATACTATTTCTTTTTTGGCTTCACTATTTACTTCACACTTTTAATACCCATTGTAGGATTACATTATTGGCCATGTTTTTGGATTATGTTACATATTGATAGCCATTATAGCTTGGGATTTGAGCTTCTGGCATGCTCTTAACCATTAGACGTACTTGAACTATATACTATTATATCACTTTTTAAAAGCGATATATAATACTATTTATTAAGGGGACTTGAACCTTGAACCTCATGATTTTATTGTATCACTTTTTAAAAGTGATATATAATACTATTTCTTCGTTGGCTTGACCCACACATAGATGTCAACCTTAAATCTCATGATTTACATAATACTTCATAACAAGTTGGTCACCAATTGAGATGCCCCACAAATTTATATATAATAAATTATAACTATTTAATATACAAATAAAATCTAAACTTTTATATTAAATTAGAAAAATCAATTAAAAATATATATCTAATTATTTTTATTTTAAGATATAGATTTATTAATAAGATTAAGTTAAAAATTTAGTAAATTACAAAATAAATAAATTTAAAATATATTATATTAAAAAAACTTAATAAAAAAAAAAAAAAACTAATCTAAATTTTAGAAAATAAAATAATTTAATTAAGCCATATTTTTTAAGTATAATTTAAATCTTAAAAAATATAAAATTTAATTTTACCTAATGTAAACCTTTTATCTTAAAAATTTATAACTGAATTATGTAAGAAACCACCCTTATTAATTTAACCTCATGTAAACCTTTTATTTTAAAAATTTATAACTGAATTATATAAGAAACCACGCTTAATATAATTTTATTATTGATCCGGTTCTTCAATTAAAATTTTATGATACATTTAAACACTAACCATGTATCTACGTTGCATAATGTTCCTCGAAAAAGTTGAACAATAATAAGTTCTTGGAAAGCATCTTTCTAACGAAGTAAATATTTCACGAAGACAGTTGAAATATTTTCTGACATCGTAACAAAACAATGACGGATAAGGTCCCTTGATCCTCCTCGTGCTACGCAGTGGTCCCATATAGTGGTGGAATATTTTCTGACATCATAACGAATCAATAACGTGTCATTACTATCTCAATCGGAGGGAAACTAAATTTAAATGTGGTCGTTTCTACACTACGCCACGAATTTGTCCCTTGTTAAAAAACATACGCATTAAACAAGGAATCGGCTTTACATATGCATTCTTTGCCCATGCGGAAGTATTTTAATGTGTGAAAGGTGTTTTCAAATGTTTTGTTCCCTAAAAAAAAGTATTTTCATGTTTTTTTATTGAATAATTGATTTTAATTTTTTAAGATAATTTTAAGAATATTTGTTAAATCAGTTATTTGGAATTAATTAAAAGTGTGATTGACTATAAATATTTGCATATTTTGGAGTTTATATTCATGTTGAGATAAAGATCTAAATGCTCATGTTAGGGGAATTACAGATATATGGTAGTTTGGATTACAAATAAAAGCCCAGTATCCCTATCACAAGTTCGACGGAGTAAATAACATATATACACATATATACAATCCATCGTTTTAGAGGAGAAATAACTATTTAGACTCTCTGACATGAATTTCTCTACAATCACAAAAACCAGTTAAGCGTTTTAATTGGCATATAGTTTCTTTATCAATAGCAAATGCAAGATGTTGCCTATTTAAGGGAGCATGTGGGAAGATAGATAAAAGTGTTTTGTATATACACAATATATAGTCGAGTGAAACGAAATACTTAAGAGTACTTCTCCTAAAATGTCATCAATTCCCTAGTTGCGCAAAATAATGTAACTGTTCTCACGGTATCTGAAAATCATATTTGTTGAACTTTCCTATATATTTTTCAAACACAATATTTAGTTCTTTTCGGTTAAACTAATACACTTTTCTAATTTTCAGAGTGGAGTGCCCACTGATAGATAAAAAAACATAGATGGCATCCCATGAAGTTAATATTTTGAACATAGCACCTTTTATTTTTTTTTACAAATATTTCTAATTTTATAAATATGGAAAATATTGTAATGATTATAATTATGATTTTAATTATTAATTAATATTTTTAGTTATGATAAGTATTAATTAATATATGTCATTTGGTGATAGTTATTAAATAGATGTTAATTTAATATTATTACCTAAAAGACATAATGAGAGGTAAATTTTTACATTTTTCCCATATGTTTTTAGGTTTTCATGTTACTATAATTTGAAAAGATATGGTATATATACATATTCAAGAATAAAATTAGTTTCTTTATGGTATAATGACCTAGCAAATACTAGGTCAACCAACTAGTATGCTTACTTTAAAGTTTAGAAGGCAAGTCACCACAAAAATACTTATAAGCAATCAACAACAAAACCATATTTAACAAGGTATTATAGATGTTAGAGATCAAACAAAACAAATATATATTCAAGAATTTGTGCAGCTCACAAAAACACTCTACACTTCATCATTAATAATCAAGAATATATGTAGTTTACATGCAAGTAGGAGAGTTAGAACAACCACGTAGAATGTAGAAACTAATCCCTAAGCTAAGTCTCACACAAAACTAATGAATGAACTCTCTCCAATAATAATTTCTCCATTAAGTTCAACAATCCCCTTTAATGGAGAAAGGGTTGACTAGTACTCCTAACATCTCCCTAAATAACTTAGATTTAATTATTCCAAGGGACTTAATAAAAATGTCTACAACATTATCACAAGTATTACAATATTGAATATAAAACTCCTTTGACTGAACCTTCTCTCTAACAAAGTGAAATTTGAAACTCCCCTTTAATGGAGAAAGGGTTGACTAGTACTCCTAACATCTTCCTAGATAACTTAAATTTAATTTTTCCGAGGGGCTTAGTAGAAATGTATGCAACATTATCATAAGTATTAAAATATTCAATATAAAACTCCTTTGACTGAACTTTCTCTCTAACAAAGTGAAAATGCGTATCAATAGACTTTGTGTTTTTATGAAACACTCGATTGTTTGTAGGTTTGATCAAGCTCTGGTTGTCACATCTGATAATTCTTGCATATTTTGTTCTTCTTTGGAATCATGGAGAAGTCTCCTCAACCAAACTTCTTCACATCACACATTGCATGATACTTGGCTTCTACTAAAGACAAACATACAATGTTCTGCTTCTTGTTGCTCCATGCAATGACCCCAGAAACAATGTTGAATGCATAACCTTTTATGGATCGTCAGTCATCTAGTTTTCTGGCCCAGTATGAATTTGAAAAACCTGTCACTCTAACATCAAATGAATCAGTATATTTAATACCAATGTGTAAGGTTCCTTGAGGATACCTTAAGATGCCTTTTGTTGCAACCCAATGGTCCTTAAGGGTCTTTGAAATGAATTCACTAAAGACACTGACTGCAAAACCCAAATCCGACCTAGTTATGGTCAAGTAAATTAATGAATAATTATCTCCAAATCCATTAAACTTATCTAGAATGGGATCTAGAAGTCTTATCATGAAAGAATTATCCATTCCCATTCACTGATGGGATTTTATTTGGAAAGAACCTCATCTCTGGGTGTCCCCTTTTCCAACCGTTTTATATTAGCTTTATTTATTTAAGCATAAAGTATTTACTTTCATTGTTACACCTTGGACCTAGCTTTTCTTAACTTAGGTTAGTAGAGAATATAATGGAGGGGGTTACATACTCTGACCCTTAAATTTACATCGTCCTCAGTGTACTACTACATCTTACAATATTATTTCCTTTGTTCACACATAGCTTTTTCTGAATTTATAAATTCCCACGGCCTCGCCATTTCATGCACCTCTTCCTATATATCTATATATATATAGATCGGTTACAAAAGAGTTTTACCCACACATCTCCCTCCATTGCAACTGGTAGCATTTGTTTCAATCAATTTTGCGAGAGCTTTTAGACATAGAAACTCAACTTTGTCTACCATAGTTAATATCTTAACTTGATTTACAGTACTACTATTTGGGAAACTAGGGGTTACGTTTCCCACCTTTTAAATATAATTCCTCGTGTTCATTCTGTTTCAGGAAATTCATGTTCTTTCCTTACATTCTTCTAATCATTTTGTGTTATTGTCAACCACTTGCTTCCTGCAATTCCCCTCCATTAGTCACAACAAGTAAAACTAGCACATTTGACTAATCAACATGTATAAAATATCATATCAAATTAGCTCAAACATAACCATCAAAATCATATGTACCATCAATTATAGATAACCTATTATCCACATAGATCAAAATCATAATCACATTCATAGACAACTTAAATAAAACATTGATACTTATCCTTGAATCACTTCTTAGCTTCTTTCTTCAATACGCACTCTGAGTCGATTGCCATAGCAGACAATCACCTAGTGGCTTTTCTTCTATCATGTGCACCCACACATAGTGTGCATTACACACACACAACTATACATGTAATATATCATCATGCAATACATGCATCCATACCAGTACCATATATATTGTTTGTACACATTATGTCATGTACATGTGTACCTAATTTCAATGTCCATAGCATGAAATATCCTTCATCCACATGTTTTTAACCATGCTAGTATTATGCCAAATATTCCTTCAATTTTTCAATTACCTCTAGGCAATTTTGACTAAACCATGCTCGGTTTGTCGATAGGAAATTAAGGAATTTCATGGTCTTGTTCAATTTCTATTATTCGAGCATAAGTAAATAATTTTTTTATGTGAATTTATTTAGGTGCTTTTATTTATCTAATCCCTTTCACCATGCTCGGTTTGTCGATAGGAAATTAAGGAATTTCATGGTCTTGTTCAATTTCTATTATTCGAGCATAAGTAAATAATTTTTTTATGTGAATGTATTTAGGTGCTTTTATTTATCTAATCCCTTTCACGTGTTTTGTGGTTGCAGAATAATTTCATCAAACTCCTTCATACTACAACTTTATCATACCAATAACTTTGCGTTTTGGAATTTACTTGGTATTTACTTGGTCGCTAAAACAGGTCTTAATGACCTCTGCCAAATCATAAAGTAAGCATTTAATATAGTATGACTTTCAATATTATACTTGAGGTTTAATAGCAACTTTTAGCCTTGTCGTTAAGAAAATAATTATTTGGTACTCAAAAGTACTCTACACATAAACTAATCATGTCATATGATTTACTATTGTTCTATTTACACTCCTTCCTACACCTTGTTGGCCACGAATACTTTAGTGTATGTTCAAAACCAATTGAACAATAAATATGAAAATAGATACATCTCCCATACATGAGTTATAAATGAAGGTTACCATACTCTTAATTCCACATGCTCAAAGTTTTCTAGGTACTATGCCTACCAAGTTGTGAACCTAAGTTAATCACATTTTACACTTCTTCTTAAACATTAAATCACCGCTGGAAACAAAATAACATAACTCATTTATCAATTATCAAATGAATTCTTTCATCGTTTAGGAAATATTTTTTATGTTGTCCTATTCAGAACCAACAACACTATTAAGGCAATCTAGCCGGCAAACTTCTTCAAGAATTTTTAGCAAACAAAACTATGTATAATGACTTTCACCCCATTTTCATAATTGTCAATTCAAGTTGATAGTGTGAGTCACTGAGATAAAGATTGACATTTCATATTTAAGCATTAACTTTTTACATATTCTCTTGAGTGTGAAGAAAAAAATTTAAGCATTGAGTTTTTAAATTTCACTATTAGTTTTTTAACTTTGAAATTTTGTATTTTTGATTGCAAAAAAAATTAAATAGCTAGAGTTTTTAACTTTGAAACTATCCATTTTTTACTTCAAAAGAAAATAAATATTATTTTGAAATTTAACTTTTAAATTTTTACTTTTTTATCAACTATTTGCTCTTTCTAACTTTGAAATTAGTTTTCATATCATATAGCTTTGCATGACTAGCCAAACCTACCTTTTCGTGAGGTCCTATACCTTTTTGTTTTTAATTTTAAATTTAACCTTTAATTTTTTACTTTACTTTATTTAAATTTTAAAAGTAAATTATTTTGGTTTGTATTTTTTTAATTTAACGGGTGGTTTCTTTTTAATGAATGTAATTTATAATGTGTTTTATTTTTTTAATTTAACGGGTGGTTTCTTTTTAATGAATGTAATTTATAATGTGTTTTTAAATTTAAGTTAGTTTTTGCTTGTCGGGGCTGTACTTTCTAAATTTATGTAACTTTTTTGTTTTTATGAGCTGTCTTTTTGAAATCGAGCAGTTCATAGCCATTTTCTCACAATCACAAATTTATATTCTAAATTTAAGTAATTTTCTAAATTTAAGTAATTTTTTGCTTTTATGGGATCATAGATGTCTTCTTGCGGTTCCCTTCATAGCCGTTTTCTCACAATCGCAATCTCACCCAGCTTCTTGAATTCCCTTCATAGCAGTTTTCTCACAATCGCAATCTCACCCAGCCAATATGTGATGGATTTCGAAACTATGCTCCTGCCCAATTGTTCGAGGATAGTGTTTTCATTGGTAACGCCAATTTTGTTGGCTCTGTATCTTTGTTGGGAGAGCGTGAGACTGGATCGTGTGTTCCATCTGTATCTTTGATGGGGGAGCGTCAAACAGAATATGTTTGAAGGTCGTGTGTTCGATCTGTATCTCTATTAAGACAAAGTCAGAATGAATATATGAAGATCATGTGTTTGATTCACAGTCAACGCCCCGGTCACTTCATAACTTTACTTCCAATCAGGCTTGAGGTAAGTAACCATTTCTGTCAATTCAAATAGATCTTTGTTTATAATATTTTTCTGCAACTATGAATATTGTTTATTTTGTTTTCACATTTGAAGCCATGCCTCTGGATATCGTGCGTTCTGTATCTTTGTCGAGAGAGAATCAGACTTAATATATGAAGATCATGTGTTAGATCCACGCTCAACGCCCTTGTCACTTCATAACTCTACATCCAATCAGGATTGAGGTAAGTGGCCATTTCTGTCAATTCAAATTAGCTTAACATTCCATGCCTCGTCTTCTTCGATCTTTCTTTGTAATTTGTTTGCATATTTGAAGCCACGCCTCTTCTTCAAGACTTGCTTTGAAGTATGGTTTATAAAAACATCTTACAACTATGGATAGCGTTTATCGACAATTTTCTTTGTACAATGTAATGTGTTGTTTATAAATTTTATGTGTAGCTATGGAAATCGTTTATGGATATGTTGTTTATAAATTTTTTCTACAGCTATGGATATATATGTTATATATGTTGTTTATAAAATTTTTTTATGGATATGTTGTTTATGGATATGTTTTTTTTATGGATATCGTTTTTGAATAATTTTGTTTGCAAATTTGAAATGTTGAACACTGGTTTATAATTATTTTTCTGCAATTTTGGAAATTACTTATTGATATTTTTCGTGTTTCATTATACATTTGTTCACACATTGAAAAGTCTAAACACTTCGTCATCAAGATTCGTCCTTAATTACTATATCCGCACAATCCGAGATATCAATCATTTATACACTTAGCCCCAAAATTATGATGCAAAAAACATAGAAATTCTTGCAAACAGTCACCTCTTTCCTGGTTTGTTAAATGATGGATTGGAAATGTTCCTTGGGTGGGTGATAAACTTTGATGTCTCATTTTTATATCTATATTCTAATATGAAATTCATAGATTTAGCATAGATTCACTTTATATGAAAATAGATTTAGCATAGCTTCAGCTTTTTTTTATTGGAATTGGAATTTGGCACTCAGATTAATATTTTTGAAATTTTTAATAAAAAAATAAATTCAACATTTTAAATTGTATTTTTAAATATAAAAATTATTCTTAATACTTTTAAATACAGACATGTAGAAATATGAATATGTGAAAAATAGTGAAAGCTATTTTTTTTTTCCAAATAAAACACGAAAATGTTGTCCTCTTAAACTAAATTACACTTCTATTACTCAATGTTCACTTTTGTTGTTCACGGCCCTTACAGCTTACTTTGATATTGAAAATCATAGGTGGCCACACATAATTTAACAACCTTTGTCATCACTTTGTTAGTGAAATTAAAAATAGTATTTGACATAAACTAGAAAACTAAGTTAAATTTTAGTAATTAGATTGTTGTGCTCATAATTAATTATTTATATTGTAAGTTTTTATACATATTATTTGTTATATTATAATGTATATATTGATATCTGAATTTTCTCAATAAGTATTATAAATAAAAATAATGAAATGATATGCAATTTTATTTTGTTTAAGCTTTCTCAGGAGGAAGAGAAGGAGGAGGAGGAGGCAGCGAAGGCAGAGGCAGAGGAGGTAGAGGAGGAGGTGGAGGCAAAGGCAGAGGAGGCATAGGAGAGGAGGATGAGGAGGAGGATGAGGAGGAGGCAGAGGAGGTAGAGGAGAGGAGGAGGAGGAGGCAAAGGAGGAGGATGAGGTGTACGTGAAGGCAGAGATGGAGGAGGAGGTGGAGGAAGAAATAGAGGTAGAGGTGGAGGCAGGGGAGAAGGAGGTAGGGGAGGAGGAGGAGGAGATGGAAGAAGAGGGGGAGGAGCAGGAGGAGGA
>APFE030838768.1:0-13116 GCA_000404065.3 Pinus taeda
AGAATAGTAATCTTCATGTGACTCTGGATAATCGGTCATAGGAGAGACTTTAATAGATGTGAAATACAGTGCTCAATTGTACTATCTTGGATAACAAATTTCTTTCCATCGTCTTTTCAAATAGAGATATGATGGTTCCTCTGTTTGCCTCAAGTTTCCTCATACATAATAAATATTTTTTATATTCTTCTTCATATTCAACATGTCGACATTCCTCAGAAGATTTCCATCTAACAATAGATTTATCTTTACCATTTATAATTTTCTTTTCATACACCTTTCCTGCATGCTTTTTTACCGTATCTAGCTTCATTTGAAATTTCACTTCCTTTTGAGTTTTCCAACTACACGCAATACATCTAACTTGTCGGGAAACCTCTTTCTCATTTGTAGGAGGTATTTCTTCAATAAATGGAAAACTTGAGACCCAATTTTCTTGGAATTGTCTCCCTATGGCCCACTGGCCTCTTTTCCTTTTCTGCGAATGGATTGTGTCACTTTCCAAGGAAAAATATTTAACATTTTCATCACCAATTTCTGTTGAAACTGCATTTATCTCACCCTGACCACTTGAGGAACCTATTTCTTCATCCATCGTATGGATATCAAATGCATTTCCACAAGAGTTAACCTCTCTCTCAGTAACAGATTGTTCAAAGGAGCTTGAATCATGAAGAGCATGTGTATTTTTGGATGGAGCCTTTTGAAAGTATGATAATACATTTGTTTGCCTTAATGGTTTCTTCCCATGATTATCTTTTGATATCTCACTAAATATTCCACAAGTAAAGTTTCAAATCGATCTACAAACCTGCATCAACAGTTTTCAAGCATTGAGATATGCTTCATATAAATTCACTTGTTCATAGAAAATAGAATTGTACTTTGCAAAAGAATTGTTGAGTCAACATTGAAAGAACATATATCAGGAATTGAATTTTGAAGAAAAATGGAATTTCACAAAAATTATTTAACAATGATAATGGGAAACTATTAAATTTTAAGACATAAAATATAATAATTCATTTGTATAACATTGAAACAACATAACAGAATAAGTGGAAGCAGGGATTCATCCATGGGTAAAATTAAGAGAAAAGGAAATTTTTGCAATGCCCGACATGGTCTAGTCAAATATTATGCATACCACGAGCAGCTCCAGTGTTGTATATAAAAACAGTCACCGTGGATAAACTTTGTAGCAAAATAAAGCAACATTCAATACAGTTGAGCATACTTTATATGAACCCTTAAAAATGTCATTCATGCCATTGCTCAGTTGGCTTGGCATTCTCTGTTTTATAAATCAAACAGTGTAAGCGGAACTATTTTGAGGAGTGCGGAAGGTTTAAGCATGTCTAGTTGCCGTTTTGGGCAAAATGGTGAACATTGAATGTTAGAAAATATCACAGATCCAGAATTATCAAAACCTGCATTTTGCTTTTTATGGTCAAAGCAAACCTTTGTCATTGAAGGATCTCCTTTATGATATACTAGTCAAGGGTAAAGCTGGCCAAGTTTCTTAGTGATAACAACAAAATCTTATATGGTTTGGTTAAGAAAAATATTCAAATTCTGCTTGGCTTCTTGCTAAAGATATTTCCTCAAGAGGTTTTTCATTTTGTAGCATTCTCAAAATTTTTATAGTCTGGAGTGTCAAAGAAAGTTATCTCATGTTCTCAACTATGATCAGTGAGTGCAATTTCACCCTACCATGCCAACCCTGAACTTAGCATGATAATCGAGCTCATTTAAACTCTTGGTGAATGATCAATGGATGATGCCTTAGCAACTTTGAGGTGCCCACTACTTATACAAGATTTGTCTCACACTTGCATCCTTCTTTGGCATATTACAAACCTCTCTATGCTTAAGTGGACTCAAGTGTTGACATCACCAACTTCTATGATCAATGATGCATTTAACCCCCTTCATTACTTGATTTCAAATTGTCCAACATCTAATGGTGTTGTGCTTAAGGCACAACACACCTAACAAGTGTGCCCAAGGCACCCAAGCACACATGGAAAGGGCGCACTCAGTAAGCTTGTCTAACATATGTGTGCATATTAGTCTCTACCTCTTCTTGTCCATCCACTTTCTGACATCCAATGGTGTTGTGCAGAAGGTACCCAAGCACAACCAATAAAGGTAAACCCAACAAGTGTGTCCAGTTGATGCGTGACTGACAAATGTGTGGCCAATAGCGCCTAAGGGTGCACCTAGTAAGCATGTCTAACATATGTGTGCCTATTAGTCTCTACCCCTTCTTGTCCATCCACTATCTGACATCCAATGGTGTCGTGCTGAAGGTGCCCAAGCACAACCAACAAAGGTACACCCAACAAGTGTGTCCAGTTGATGTGTGCTTGACGAATGTGTGGCCAATGGTGCCTTTGCCCACTTCATTCTTGTTCCATCAACTATCAAACATCTTTATCACGTTGGGCCCGAGGTGGCACACACCCAACAAATGTGCCCATCGCACCCAAGTGTGCTTAGCAATGGTGCACATAAGAAGTTCATCCAACAAATGTGTGCCAAATGAATGTGAACCCAATTAGTGCATTGTACAATTGTACTCTCGGACGCTTACGCCTTAGTGCACTTCTGCACATCCATTGCAACCCTAAAATAGCAAATGACCAACTCTTGGAATCCACATGTATCCTAGGATCACAAGTTTATAAAAGCTAATCAAGTTCTTTATGCCAATCTTGTTCACCATGCATCATACTTGCAAATCGCCAAGTTCCCTTCCGAGCTTCTCTTAGTATGCCTAACTAATGGGAGCTACACAAATTTGCAACATGACAAGTTTGACAAAGGGCAATAGACATGTCCATGGTGCAATTGCCATCAACAAGGGTACCTATAAACTAACTATTTTTAGCTATCAACCTTTTGTCACATCCATCTGTTCCAATCAATAACCACAAAGGTTATTGTCCTGTCTTAGTAGCTTAAGTGGTTTGGAGCATAGTTTGTTCTCCTATCCACCCAGGTTCAATTCCAAGGGGCATGTTTTGCCTGTTGTGATAAGGCTAGAAGGTTAGGCACCCTCACTACAAAGGACATCTCAACCCTTGCTAAGTCATAAATTATTGGTATATCCAATTTTTGCATTATTGGATATACTATTGGTGTTATAGTGGCAGCAAGTAAGTCCAAGGTTGACATTTCCTTACATTATGAAACTTTATTGTTTGGATTAAAAGATAAAAGACACTACTTATAATTAGTACATCCTACTCAAACTATATGTTATGAAATGCATGTGACGGCTCTACGCCCATCATATGCATGTGAATTCAATGAAGGTTTTGTGAGTTCTGTTTTGTTGTTTTTTTAAATGGAAATGCATTGCACAAATACTCGTCAACCATAAACAACAACTTTGCATGATAATATAATGTGTTGGAAGCATTTCGGAAGTATGAAAGTATCCCTTTCATTAAGAAGTCAGAATTGGTACCTAGCATCGTCTCCACACAAATATGTGAACATTCTTTTTACTAAAATGTAAAAGGAGGTTTGCATGGGACACCATTAGGAAACATAAATACAAGTACAATAGGAGTTATTCTAGAAAGCTATGGTATGTGGACAGGGTTAGTCTAGAAATAAACTATTGTAAATTAATTAATGCAAATGGAAACGGCACAATCAGAGTTAGTCTAGAAATACACTATTGTAAATTAATTAATGCAAATGTTATGTGGACAGGGTTTTTTGTCTCACAAACAAGTGGCTCTCATACGTCATTTTAGTGTCTCACTAAGCCATGAGCTTGAAATAAATTATAAATATACAACTATCTAACTTTACAGCCAAAGGATGGCTCTTGTAGAAAGATTTGGAAAACCATGTCCTTGGAAACCCTTCAAGTATTAGATCTGGATTTCTCTCCATTTAGAAGATGGTCTAAATTTAACAATCCTTCATTTTTGGCACATATCTCCTCCTGAGCTAATTCACATTCTTCCCCTTTAAAAGAAGTGGATCTATCCAGTTTCCCTTCTTAATACTCTGAACACCCTTTGGACCTTTCTGACCCAAGTCGTGGATGGGAAAGCTCCAATAAGAAAGGAATAAGTAAGACAGGGCACCCAATCAAGAAAATAGATTGTTAAAGAAGGATACCTCAAACTTCGATCCAAGTCCTAGATGGGAAAGCTCCAATAAGAAAGGAATAAGTAAAACAGGGCACCCAATCAAGAAAATCATTGTTAAAGAAGGATACCTCAAACTTCTTGGAAGGAGCGGAACCTTCCTCTCTCTAGAAATCAAATTAAACAAGATCGAATTGAGCTATTCCATCTCCAAACTTGACTTTTAATGTCTGGCCAAATGAGACACTTTTAGCAGGGGAGAACCTGGTGAAACAAGGAATTAATGATCCTTCAAGATGTGACTATTGTTTTGTAAACAATGAAACCTCTTTTCCTGTGTTCTTTGGTTACAGAAATGAGTCTCCCGTCCTTTATTACAGCATCTTGTAAAGAACAATTGGTCAGTAACTGGTTTCTTTTATTGGTTGAAGGATTAAAAAACAAGCCAATTATAAAGGTAATTTGGAATATTTCTCTCTTGGAAGATACTGCTGATCAAAACGACAAGATATTCAATGAAAAATAGGTATATTCCAAATACGTCTAAAGAATCAATGCCAACTTGATTAGAAAAATTAAAAAATTAGGCAGAGTGAATTAAGCCAACAAGAAAAAGGTTGGAAGAATACTTATGATTTGGCAAATTGGGAAGAGAAAGGGAGGGAAACCAGCACCAAAAAAAGTACATGAATGTAATCCCATTTAAGTAACCTCCTGCAAATGTGATTATATTAATGATTGGATGCAAAGATTTTAACAAATGCTCTTTGATGAACATCAGAGGGAGATCCAAGCCATTCGTTCAAGGCATGGATAATCTTAACACCAAAAGGAAGAGTATTTGAAAATTTAACTTGGGACATTTGAGTACCAACCAGCAACTACGTAGAATCCTTGGCATCACTCAAAAGGAATACTTATATTCAAACTTACAAAAGAACACCTCAGAATATCTAACAGTACTTAGAGACTGACAAGTAGTAGTAGCTCCATAAATGGGAATTTCAAGTTCTTTGAATGTCGAGATGGAAAGAAACATAAACAGATTTAGAGAGTCTCTAAGGAAATTCCATGTTTTGGAGGGAAAGCACATTGTGTTGGAAAAAAATATAAACATGTCCGAATTTTCCATGAAAATGAAACACAAAAAAAACAAGGAAAGCTTAATGTTATCAGGACTAAGATCTTAGTATGGAAGAAAGGAGGAGCTGTGGTATCTTTGCTTCAACATATAACATTATGACTCAGCTAGTAGGTTATATTGGGAACGCTTTCCTTCTCTCCGTGCTTCCTCTGTTCTCAACTCTCTGTGAAGGATTGGCTTCCAGCATTAATTCCTTGCAAGTGAGACCAACAACTATTGAAGTTCTCACTCCCTACAAAGCAACTTCACAAGACCAAATCCCAGCTTCAAAAGGTTCTCAACTTCAAGAGACCAAATCCTAGCTTTAGAAGGCTCTCAACTTCAAGAGATCAAATCCCAACTTCAAGATGCCTCTGTACAGAGATTAGGCAACAGATAAGTTCCATCGAATAACTATGTTTTCTTATCGCAATATGCTGGAATCTACGGTCAGCTTTCAAGGAAGTACCTCCCATCATAGTGGAGCGAAGGCTTTGATTCAAGCACTTCTTACTCTACTCCAAATGACACTCCTCTAGAGGATACCCTGTTGGGGGTTCCTGTAAGGCAGACAAAGGTATACTTCGACATATTAACAAGTGGCGAATAGTTTTGTCAATCACGGCAAAGCAGTATTGAGAAATTACGAAGTACAAACTATAAGGATGACTGTCTCAGTAAGTCAGTTTCAATGCAACTGTTTATGTAGGTAAGTGTCACGCTAAGTATGTATTGCCGCTAAGTGTCGTGCTAAGTATGTATTGCTTCAAAACAAACGGAACACCCCTGTTCCAACTGCAGGAGGCATGAATCCACCTAACTTGGCCTTACACTAAACCATTCGTCATTTTGTTAGAAATCAAGCGAGAAGTAACGGACTTTACTGGAAATTGACAGTATATAACAGAAATGAAGAAGACATCCATGGCCATCTCCCTTCTTATATCTCATGGTCATTAGTGAATATATTTCAAAGCTCGTTGCTTCTTGCTTTCCGGATCTTTGGTCTGTGTAGGAGGATGTTCGTTACACTCATAGCCCTGAAATTGCAAGCGGTACAACGGATCCTATCATTCACAAAATAGAGAATAATGACGTCTAGAAAAGCGTAACACAGGCAGAGGTCAGCGAGGGAGTTTATTGGACAAACCCAAGCGAGGGAGTTTATTGGAAAAACCCAAGAGAATTACAGTGCAAGCAGAGATGAGAAGTGAATATATTTCAAAGCTCGTTGCTTCTTGCTTTCTGGATCTTTGGTCTGTGTAAGAGGATGTTCGTTACACTCACAGCACTGAAATTGCAAGCGGTACAACGGATCCTATCATTTAAAAAATAGAGAATAATGACGTCCAGAAAAGCATAACACAGGCAGAGGTCAGCGAGGGAGTTTATTGGACAAACCCAAGCGAGGGAATTTATTGGACAAACCCAAGAGAATTACAGTGCAAGCAGAGATGAGAACCGAGTAAAAATTGACGGTGCAAACAGAGATTAGTAAAATTTATTTTCTCCACTAACTAAACAAGAGCAAATGCTGGAAGAAATATTTATGGATAATCCTTAATTCTGTCCCCGTAGTCTGCACAGAAGCAATGACAAAGATATTGGTGGGTGAGTCTTATCTATTCACACTAGCGATCCTCCAGAGAACAGGAAGGTGATCAAATTGTGATTTCCACAAGGCCTTTCAAGAATGGACAGGAGTCAACCAGAGTGAATAATTACTGAAAAACAAACTTCAAACTTGAAGAAAAACAAAAAATATGAAGCCAACTTACCCTGATTCAAAAGTCGGCTATAGATGTGTAGGAACCGAATAAAGGGGCTTAATTTCTCGCGCTCAGCCAACAAAAGTACCGACTATTGTTGCTACTGCAGTGGCATGAGCCGTTCAAATCCAAGAAACCAAGATTGGTGAACTACCATCAAAAAACCTATTTCATAACAATTTTATAAATAGGGAGCGGGAGCCATATACACATGAAAACAACGGAATTCACCTATTTCAAAACAATTTTATAAACATGGAGCGGGAGCCATATACACATGAAAACATCGGAATTCATGAAAAGAGCGGCTGAATCCGTGAAACAGGGAGCCCTCCATTTGGAAAAAATTAAGCTCCGCCCTCCATTTCAAAACAAATTTAACCTTCTCAGACCAAATCTATCTTCACAATTTCACTACCAAACTAGAAAAAACCAAACAGTAAATCAGAAGCAGTGATTTTGATCTCCCAAAACCAGGAACAAAGATCAAAATGGGGCGATTTTAAGAAAATTTGATTTCGTAAATATCAAAATGGGGCGATTTTAAGAAAATCCTATTTCGGTTAGTGTATCTGCCCTGGGCGAAAATAAAAAAATAAATTAGTTTTTAAATAAAATGAGGGCTAATTATATAAAAAAGTTTTTATTATTTTAATTAAAAATTCGCCCCATTAAAATATAAAAAGCCTTAAATTTCTCCTTTGGGCAATTATTCGCCCCTAAAATTACCCCTGATATCAGCTGTTGGCAAGGCAACATGATCATAACCAAGGGGGCGGATATCAAGAATTTAGTACTATATCCCCCAGCGTAGCCAAGCATCACAATATTTAAAACTAATAGACACCCTGTATCATATCTTACTGACAACATTCGATCTCCATTAAATATACAAGAAGCACTTGAGTTCAAAGACCAAATAGAAGACAATGCCATCAATAATTTCATTAGTCAAACTGAACTCACATCTTGTGCCCAGTGTCATATGATAAAAGCAACATTTGATAACGAAGTAGAAGAGGAACCTCTGAAAGATACACATGATCACACAATCCCTGTCACTTGAGTTGCACATAGTAAAATTGTGGAAATTTAACCTAGAAAGACCTTAAACATTAATGCCGACCTTACACCCGAACAGGAAACAAAGCTCATTCATATCTTAAGGAAATATAAAGAAGCATTTGCATGGGATTACCCTGATATGAAAGGAATTGACCCTCAATTATGTACACACCACATCTACATAGAAAATGATGCAAGACCTGTTAGGCAGCCTCAGAGAAGACTAAATCCTCATCTAAAAGTAGTAAAAACTGAGCTTCAAAAACTTTTAGATGTTAACTTCATCTACCCTATCTCTAATAGTAAATGGGTCTCCCCACTTGTGGTGGTGCCGAAAAAGAATGGGAAGTGGAGAATCTGCGTGGATAACAGGGAGCTAAATAAGGAAACGCAAAAAGATCACTTTCCTCTCCCATTTATCAATCAAGTATTGGACACTTTGGCATGGAAGAAATTCTTCTCTTTTCTCGATGGCTTCAGTGGGTATAACCAAATAGAAACTACCCCTGAAGATCAGGACAAAACTACTTTTACTTGTCCTTGGGGAACATTCGCCTACCGAGTTTTACCTTTTGGCTTATGTAATGCCCCTACCACATTCTAGAGGGCTATCCTTAGCATTTTTTCAGATCTAATAAATGAAGGATTGGAAGTATATATGGATGACTTTGCTCCATACGGAGATGAGTTTGAGCCAGCACTGGAGACACTAGAAAAAGTCCTACAATGTTGCATAGCTACTAGGCTTTGTTTAAGCCATGAAAAATGTTACATGATGATGAAGGAAGGACTTATTTTAGGACACTATATTTCAGCAGCTGGAATTCAGGTAGAACCAGCCAAAATCCAAATACTTTTGCTTATTCCTACTCCTACTACTCAAACAAAGGTACGTAGCTTTCTTGGATTCTCTGGTTACTACAGAAGATTTATAGAACATTATTCATGTATTGTTGCACCATTGTATGCACTAACTGTTAATATTGATTTTCTCTGGACAAAAAAATGTGAACGTGCTTTCAACAATCTGAAGAAGCTTGTATCTATAGCCCCAGTCCTTCGGGGACCGAATTGGGATTTTCCATTTCAGATATCATTTGATGCCTCAGACACAACCATTGGAGCGGTCCTTAGACAGGAGGAGGATAGAAAACCATATGAAAGTTATTACATTAGAAAAAATATATCCCCTACTAAATTAAATTATACTGTCACTGAAAAATAATTTCTAGCTGTTATACACGCTATCAATAAATTCAGACATTATATTACTGGATATCTTGTTATCTTGTACACAGATCATTATGCTATAAAATATTTAGCAAACAAGCCTATCACAAATGGCAGAGTAACTAGATGGCTGATTTTATTGCAGGAATTTGATATTACAATCAAGGATCGACCCGGGAAAGAAAACCCAGTCACTGATTTCCTCTCAAGAATGCCAAAATTAGTCAATGCAGCAACAGTTGAAGATTAATTTCCAGATGAGCATCTCTTTGTCATTGTTGTTTAAACACCTTGGTATGTTGATGTCGCCAATTTCCTAGCAGTAGGTAAGTTACCAAACCATCTAACCCCTAATGAGCGAAAACACATTGTTCAACGAAGTACTAGATTTTCCTGGATTGGGGGCTATCTGTTTCACACAAGGACATACATGCAAATCAAGAGATGCGTTCAACAACACGAAATTTTTGATATATTGAAAGCATGCCATGACCAACCATGTGGTGGACATTTCATTGATCGTAGGATTGCACATAAAGTATTACACACAGGGTATTATTGGCCCACAATTTTCAAAGATGCAAAGAAATTTGTCCAGACATGTGACAGTTGCCAGAGAGCAGGACGCCCTAGTCAGTCAGATGAGATGCCTTTGAAACCACAGCTAGTCATCGAACCATTTCGGTGTTGGGCTCTTGATTTTGTGGGACCAGTCAACCCACCATCAAACCAAAAAGCATACATTTTGGTGGCAACAGAATACGTCACCAAGTGGGTTGAAGCAGAGACCTTGCCCAGAGCTACAGAAGAATCTGTTATACAGTTCTTGCTCCATCTATTTGTATGCTATGGCCTCCCTAGAGAGATAATTATGGATGGAGGGCCATAGTTTGCTGGGAACAGAATAGTGGCAACACTCAACAATTATCATGTTCAACATAAAATTACCACCCTATATCACCCACAGGCAAATGGGCAAGTAGAAAGCAGCAACAAGATAATAGAAACAATTCTAACAAAAAGCAGTTGCATCACATAGACGCGATTGGGCTGCCAGACTACCTGAAGCACTGTGGGCTTATAGAACAACATGGAGAAGCACCACTGGTCACTCACCTTACCAGCTAATGTTCGGAAAACAGCCTATTTTTCCTATAGAATTTGAAATCCAAACATTACGAACAACAGAAGTTGGGCTAGAATTAACTAAGGCACAGACTAATAGAGTACAATAGATCAATGAGTTGGATGAAATTAGGCTCTCTGCACTTCAACACACTGCCCTGATACAACAGCAGAGAGCTAAATGGCATGATTCTCTCATTAAAAATAGAGTCTTCCACGAAGGAGACTCGGCTCTTTTATATGACTCTAGGTTTCAGGACTTCCCCACGAAACTTTAGACTCGTTGGCTGGGACCATATGAAATTCATAAAGTACATGACAATGGTACCCTTACCCTGATTACTATTGATGGTTCTAGATATACCTTTAAGGCAAACGGCCATCAAGTCCGTCTTTATCGCAAACCACTTACTCAGGAGTCCTTCTGCCAACAACTACGCCAAGATTCAGATATGGAGATCTCAGGGGAGGAAGACAAGTCTTCCTCACCTGTAACTCACTAAGATATTTACTTTTCCTTACAATTTGTATATAGCATCTTGAATTATTTTGTACATATCCTTGCAATACGTTTTGTTACTTCTGTTGTTCCTTTTTTTTCAAAAGGAATAACACTTTTGATTTTTGTTGTTCCTTTTCCAAAAGGAACAACACTTTTAATTTTTGTTGTTCCTTTTCCAAAAGGAACAACACTTTTGATTTTTGTTGTTCCTTTTCCAAAAGGAACAACACTTTTGATTTTTGCTATTCCTTTTCCAAAAGGGACAGCATTTGTAATTTTTGTTGTTCCTTTTCCAAAAGGAACAACACTTTTGATTTTTGCTGTTCCTTTTCCAAAAGGAACAGAACTTTTAATTTTTGTTGTTCCTTTTCCAAAAGGGACAACATTTGTGATTTTTGCTGTTCCTTTTCCAGAAGGGACAACATTTGTGATTTTTGCTGTTCCTTTTCCAAAAGGAACAACACTTTTGATTTTTGTTGTTCCTTTTCCAAAAGAAACAACACTTTTGATTTTTGTTGTTCCTTTTCCAAAAGGGACAACACATGTGATTTTTGTTGTTCCTTTTCCAAAAGGGACAACACTTGTGATTTTTGTTGTTCCTTTTCCAAAAGGGACAGCACTTGTGATTTTTGTTGTTCCTTTTCCAAAAGGGACAACATTTGTGATTTTTGCTGTTCCTTTTCCAAAAGGGACATCACTGTGATTTCTGCTGTTCCTTTTCCAAAAGGGACAGCACTTGTGATTTTTGTTGTTCATTTTCCAAAATGGACAGCACTTGCGATTTTTGTTGTTCCTTTTCCAAAAGGAACAACACTTGTGATTTTTGTTGTTCCTTTTCCAAAAGGAACAACACTTGTGATTTTGCTGTGCCTTTTTCAAAAGGAACATCACTTGTGTGTTTTTGTTGTTTCCAAAAGGAACAACACTTTTTGATTTCTGTCGGTCCTCTTTCAAAGGAACGTCACTTTTTTGATTTTGTTGTTCCATTTCAAAAGGAACAACACTAGTGATTTCTATTGTTCCTTTCTCCAAACGAACAACATTTGTGAACTGTTAATGTGCCCTTTCTCGAAAGGAACACTACTCATATGATTTTGAAACAACTTGTTCCTTCTATTCTAAATTAAGGATGCTGATTGCTAATGTTCTTTCAAGTGATTTTGAATTCGGCTATGCACTTATGTGATGGGAACAAAAACACAACATACGGAAATCGGTAAATCATAAATCGCTATCTTTATAAGAAACTGCCCTGAATTGGTGAAGGGACGAAGGGAAAGACATGCTTATTTATCACCTCTTGCTTCCATTGTTCTACTAACTCCGTTCTGATTGAATATCTGTATCATGATTGTTCCTTTTTTTTAATCCTCTTTGATTATCATTCGGCAACAAGACCACAGGATCTATACCATTCTATTGGGATATTAAGACTTCTTCCACCATTCCTACTCTTAAGGAGTGTTGAACCACCCTTTGTGTATAAACAACAAAGGCTCTTTATTAAAAACAAGAAAAAAGAAGGAACCAAAGCATGGTTTCTAAAAATTGTCAAATTGCAGGATAGGAAGTCTCATTGCGAGCTGGCCTACCATGATCATCAGGACGGAAGCGAAGTGGCATTCCCACTATGGCCACCACACCTGGGAAATGGTCCAAAAGATATATCAAACAAATAATCCTCGGAACAAGAGGTCTCATCATGAGTCGGCTTTCCCACTATTCGCTCCTCCCTCATGAATGGCATTATGACTAACTGGTCACCAAGCCAGCATAGTGGCCTACATTTTGATATTACACAACGCTTCCTGGCATACGCAAAGGATTATGGTTCCAGGGGTGAAACAAACAACTCTGCGAAGGTTATGGACAGTTGTCGGCAGCAGAGCACTGTTAATGGTATTGAAGTCGTATTTTTACACAAATAGGTAAGAAGATTGCATCCTTTTGTTTCTCATGTCGTGATAATTAATTATATAAGATTACCCGACCATATAGCGCATGACTATATATTATCGCCAATCATTACGGAGCTAGTGACAGTGACCGCATGAGACTCTCTATTTATAGCAAATGTCTTATCCCCGAACTTCCATCAAATCACCACAGTCCCTTACGTATTAAAGCGATGTAACTTTATACCTCGATTTCAGTAATATGCTGTTTTTGTAAGGATGGCATATTGCGAGA
>APFE030838771.1:14656-36876 GCA_000404065.3 Pinus taeda
TTTTTGTCATGACTTTAACTAGCTTGCAACCTCTGACATATACACAGCAAGATGACATTTTTCTTCATATTTTTTTTTATAAGGCTATGCAAATGGCATTTTCACTGTTTTTTACAACTCTTGTGTGCATGCCCTGTCATCACTTTTCTTTTTGTTTTTTTGTTTTTTACCATGTTTTCTTTTGCATTTTGTTGTGTTTTTATACATGATTTGCTGTGTGACAAAGTGTTAGGGTTTTAATCATGTAGCATGGGGAAAAGTTTAAGATTTGGATGGTTAGAAAGAGCTAGGGTGTGATAGGATTTTAAAGGTAGGGTTTGTAAGTCTAATTTGCATATGAGATCGATAAAAATGACATATAAACACATGTGATTACCAATGGGAAATGAAAGGAGGGATATATAAGGAAAAACTGCCTTGAAAACAAACAAACCGCCAAAACATTAAGCTAGCAAAACACCCATCATTCCTCCATGGATTTCTTGCATGAGATTATGATTGAAATCCTCCTTTTGAATCATCAAACCACCACCAAACACGTAGGGGAGACATACCTCGGCAAATATGGATGAGTTTGAAGAAGGTTTGCTGATCAAATGATTTTATATGGCCTAAAAACCACGCGCTGCCCAGATGTCCGCGCGCCTCTCCCAGATATCCGCGCACCGCCCAGGTAACCGCGCGCATGCAAATTCCTGTATAAATTTTTCTCTCTCAGAGCCGCGCACCGCCCAGGTAACCGCGCACCTCTCCCAGATGTCCGCGCGCACTCCCAGGCACTGAAATTGCTGGATGCTGCCCGAAATTGTCTCCTTTAGCCTTTGTCTTGTAAATTCTTGTTTGACAAATGCACAATGAGAATATTTGAAGAGGGAATTAACCTTTATATGCTTCCATTTAAAAAACATTAAACTCAAAAACCCACTTTATAATGTTTATACTTTGACATTCTTTTTTCACACTGTTTTGGAGTCATTTTGTCCTGAAATGAGCTCTTTTGATGCGTTTGACTTCGTTCTTTTTGCAGGTTGACCATCTGACGAACTGTGGAGAAGGAACCAGGGTTGTTGCCGGCACTTTAGCAAACTTTCTGAGAATTTCTTTATTTTTACAAATTTGTCATGATCCTTGGACTTAAAAACAGGGTTTTTAAATCCAAGGCATAAAATGATCTGTAGCTGATGAAAGTAACAATGAAACACATGTACATACCTCCCTCTGGTTTGCTGGGCACTCACTGACCTTGACTCGTGACCTTGACATAATTTTAACTCAAAACCCTAGACCTAAGACCATGGGACCTCAAGACAAAATAACGACAAGTATGACTCAATTTCATTGTAGTATGACCTCATCCAGCAAAGCCGAGAAGGGAAAAATGACTAGTTTCCTCCATTCAGTGTTATGGCATGCCTAGCGGGATGCAAAATTGACACTGATGAGAGACCTAACCATGCATATGCAAAGAGCAATTGATCACTGATGGAGGGCTTAAGACCGACACTAACAAGCCCCATCAAAGAAAATCCAAGGATTTATTATCCACCAAAAGTTCTCCCTCATCCCTTGAATTCTCTATAGTCACATTCGGTTTTTAAATTGAAAATAAAGCTAGTAGCTAGGAAAATATTTGAAAATATGGGATTGATTTATCTTCAAATAAACTAGAGTTGCGGGTCAACCAAATCTCACAAGTGACTAAGAAGAGGAACTACCTTAAAAGGCTTCAACTCTCTTATTTTTGTCAAAAGTATATATCCATAGTCTCTATATGACACAAATCCAAAAGGCCTAATGTAGCCTCCAAATCCTTCCAAACCTACTTAGAGAATGGATGAGACTTTAAGAGATTAGTGACATTCTCTTCATTTTATTTACACAATAAAAACCTTTTATGGTGAATATTCTTCCTATTTTGACATATTTCCCAAGTCAATACTCGATTATTTAGAATCAGAGACATGAACAATATACTCGTAGGTGGAGCCTTAACCATCCAAAAAATTTAACACTACCATTTGATTTTGGAAGGGTTAATATATTGTGGAGATAAAAAGTCAAAATTTGTAGTTTGATCACCACCATACTTGTTAATTACCCATACTAAATCATCAGGGCCCAAATTCAACCTCATATGGTCTCTTCATAGTTCAATTATAAAGGATTCCCATTCATGACTCATCTCATCATTGAACCCTATTTTGTAATCTAATAATCAACCGTGGGATCATATGGTATTTTTAGTTGGATTGTTGACCAACCTTAGTGTGCACCTCTCTGACTCCTGCAAATTTAACATAAAAATTTTCATCTATAAAAACCTCCTTGCCACATCTCATGATTGCAAAAATTTCTATCCTCACCCATGCACCATTTCCAACCCTTGATTCCAAGTACCTACAAACATAAGGAAGGAAAATTTAATGTCTTTTTATTGATTCAACATGTTCTAGATACTTTTACCCTACCATTCTTACCTAGTCCAAAGGGAATTCGGTGTAATATATTTTTGTATGATGATTTTCTCCAAAGAATGTATTTTGTAAGTAAATTACACAATTAATTTGTGGCTTAGTACTAACCAAACAATAGTATATATTTGAGCCCCTAGCCCCTCAAGATTTAGGTGTAGCTATCCACTTCCAACCACCCACGTGAGATCCCTTATACTCACTGCTTCCATCCCACAAAAAGTTATAACAATATTTCTTGATTCTTTCTAGATCCCCTTTCAGGGGTGGGCGAAAGTGTGCTAGAAAACCAAAATTTCCTCTAATATACATTTAATAAGAACTACCCTACCCCCATAGAGAGCCACTTATTGCACCAAAAATAAATATGATTTCCAATCCTTGTTAAAAGTCATCCCCAATTTGCTTGGCCATAATTTATGGGTTTTAGAGTGAAATATAGGTATTTTACCCTTCATTAATATTAAGATGATGGAAATAATAGATTATTTCCATGTATTATGAGTTTCATCCAAGCTAGAAACATTGTAAACTTTGAAACAGAAACAGATACTATTACCTGTTTCGTAGAGATAGCAAAAAAGTGACCTGATTCTGAAAAGGGGTGATGCAGAACACACATGTTTTTTTAGAGCATAGTTTTTGGCACTTTAAATTCCTTTATGTACATTGCGTTTTAGAATGGTAGTGATTTTCATGCTGATTTAAAAAAGTGGTAGTTCTGCATCAAGCCCTTTTTTAAAAGGCTTATTTTTTTACTTTAAATAATCTAATGTATGAAATGTAAATAATTATTTTCTAAATTTAATAATATTTGAAGTGGTCTTCTTCTTCATATTTTTTTTTTTTTGTGTGAGTTTTATTATCTTGTATATTTAAGAGAAGGTCGATATTTTTGAATTTTCGATATTCTACATATTTATACATTGTTAATTAATTTTTCAATCCACATGAAATAATTGTCTCTAAAACACAATATTCTTTAACAATTGACATAAAAATAACCATTTTTAACATAAATATAACCATTTTAAACATAAATATAACTAAAAAAATACATGCTTTGATAATTTTTTGTAATTTTTTGCTAGAAATGGCATGTCAAAATCACAATTTTTATAGGAAAAGTTTAACTAAAAATGGTTAAATAATAGTTTTTATGAATTTCATGTCAAAAAAATAACAATAATGACTGTTTTTTTCAAAAAATAATGATTAACATAAAAATTAATGTGAAAATCACATAATACAAATATTGAATGCATAACAACCTTAATTGAGTGCTAATTCTTCTCATAAAATGTCAAAGTCAAAACATTACAAGTATAACTAATTAATAGTTACAAAAAATGAGCTTGATTTCCAAGCATAACTTAAATTTAATCTGTTAGCACCTAAATCTGCCTTAGGCCGAAGGAAGGCAAAATTCAGGGTAACCACAAACCACGCTCAGTCTAGTAGCTAGCCCTACCAGAATAGGAGAGGGCTCTCTCCGTGTCACGCTCAGTGAATAAGTAAATGAAATGGCCTGAGATGACTTACAGTGAAATATTGATCTTAGGCTAGTAAGTGATTATGGATACAAGAAGCGGTTTTTTTATGAATGACTTAGTTTTTGGGATGGTATGGGACCAACGGACAGCGATGAACAGAGAATTTAATACAAAGGCACAAATTACTTCGTGAGGCAAGACAGGTAGAAAGTCTAGCAATTTAGTTTGAAATAACGTGGAATGGAGAGATTTCTTAGGAGAATGAAAAGGGCATAAGTACATGAATCCTTTTCAACAGAAGAAAGAACATTGAACATGAAATTTTCCCACAGGCAGAGCAATAAGATTGAATTCTACCTTATCTAACTTAGAAAATTTCACTGGAAATGAATATGAAATGAACTATGAAACATAATGAAATACATATGAAACATAAGAGACACATTTTCTACACTCACAACCACATGAATCTCATGAAACAGAGCCGTTGCCTCTCATTAATCCTCTGTCAAAATATACAATGAGGAAACAGAGTTTCTTTCCCACAGTCTCCCAGAAATTACAAGCCAACCCACTCTTTTCAAATGGTTTGCATACAATATATAGAATGTGCCATGAGGAAATAGAACGACCAAGGATTAGGGAGTTTCTAGTATCATTAAAAAGTGGAGATGGAAAGCCAACCATTAGCTACAGGTGCAACGTTACAAACATGACAAATGGCTTGGGTGATTGTTTGCCTTCCTTTGCCACTTCGATAAAAGCCAATATGGAGTGAAAATACTTTAAAATTTACCTTATGTGTCGAAAAAGTGAAGTTTATATGAGCGGTCCCACTTGGAGAAAGTCACGAATCAAAATTTCGCGAAACGGAGGTGAATTTGGCCTTTTTCCCTATATGCGCCGCGCCAAATTCTATATGTGCTGCGCCAATTTGGAGGTTGTTTTGAGGCACCTATAGGAGTCAAAAATGTGCCCCAGTGTGCTTGCTGGAAAGGCTGGCCCGTCTACTTTCCAACCCAAGTGGAATTTCTGAATTTGGTGCTCGTTTGCCCCTCCAAATCTTCATTCTCCCAAGACTGCTTCCTGTGTGTCAAAATAGGGGCAGAGAGGCCATTTTTTGGGTGTTTTTGGCCTCCTGGAGACTCAAATCATGCCCAAATTTCTTGTCCAAGAACCAGTAATCGTGATTTTGTGTGCTGAATCCAAAAATGCAAGCCATTTCCAATTTGGAGCTCCCAATCCTAAGGGAGAAGAAACCTGTGTTGTGACCAAAAAATTTCCATGTGACCAAAATTGCCCCAAATTTCTTGAAATTTGGGCTGGAGGTTCTCTAAGAGGCACTATGCTGGGCCACAGAGGCTTCAGCCAAGATTCGAAGCCGATATTTCTCTTTTTGCCTCTTTTGTCTCTTGGTTGCTCTGCTCAATTTTTCCTTCAAGCTCCTTATTCGAGCCTTTGCATTCATGTTCTGTGCCCTATAATGATAAACCATCCTCCTCAGTATGGTTTTTCCTCTGTCGGCCTTCTCCAGCAGTCTCTCAAGGTGGATGTTGATCCGCTCAAGCCAAGACTCACGGTCATTGTTAATCTCTTGCTCCAAGGTGGTGAACTCGATCCTCCTTTTTTGGGCAGCTTGTCGATTCTCACGGATGCTTTGCAGCTCCATGATCTCATGCTGGTCCTCAAGCTGCTTGTTCCTTTGCTCCAAATACCTAATGATCCATTTGGCCCTCTCCACATTGAGTGACAAGTCTTGGATCTCCGTGTTCTGCTCATGAATGGTCATCCTAAGTCTACCGCTCACCACATCTGCATCATCATCCTGAATGAGGATGAAGTCGATCTCCTATTCACCTGATGGCCCCTCATCATGCATGGGCTTCTTGCCCTTGTCCCGTACCTATGTCGTCGATGCTGGAAGCGAGGCCCTCTCCACCCCGGGTGGAGATAACACTCACTTTGCTACTGCAAACAAGTGCCTACTGCCTCTCTGATATGTAACGAATACTGGCATAGTAGTGGTCTCATGGCACTCATACTGATGAGTAGGAACACCTATCTCATGCTCTGCCTCTGATAGTACCTGTGAAGTGCGGAAGAGGTCACGGGAGATGAAGTCCTCCCAAGCAATGCCCCGCAATCCCAACTGATGATCCACCAAAATCTGGATAAGAGAAAAGTGATAAACGTTGTTAAGCTGCTGTTGAGGGGTCTTATGCTGCATGAAGGTGTTCATCCTCTCTATGTTCCTGAAAATGAAAAATGGGAGGTCCATCATCCTCACCCTGGTAAAGTGCATGAACAACCTGATGTGATAGGCATATAGTCGAGAGAACCTCCCCTCACAGCTGAAGTACTTCATGATCAATTTCATGAGTGGAGCATACTCATCTTTCAAATATCTTAATGGAAAGACTCTAGTGAGTTGCCTCAAGAATCTAGCCTTAATGTAAGGCTCATAGTGTTGCCTATCCAACTTCTTTTTCTTGTGCCACTGTTCTCCAACATTCGGTATGCCAGTTGCCACTGATATAGTTTCGGGTGGCAATGTGAAGGTGACCCTATCCAAGATAGACTGACCTCCATGTAGGTGAAGCACAAATAGACAGGCCAACTCATGATGAACTCTAACATTAGCCACCCTTTGACAAAATTCAAAACATGATAGATGCTGGAAACATGACATGGTAAGAGGGTAGGCCTACAATTCAGTGAGGGTAGTTGGCTCATCCCTAACATGTTTGCCACTCTTGTGATGTCTCCTGGGAGCCTGTTCTTCCGAGGATGAATCACTTTGTGTCTCCATCTCATACTCTGATGAATGCTCAGATGCCATGACTGCTGTGTGTATTGCACTTAGGCTGCCCTTTGATGATGGTGTGAAACTGGGTGATTTTGTGATATCTGTCAATTTGATGGGTATCACAAGCAATTTGAGGTGATTTGGCACGATGTCGGCCCTTTGTGGGTGGGCGCCGCGCCCATTGAAATTTTACACTGTGGGGTGGCTCTGTGTGCGCCACGCCCCTTTGTGTATGCGCCGCGCCCTGAAAACTGCCTCCAAATTCACTCCAAACACACACTATGCACTCTCAAACACTTTCCAATGTTTCCCTATGCACTTGATTTGCATAATGACTTTGATTTTGGTGGAAACTTGTATATAAAGGCTTTGAAGTCATGGGTTTAATTTGTTCCTCTTCAAAAACCCATTTTGCTAATGTTGTGTTTTCACACTTTTTCACTGACTTAAAGCAACACTGATTTTCACTTTTCCCTTTGAAATTTTAGCTCAAATGATGAAATTTTTGGCACTCTTTGCAGGGATTGCATGACAGGACATTTGGCCATGGAACCCATGACTGCATCTGAAGAAATCATACTGACGACTTTTTTTGAAATTTTATCACCAATGACACTGTTTGACTTTTCTTCAAAACAGAGTTTTGAAGAAGAGTCGAAGTCTTCCACATGACGATGAAACTCTCCTGAATCATAACTTTTGTAGGGCCTCAGCTCTGCCTGCATGGCTTTATTGTAATATTTGAAGACCTAATTTATTAATCCTAGACCTAATTATCGAAAATGACTTTTGTCCATTAAGGAAAAGACCTGACTGTCATGGACTTTGGTGATCATTGACAAAGACCTAAGCCAGCAGGAGCCAAACTAGGGGAAATGACTGCATGTACCTTTTCCGTCAGATTATGGCATGCCCCTAGCAGAATGCAGCTGAGTGAATGGAGCGGGACTCCTAAAAATGAGATGCATAAAGAGTTTTGATCTCTGACGGAGGACTGACCAGACCGACTCTAACATTGGCTCCAATGGGGGGTGGTAGCTCCTTGGAGGTGCCAAGAACAACAGATCTCTGGAAGAGCTAGACAGTGCCTTCATCCATTGGGCTATCAAGTCATTATTTCGACAAACAACGCAGGACTCTGACTTACTTATGAAACTAAAATGACCAAAAAAATGACTTAAATTTGACATTGAAATGAATTGAAGACTAACTTGACAAACTCTAACAAAATTGAAATAAAATGATATTTACAGTGACAGTGGAAGCAGTGTTAATAACTTAGAAATGGTACCGCTTGAGCAGCCGGCCATTGATCAGCCCTCCTAGACAATCTTCCCCGTTCATTTCCTTCAGAAGAAAGCATTCTGACCCCTATATGCTGCAATCTTGAAGGGACCTTTCCAAAGGTTCTCGAACTTGCCGTGCTTACCTTTATCCTCATTCCTTGCATCCCACTTCAACACCACATCATCCACCTGAAATTTGTTCACCTTTGCCTTTCTGTCATAAATTTTCTTGATTTTCTCCTACAATTTGGATGTCTTCTTGAAAACTTCTTCTCTGGTCTGCTGCAAGTGGATCATTTGATTCAACCTTCTCTGCATGGGATCTTCTTCACTGCCGGCCTCCTAAAGAAGTTTGACTATCGGGGCAGCGAGAGAGGTAGGAAATACTGTATCAACTCCATAAACAAGCTCGAACGGTGACGTACCAATGGATTTCTTTTAATTGACCCAATTTGCCCACAGTGCATTGACCAACCTCTTATGCCAGCTCTTCTTATTTATTTCCAGCAGCTTCTTGATGATGTTGACCAATGATTTGTTCGAAGGCTCCGCCAATCCATTGCCTTGAGGATGATAGGCAGTTGAGTGACCCAAGATGATGTGATATTTATGACAAAACTCTACCATCCCTTTTGATTTTAAAGTTGCTGCATTATCAATGATTAGCTTATTCGGGCAACCAAAGAGAGACAAGATGTTATTTTCAAGGAATGAAATGATTATCGCATCTGTAGCTTATCTGGTGGGAATTTCCTCGATCCATTTCGTGAAATAATCTGTCGCTGTGAGGATCCATCTATGCTGACCGGAAGAAGCATGATGAATTTCACCAATGAAATCCAATCCCCATTGCTGGAAAGGGGCACTCACCTCAATAGGCTTAAGTGGCAAAGGCTGTAACTTCTGCTTTCCTTTGAAAATTTGACACTTATGATAGCGCTTGACCATCTTATATACATCAGCAAACAATGTCGACCAATAGTACTCCGCTCTCAGAATTTTATTTGCTGTTGATTTCCAAAAAAGGTGACCACCACAGTCTCCTTGGTGGCAGTCCTCCATGACCTTCTTTGCTTCCTTTTACACCAAACAATTTAACATAACACCACCAGGATCTTTCCAATACAGTGCAGAATTTAGAATGCAAAACTTGGCAGCCTTCAACTTGAGTGTTATCACTTTGTTTCTAGTCATGCTGGGTGGTGGTGAATTTTTTTTAAGCACATATGATATCTGAATACCCGGAGAAAGAGAAAACATTTTAGATACCTGAATTGACGATCCTTCCTCATTCTCATCAGACATAGCAGCGATCAGATTTATGTCCAAGGCGTGCAAGTTTGATTTGGCCATTAACTTTGCCAATCCCTGTCCTTTCACCAGCTTTGTGGGCTTTATTTCCACATCATATTCTAGCAAGGCTGCAATCCACTTGCCTCGTCTTCCTTCCGGATCGGTCTGCACTAAAACATATTTGACAGTAGCATTAGGAACATAGGCCAAAATATGAGAATGTAGAATATATACCCGGAAATATTTCAATGCCTTCACAAGTGCAAGGGCTTGCTTCTCAATGATGTTGAAATTTAAGGCTGCATCTCTTATAACTCTGTTGAAGAATGCAATGGGTCTTTCATGATCATCTCTTTTCTGCAATAACACAACTGCCATAGTGTGCTCCAAAGCAAATGAAAACAATATGAAATCTTGAGTGTAGTCTAGGCTGACTAGAACTGGAGCTGAAGAAAGAGCCAATTTGACCAAATTGAAATATTTTACATCCTCCTCCGTCCATTTCACTTGGCTGTCCTTCTTAAGCATGTTTGTCATCTCTCTTAAGTGATCAACAAGATTAGGTACAAAGCGGCGTAGAAAATTCATTTTACCATTGAAATATTGTATCTCTTTTTTATTCCGGGGCAGATCGATTTGTTGAATTGCTTGCACACGTGCTGGGTCAATACGAATGCCATCTTTTGAGATAATGTGCCTGAGTAGTTTGCCTTCCTCCATGGCAAACAAGCTCTTCTTCGGATTCAGCGACAAGCCATATTTTCTGCACTTTTGGAAGACAGTTTTTAGATGGTACATGTGCTCTTCATCAGATTTGGAAAAGACTGTCAAATCATCCAGGTACACCACCAAAAAGACATCCTTCTCATTTGCAAAAGCCAAGTCTATTGCCCGCTGAAATGTGGCACCTGCCTTCTTTAAAACGAAAGGCATTTTAGCGTAATGAAACGTTCCCCATGGAGTGGTGAACGTTGTCTTGTCTCGGTCATCTTCATAGACAGAAACTTGGTTATATCTGAAGTAGCCATCAAGCAATGACATACGAGATTCTCCCACTGCTCGCTGAAGTATATGGTCCATTTTGGGTAGTGGATAGTTGTCTTTCAATGAAACTTTATTGAGATTTCTAAAATAAATACATAAGCAAATCTCACCTGTCTTCTTTCGTACGGGCACCAAGTTAGAGATCCAATCTGAAAATATGATGGGAACAATGATCCCTGATTTGTACAACCTGTTGATCTCCTTTTCAATAGATGGTAGCAACTTTGGATTTAGCCTCCTCAACTTCTGTCTGAATGGTTTTTGATTGGGCTTGATGGGTATAGTGTGCTGAATTATATTGGTATCATATGTCATTAAGTCAGAATAATCCCAAGCAAACACATTTGCAAATGAAGACAACAAACTGATATATTTGTCCTTGACCATTGGTGGCAATGCTTTGGACAATTTTACCAATTTAGGATTAGCAGTTGTTCCGATATTGACCTCTTCCACACCCTTCTCTGTTGGCTGCAATGTTGGCTTGCAGGCTACATCATCTTGATCAAAGAGTTCTTCTAAAGGTATCAAGCCTTATTATTCAGCTGCAACACGTCCATTTCATTGATCTGCACCTCATCTATACCATTACCTTTACCATCGTCATTTTCTACATCAATTGAGGTCTCTTTGAACTTGCCTTTGTTTTGCAGAAAATCATCAATCTCGTCATCATCTTGGAAAACTTGCCAATATCTCTGATTGTCTTGAATGGTTGGACGATGCTTGCATGGATTTAAATTTATTGCTGGAGTTCATTGGGATCTTCAAACTACTTGCTGCCTTAGCAAGAGCATCAACAATACTATTTTGTATATGAGGCACACACGTCAAGGTATATTCTGAAAATAATTTTAGAATGTATAGAACTGCATTACAGTAAGCTCGCATTTGAGGATGCTTTGCTTGATATTCGCCTCTGACTTGCTTAATCACCAATTCAGAGTCGCCATATACTGAAATCCTCTTAACATTCAGCTTTCTTAGAATCTTTAGACCAGCAATCAGGGCTTCATACTCAGCTTCATTGTTTGAACACTCAAAAGCCAACTTGTAAGAGCATACCCGCACGTTACTAGGCACTTTGTTCGGGGCAGAGAAAGGACTGTGTACCCAAATTCCAATTCCAACACCATCATTTCCCACTGCTCCATCGAAATCCATGGTCCACAAACCTTCTTCCTCCTCTTGCAAGTGCTGGAAATATGTTTGTTGTGCCTTGTCTGCTTGCTGTCCATTACTTTTAGCTGATTTCCCGACGATGTTCTCCTGTTTTTGTTCTTCTTTCTTTAAAACTCCTCTGAAATTTTATGTTATTTCCAGAATATCATCTGCTTCTACTAACTGACTATCTATATCATTGAAACTATCTGAATACAAAACAAAAGAATCTAAATCTGTATGTACATAATTAATCAGATGATTTATTGGTTTATCCTTGTGATCATGTATTTCATTTTTTGTTCCCGATACAGTTTCCTCATTTTTCCAAACATCGGAATCGTTGCATAGGAGAAATCTAGCTGTAGTGTCCCTTTCAATTTCGCTACCCAAGACCTGGAAAGAAGCATGCCAAACCTGGGAGGAATATCTGCTTCAACAACATCCATCAAAGCATTCTTCATTGGGAGCTGATCCAGACTCACAACCAAGTCTTTGATGAGTCCTATACATCTTACTCTACTAGAATCAAACGAATAGAGATCATGGTATTGCCGGGTGATGTCCAGACCAAGCTTATCCATGATAGCCTTGGGCATGAGATTGTGAGAAGCTCCGGAGTCGAACATGGCGTTATGTAACACAAAATCATGCAATCTTAAACTGATATAAAAAGGTGGCACATCACTATTAGGAGACTCACCATTCAATGCTGGCCCAAAAATCATTTCAGGTTGATCATCTTCGACATTCACCATGTCGGACATTGGGTCCAAATTCAACATTTTAGATACTTGCCCTCTATAACTGTTGTTCCTCATTATTTCAATCAAGGGAATGGATACTTTCAATTTAGAAATCTCATTCTCTAAATTAAAAGCGGGAATCTTTTCTACCTCTTTGAATGGGATTTCTTTCCTTTCTTTTTCTTTCGATGCAACTTGCTGATGTGATTGTTCTGCTGATGGTGATTTGCTGCTATTCGGATCAACTGCCTCCTTTCCTTTCCTTTGTGTAACTGATGAATCATTCTTTGATGTTTCAACATCCTTCCTTTTCTGAATTGGTTTGACCGACACATCTCTGTTTCTAAGTGAATATTGTTGCTGTTGGGCGGACAGGGCATTCATATAGCCTCTTTGGTATTCATCTGATTCTTCCTCCAAGACGGTGTCATTTGCTAGAATGAAATCTACATCTTTTTTTACAGCTGAACTTTCTGCATACTCCTCATCCTCAGTGAGATAAATGGGCAAATCATCAGGAGTAAAGAGGTGATTTTCTTCACCTACTATATTCCCGTCCTCATATGATTCTGGTCCATGCACAAAATTTTGCTGCAAAGGTGTCTGTACTGGCTGTTGTGCTGTCTACACTTGGGCTCGCTGATCTCTCTGTCTTATTCTATATTGTGGTTGTTGCTGACCACGAAAGTTAGGATTTCTAACTTGTGGCTCCAGTTTGTCAAGTTTCACCCTTTCAAGCATCTTCTCTACCTTCCGGAGTAATTGATCTACCGAGGAAGACTCTTCTTTTACGGTGACCTTCTTCTCTGCTTTTTCTCTAGCTCTCTTGGTCAGCAGATTTGCTTCAATGCTGACCTCGATCTTCTACATGTCTTCCATTGTGGCCAGTTCTCTTTCTCTTAATTGATAAGCCATGTCAGCATCAAAACCATCCGAGAACTTCACCATGTCTAGTCCCACAGGTGGCCTTAGATGATCTGGAATTTCATTATAAACTGCATTGAATCTAATGCAATAGTCTTGGACCGACTCACCAACGTTTCTTTTGATTTGCTCATATTCGGCCAAAATTTGAAGAGGATTCTTTTTCACTTCCCAACGGTTTAAAAATTGTCTTTGTAGGTCAGCCAAGGTAGCGATACATGCAGCCGGAAAACCTCTGAACCATTTCCTCACTTCACCTACAAATGTTTGTACAAAGAGTCTCATTGCCACATTCTCTACATTGATCTCATGAAGTTCATAGAAGTTTGTCATTCTATCCACATGCTGCTGAGCAGTAATGCTGTTAGGAGTGCCATAAAAAAAGGGGATTTTGCTTTGATAATATGTGGGCATATCATCTAAAACTTGAGGCAAAACAAGAGGTGCAAAACGGACATCCATCACTCTTGGTGGATTTGGCCTCAGAGGTGTTGGAGGAGTGTGCATAGTTTGTAAGGGACTAGAAATTGGAGTTTGAAGCTGTGCTACGATGTAATTATCAATTGACCAATTAGCCCTTTCCGTCTCCAAGTTTACAAGGAACTGTGGATTGTGGACAGTAGAGTCAACTGCCCTTTCAGATTTGGTTCCGAACAACAATAGTTCAAACTGCTCATCAAACTCTAGCTCTTCAAGATACTAAAAAATGTCCGGACATGAATGGGATTTGAACATGGGAGATATAGAGCTCTCTTGACGACGAATTCTTGAAATCAAATTGGGATTTTCGTAGACGTGCGGGGGATCTGGATATGGATTAGCTCTGGTATATCTTCTAGAAGCCAGCGTGCTATTAAGAAAAATCAAAGGACACAACCAACTCAGCCTATCAAATCCTAAACTTATCATCCGGAAGCTTAGAATTATTGAGAAGTAAGGGGATTGATTTCATTCCTCAGTGGAGTCGCCACTATGTTAGCACCTAAATCTACCTTAGGCTGAAGGAAGGCAAAATTCAGGGTAACCACAAACCACGCTCAGTCTGGTAGGTAGCCCTACCAGAACAGGAGAGGGCTCTCTCCGTGTCACGCTCAGTGAATAAGTAAACAAAATGGCATGAGATGACTTACAATGAAATATTGATCTTAGGCTAGTAAGTAATTATGGATACAAGAAGTGATTTTTTATGAATGGCTTAGTTTTTGGGATGGTATGGGACCAACAGACAACAATGAACAGAGAATTTAATACAAAGGCATGGATTACTTCGTGAGGCAAGACAGGTGGAAAGTCTAGCAATTTAGTTTGAAATAACGTGGAATGGAGAGATTTCTTAGGAGAGTGAAAAGGGCATAAGTACATGAATCATTTTCAACAGAAGAAAGAACACTGAACATGAAATTTTCCCACAGGTAGAGCAATAAAGTTGAATTCTACCTTATCTAACTTAGAAAATTTCACTATAAATGAATATGAAATGAACTATGAAACATAACGAAATACATATGAAACATAAGAGACACATTTTCTACAATCACAGCCACATGAATCTCATGAAACAGAGCCGCTTCCTTTCATTAATCCTCTGTCAAAATATACAATGAAGAAACAGAGTTTCTTTTCCACAGTCTCCCAGAAATTATAAGCCAACCCACCCTTTACAAATGGTTTGCATTCAATATATAGAATGTGCCATGAGGAAATAGAATGACCAAGAGTTGGGGAGTTTCTCGAATCATTACAAAATGGATATGGAAAGCCAACCATTAGCTACAGGTGCAGTGTTACAAACATGACAAATGGCTTGGGTGACTGTTTGCCTTCCTTTGCCACTTGGATAGAAGCCAATATGAAGTGAAAATACTTTAAAATTTTCCTTATGTGCCAAAAAAGTGAAGTGTAGATGAGCGGGCCCACTTGGAGAAAGTAACAAATCGAAATTTCGCGAAGCGGAGGTGAATTTGGCCTTTTTCCCTATATGCGCCTTACCAAATTCTATATGCGCCGTGCCACTTTGGAGGATATTTTGAGGCACCTGCAGGAGTGAAAAATGTGCCCAAGTGTCCTTGTTGGAAAGCCTAGCCTGTCTACTTTCCAACCCAAGTGGAATTTCTGAATTTGGTGCTCGTTTGCCCCTCCAAATCTTCATTCTCCCAAGACTGTTTCCTGTGTGTCAAAATAGGGGCAGAGAGGCCATTTTTTGGGTGTTTTTGGCCTCCTGGAGACTCAAATCATGCCCAAATTTCTTGTCCAAGCACCAGTAGTCGTGATTTTGCGTGCTGAATCCAAAAATGCAAGCCATTTGCAATTTGGAGCTCCCAATCCTAAGGGAGAAGAAACCTGTGTTGTGACCAAAAAATTTCCATGTGACCAAAATTGCCCCAAATTTCTTGAAATTTGGGCTGGAGGTTCTCTAAGAGGCACTATGCTAGGCCACAAAGGATTCAGCCAAGATTAGAAGTTGATCTTGCTCTTTTTTCCTCTTTTGTCTCTTGGTTGCTCTGCTCAATTTTGCCTTCAAGCTCCTTATCCGAGCCTTTACACTCATGTTCCGTGCCCTGTAATGATAAACCATCCTCCTCAGTATGGTTTTGTCTCTGTTGGCCTTCTCCAGCAGTCTCTCAAGGTGGATGTTGATCTGCTTGAGCCAAGACTCATCGTCATTGTTAATCTCTTGCTCCAAGGTGGTGAGTTCAATCCTCCGTTGTTGGGCAGCTTGTCGATTCTCACGGATGCTTTGAAGCTCCATGATCTCATGCTGGTCCTCAAGATGCTTGTTCCTCTGCTCCAAATACCTGATGATCCATTTGGCCCTCTCCACATTGAGTGACAAGTCTTGGATCTTCGTGTTCTGCTCCTAAATGGTCACCCTAAGTCTGGGACTCTCCACATCTGCATCATCATCTTGAATGAGGATGAAGTCAGTCTCCTGTTCACCTGATGGCCCCTCATCATGCATGGGCTTCTTGCCCTTGTCCTGTACCTATGTCGTTGATGCCGGAAGCGAGGCCCCTTCCACCCCGGGTGGAGATAACACTCGCTTTGCTGCTGCAAACACGTGCCTACTGCCTCTCTGATATGTAACGAATACTGGCATAGTAGTGGTCTCATGGCACTCATACTGATGATAAGGACCACCTATCTCATGCTTTGCCTCTGATAGTACCTGTGAAGTGCTGAAGAGGTCACGGGAGATGAAGTCCTCCCAAGCAATGGCCTACAATCTGAACTGATGATCCACCAGAATCTAGATAAGAGAAAAGTGATCAACACTGTTAAGCTGCTGCTGAGGGGTCTTATGCTACATGAAGGTGTTCATCCTCTCTATGTTCCTGCAAATGAAAAATGGGAGGTTCATCATCCTCACCCTGGTAAAGTGCATGAGCAACCTGATGTGATAGGCATATAGTCGAGAGAACCTCCCCTCACAGCTGAAGTACTTCATGATCAATTTCATGAGTGGAGCATACTCATCTTTCAAATATCTGAATGGAAAGACTCTTGTGAGATGCCTCAAGAATATGGCCTTAATGTAAGGCTCATAGTGTTGCCTATCCACCTTCTTTTTCTTGTGCCAATGTTCTCCAACATTCGGTATGCCGGTTGCCACTGATATAGTTTCAGGTGTCAATGTGAAGGTGACCCCGGCCAAGATAGACTGACCTCCATGTAGGTGAAGCACAAATAGGCGGGCCAACTCATGATGAAATCTAACATTAGCCACCCTTTGGAAAAATTCAAAACATGATAGATGCTGGAAACATGACATGGCAAGAGGGCAGGCCTGCAATTCAGTGAGGGTAGTTGGCTCATCCTTAACATGTTTGAAACTCTTGTGATGTCTCCTGGGAGCTTGTTCCTCCGAGGATGAATCACTTTGTGTCTCCATCTCATACTCTGATGAATGCTCAGATGCCATGGTTGCTGTGTGTATTGCACTTAGGCTGCCCTTTGATAATGGTGTGAAACTGGGTGCTTTTGTGATATCTGTCAATTTGATGGGTGTCACAAGCAATTTGAGGTGATTTGGCATGATGTCGGCCCTTTGTGGGTGTGTGCCGCGTGCCAAACCCAGTGCGCCGTGCCCTGGGTTTACGCCATGCCCATTGAAATTTTACACTGTGGGGTGGCTTTGTGTGCTCCGCGCCCTCTGTGTGCGCCACACCCCTTTGTGTATGCGTCACGCCCTGAAAACTGCCTCCAAATTCACTCCAAACACGCACTATGCACTCTCAAACACTTTGCAATGTTTCCCTACGCACTTGATTTGCACAATGACTTTGATTTTGGTGGAAACTTGTATATAAAGGCTTTGAAGTCATGGGTTTAATTTTTTCGTCTTCAGAAACCCATTTTGCTAATGTTGTGTTTTGATTTCACTGACTTGAAGCAACACTGATTTTCACTTTTCCCTTTGAAATTTTAGCTCAAATGATGAAATTTTCGGCACTCTTTGCAGGGATTGCATGACAGGACATTTGGCCACAGAAACCATGACTGCATCTGAAGAAATCAACTAATGATTTTTTTTTGAAAATTTTATCACCAATGACACTGTTTGAGTTTTCTTCAAAACATAGTTTTGAAGAAGATTCGAAGTCTATCCACATGATGATGAAACTCTTTGAATAATAACTTTGTAAGGGCCTCACTCTGGTCTACATGGCTTTACTGGACATATTTGAAGACGAAATTTATTAATCCCTAGACCTAATTATCGAAAATGACTTGTGTCCATTAAAGGACCAGACCTTGACTGTCATGGACTTTGGTGATCATTGACAAAAGACCTAAGCCAGCAGGAGCCAGACATGAGGGGAAATGACTAGCATGACCTTTTCCGTCAGATTATGGCATGCCCCTAGCGGAATGCAGCTGAGTGAATGGAGTGGGACTCCTAAAAATGAGATGCATAAAGAGTTTTGATCTCTGACGGAGGACTGACCAGACTGACTCTAACATAATCAACAATGTCATGTAATCTAAACTCTTCGTCATCTAGAGTTTCATCATTGTCTTCTTCCACAATATTTTTTGTTTCATTTTGCTCATTTTCCTCTTCTAATGGATCTTTGATGTCTAGAATCTCCCATTGTATGCCTTTCCAATCATTCCATGTAATGGTGGTTGGGGTTCCTTTGCCTTTTTTGCCATACGTGATTCACTAAAGTAACATTTATTCAACCCAATTTCTTGCATTGCATCTGGAAGAAATTGAAGAGAATTAATTCTTTGTTGAATAAAATTGCACTATATTGGATCTTTTTCAATAGCAATGCCATTTCTTCCTTTTTCAAGGAAACATGCTAGTGTTGTACCTAATTATCGAGCACAAAAGAAATAATGAGGTAATTTAGTACAATGACATATAAATTAAGAAATAATATATTGAAATTCAATTCCATATAATAAAACTTATCTAAGCCAGAAAATAAATCCAGAACCCAATCTCCTTCATTTGAACATATGTATATAAGATAGTTAATCAATAACTATGGTTTTTGATAAATGTTAAATATCTTTCCTTTTGCTTCTTTGTCTTCATATGTTAGTTTTCCCACAACAACATCATAAGTTAGTATTTGGCTATGACTCTTTCCATCTACCTGATTAAAAATCATAGACATATAGCTATCATCTTTTGCTCAACTATCAATATGGATGAACTCACAATCATTTATAAATAATTGATCTTCACGGTTAAGAAGATTTGACTTTTGCCTATAACATGAAATAGTAAAATTTCAATTAACTTGTACATAAATGAATTTTTTGTAACATTAATCAAATAAAAAATTTAAACGTCTTACCATGTAAGCTGCATCCTTGAATTTGTTTTCCCCTTGAAGCTTGACAATAACATTGCCAATTATGTGTCTGAAAGAAATGTCACAACTCTCCATAATGGTGTTGACGTGACTTCTAGAAATCCCACAACCACTTTACTAAGAGCTTAATAAGTATAAGGCTCACTATCATAGTCAATGTTTGGAATATTGAAACCATGGGGAATATCTGCAATAACTAGGGCATAATCCCTTTTCGGTATGAGTTTAGCAATGTATTCACAGTCGCCTTGTATTACTTGATATTGAATAATGTCAAGCCCATTCCAAATGAAACGAGTAAGATTTGGATCAAGTTCAACATTCTTAAGACGTTGCTTCTTCAGTCTTTCGATCTTAATTTTTTCAATAAAGGTTCTGAAACTATTTGGTGCTCCATTTGCATCCTTCTTAATCTTTTATAAAATAAACATATATATGTGTGTGTGTGTGTGTGTAAGTTATAAATTAAAAATAGTATACATATGAATAAAAATGAATGTATAAATCAACATACATTTTTAAATGCAAGATAAAAATGTTTTAATGTTGATGTAGAACTTAAATCAGGATAGTTGTGTACAACATAATCCCAACTATCTTCATTCAACAATTTAACCATTTGTTCTTGAATTTTCATGTAAACTTTATGACTGCATAGATAAAGTAAAAAAAGTTGATATAATGATATGTATAAAAATACTACCAAGAACAATATGTCATATTTAAAAGAAAATTATAATCTAGACATAAATAAAAATAATTCAGCAAACATACTTTTGAAATTCCTCAAACATTTCGTCCAATTATAATTACCCTAACCTCACACGAGATAATATTGCTTTGACAAGTTTTTCATCCTTCACTCCTTGCAATGCTCTCCAAGGTGTGACAGTCATATCTTCTAGAAGCTACTTCATTTTAGGACCTGATTTACTATTGTTATATATCAATGGTTTAGACCTTTTGATCTTTTGGCTTTTAATGCCAATGTTCTCCCACATGCTAAAAATCTCATTAATCAACTCCCATATCTCTCCAATTCTAAATGCCAACTAGAAAATGTTATCAACACCTCTGAATAAATCACTAACTTTTCCGCCTTTGCTGCCTTTTGAATTGGTTTTCTCTTCAATTTGATAGCCTATTTCCATACAACATTTCTTTTGGAAATCTACAGTGACATTTATACTATCGCCACCACATTTTTCTTCAAATTCACTATGAATAAATCTAACCCTTTGGATGAAATTCATAGACATCCTATATTCATTATCTGAATTATGATCCCATGCCACTAATTTTTCTTATGTATCTAATAAACCAACATAAATGATACATTTCATTGTTTCAAAATGTGGGTTATTGGGATATTCCTCCATCAATTGTCTTTGAGCTTCTATAGAATGGTTCCCCCCAAGCACTTAATAATTGCATTCAAAACATTTTGACTTATCAAATGCTTCTTTATTGGGAACTTGAATTGGATCAACAGGAAACACATAATTAACCACATGAGCATATGGATTGTACCTCATCAATGTCTTCAAGTTGTGAACATGTAGATGGTGTGGCTTTCTGATTTGATATTTACATTGTCCTTCACTTTCCTTATAGATTTGTCTGACATTAAACTGAAATGTACAACCATCCTCAATTAAGTTTCTCTTTGTCAAGTTCTGTCGAATGGAATTTTGTTTGTTTTGATAATGTTATCCTCTAAATTATCTCCTAGTGTAATGATTTCTCTACTTTCTTTTGAAGTTTCACTAGGTTCTTCAATGTTGGTAATGACTACTTCAAAAATTTTCAACTTTACTTTTCTTCCTCATATCATTCTCATCATTAACTGGAACACATTTATTCTTGGGCATTGTTATTTTTGGTCTTTTATGTCTCTTCTCAGTTCCAATGTCATCCTCAATAACCACAACATATTTTTCACTGCCAATTTCAACTTCCTCATCTTCAAAAGTAACTTGTTTACCTTTGCTAGATTTATCCACTATAGGCCTTTTTTTTCTGGTCCCTTGGATGTAGTTTTGTAGTATCATGGATTACTACATTTTTCTTGTTTGCCATATCTTCTTCTGACACTAAGTAGAAACTGCTGACAACTTCCATAATATCATGTTCTATGAAATGAATGCCTCCCAACCTAATTGGACAACTTTCAACAAAATTCTACCAAACAAAATATCATATGTCAATAAAAACAAAGTTATAAAAATATAGTGAGACAGTTACAAGAATGCAAAACACAAATATAAATAACAATACTTACGATATTTTGTGTCATCTCATTTACTATTTGTTTACAAAACTTTGTACATACCTCTCTCGTGTCATACACTGAATATGATAACTGGTATTTAATCCTTTCATGTGACTTGGGTGGTTTTGAGTATGTAAACAACTTCATTGTCCGGTACCGAACAAATGTCTATGACCTTTCCCATCACCCCATAAATTCTATTATCATTAAGTATACCAACATATTTATATATATATATATATATATAATATATATATATATATATTATATAATATATATATATATCTGCACATTTTCAGCTTCCTTTTCTTTCACATACCAGACATTTGATGGAAGTTTCACTTCTTTTTGATTTCTTCTAGTATGAAATCATCTTCTTATCGTTTGAGGAACTTGAAAGATTTGTAGCCATCAGCTCAGGTGGGGTTCGTTCACCAATGTTTTTTGAAGATCCACCTGTAAGAGTCTTTCGTCCAGAAAGATTCACTGAAATTTTCTTTGATACCATTTTTTTGAAAAAAACGACACATATAAATCAGTAAATCACAAAAACATAATAGCTTAAATTAACAATGAAAACAATAAATGATAATTAATTTTATAAACCATAACAAATTAAAAAATACATTGCTCTGTCGCTGTGCTTTAAAAATCGGTCATCCAACCGAGCCAGACATTGGCTCCGGTCCCCCTAGCCCACCCTGGTGGCCCAACAACTGTCCCCCCTCCTGAACCCCAACCCCACCCCTAACCGGCAGCCCAACAACCCGTAGGGGTGGCAAAGTGATCCCCAAAATTGCCCTGCCACCCCCGCAGGTCGTTAGGCTGCTGAGGTGGGGCGGGGTGTTGGGTAGCCAGCTCCACGAAATCGACCCACCACCCCCGTGGGCCATTGG
>APFE030838773.1:9343-23274 GCA_000404065.3 Pinus taeda
GGGTATAGAGGCCTTGCTTCTTGATGGTCGGTTTGGCAATGGCGCAGGCAGTGCATGACCTGATGTACTTCCCGACATCCTGTCGAAGATTTGGCCAATAGAAATACTTCTGCAGTACTACCATCGTTTTTTCGACCCCAAAATACCCAACAACCCGACTGTAGTGTGCTTCCCAAATCATCTTGGCACGCTCGCTTGAAGGAACACAAAGGTGACCCAGGTGGCATAATAGGTCGTCCTGGAGGTGAAATCTGGAACATGCTGACCCTCCAAGAGGTTCTGGTATGTGTGGCTGAATTCCGGGTCGCTTTTGTAGAGCAGTGGCCAATCAGAAGTCTCGTGCCCACAAGAGTTGAGCACGGTGGTTAACGCCATGATCGGTGGTCGACTGAGGAAATCTGCAACATTATTGCTGCTGCCCTTCTTATACTTGATATTCAAATGGAACTGTTGCAGGTATATGGACCACTTATGATGGCGATCATTCTGCAATTTCCCTTGGGTCTGTATGATCTGCAGGGGTCGGTGGTCTGTGTGGATGACCGTTTCCTTCCCCAAAATGTAATGCTTCCATTGTCGGCAAGCCTACACAATGGAATACATCTCTTTATCATAAGTGGGATACTTCCCGACTGTGTCTGAAAGTGTTTCACTGTGATATGCCACTGGATGCTCGTGTTGAGTAAGGATTTCCCCAATAGCATAGTCAGAGGCATCGGTCTCGACCTCAAATGGTTGTTGTAAATCTGGTAACGCGAGCACGGGTGTCGTGCAGAGGTGATATTTCAACTCTATGAATGCCTTATGTTGAGATTCAGACCAAAAGAATTTGGCCTTCGCTCCTCCCTTGGTGACTTGACTCAAAGGCCAAGTGATATGAGAAAACCCCAACACGAACCTGCGGTAGAAGTTGGCAAGACCTAGAAAGCTATGGAGCTCTGTCAGAGTGGTTTGAGATGGCCAATCCCGAATGACTTGGATCTTGGCTGGATCCACATGCACCCCCTGTTCATCAATAATGTATCCCAGATACTGAACCTGGGTCATGCCAAAAGTGCATTTCTCCAAATTGGCACATAGCTTGTGTTGCCGTAATGTTTGGAGAACATGTCGAATGTGGTGGAGGTGCTCTTCCCAACTCTGGCTGAAGATCAGAATGTCATCCAAGTATACCACTAAAAATGAGTTGGTGAATGGCCGCAAGATGTCATCCATTAGCCTAACGTTGCAGGAGCATTCATCAACCCGAAAGGCATAACCAACCATTCGAAAAGGCCCTCCTTGGCTTTGAAGGCAGTCTTCCACACATCAGAGGGTTTGATCAGTACCTGGTGATATCGTGACTTCAGATCAATCTTGCTGAAAATTTTTTCCCCCTTTAGCTGGTCTAGGAGGTCATCAATCTGTGGGATCGGGTACCTATTACGGACAGTGATCTTGTTCAGCGCCGGATAGTCAATACAGAGTCTCCAAGTCCCATCCTTCTTCTGTACCAACACAATTGGGCTCCCGCAAGGCGATGAACTCGGACAAATGTGGCCTTTCTGCAGCAACTCCTAAATTTGCCTCTTGATTTCATCATTCTCGAGAATGGAGCGCCGATAAATTGGTCCATTGGGTAGCGGCGCACCTGGGGTCAGATCGATGGAGTGCTTCACCTGACAGTGCAGAGGAACCCCTACGGGGGAGGTGAAGATGTCCTCGTACTCCTCCACAACCTTCTCCATCTGTAGTTGTCGTGCAGAGGGGCCCTGTCTGGAGGTTGTGGCCACCGTCTTCTTCTTTCCTTGAGGGCATATCGTTAGGAAAACAAATTTTCCAGCTTTGGAAATGAGCTTACTGCATTGTTTTGCAGTAATCAAAGAGATGGCAGTAGGCGGTGCTACCTCTGGTATCCTGTACAATTCATTTCCCAATGTAATAATAACAGCACGGGGTCTTGATTCATACATAGCATGTCGCTTCCACAAGTATGGTTGTCCTAATAATACATCACAAACTTCAAGGGGAGCAATGTCACACAATACCTCATCTATAAAGGGCTTGATGTTGTATGGAAGGCGACACTGTTGGCTCACGCGAAGATCCCGTCCTTGGTGCAGCCACCCGATGGTGTATGGTTGTGGATGTGTCGTGGTCGGTAAGCCCAACCGCTTCATGACCTCTGCCGAAATGAAGTTCTTTTGGCTCCCACTATCAACAATGAACTGTAGTGGGGAGCCCCTTACCCACATCTGGGAGAGGAAGAGACGCTCCTCCTCCTCTGGATCTTTGGGTTCATTTTTCTGGATCTTAGCAGTAGCAACAGTGGCGTTGGGATTTGCATCAATGATATGCTTCCCTTTGTCATTCCCCTTGTCGGGTTCTGACTCAGAGTCGAAACCTGCATCTGATTCTGAAACCTTTAGCTCAGCCACCAGTGACTGCTTCGCCCGACACTCACTTGTGTTGTGAGTGGAGCTCTTATGGAACTCACACCATTTTCTCGTGTCCTTTTTCGGCTTTGCAACACTTTTCTTTGCTTGTAGCTTTTGCGGGTTGTCTTGGGCTGCCCCGCCTTGGCTTTGTCCTTTGTTCTGTGGCTTCGAGGCACCTTTCCCTTGCTTTGGATTCGCAAATCCAAAGTCTCGCTTCTTTTGTTTAAACTTATGCTCAATCTTGACGGCATATCGGTATGCTATGCCGAGAGAGGAGATGTTCAGGAATTCCATTTCTTCCTGGATGTACTTGTGCAGGCAGTCGCGATATTTGAGTATCAAATGCTGCTCCAAATCCTTGATACCCAACTTCGTGCGAAGGGTATGGTAAATATTGGTGAACTCCGGCACATCTTGATCCCTTCCCTGCCGCAGTGTGGTCCACTTTATGTATTCATCCTCATAGCTTTCAACAGGGTAGTATTTCTCCTTAATGGCCTCCCGGAATGAATTCCAGGTCAGTGCGACTGAAAATAACGAGCCTGTAGTTTCATCCCTCTGCTCGCAGTAGGTTTCCCACCAGTCCTTGACGTGGGGGGCTGCTTTGAGAAGAGCGAAAACAATCTTTTCCCGACTCGAAAATTCATGAACTGAAAAATAACCCTCTAGCAGATTTAACCATTTATCTACGGCATCTGCATCTATCTGACCCTCGAATATGGGGATTTCAAAATTAACTTGTACCTTAAAGGGTGTGGCATTTCCAGAGTAGCTGTTGGAAGCCGATGCGTCACTTCTGGGTAGTCGTTGAAGGATCTGCGCAAAGTTATCCATCATCGCGTTCCTCTTCCACTCGAGTGCTTCTTCGAGCAAGATTTTGATAGGATCTCCTACCCCCTCGTCTTTCTTCTCATCCGCCATGGGAGGTCGTCGAGATTTGCGAGGCTGTTCTTGCAAAGGTTCGACCAGTTCAAGCCCTAACTTCTTATATCCTGACCTCGTTGGGGACATGCAAAGAAAAACAGAGAAAAAAGCAGACCGCTCTGATACCACTGATCCGGATTTAAACAGGAACGCAATAAAATACAGAGATAACCAGATACACAAAGATGCAGCGGAAATAATACTTCATTTCATTAATGGAAAATACTGAAATATGCTTACAACCGGAAATAGAAATAAACTAGCTAGGGCGATGGTAGCTTATCTCTGAGAAGAGATGTGTGGCTACATGCCTCTGAACTATCTTACAATGAAGCTAAAAGGCCTATTTATTGTTGAGAAACAATGGAAAACTCTTAACATTCCAAAACCTAACCCTAGAAGATGAAACGCCAAACTATGGGCCCCGTTTGGGTAAATTGGTACATCTACTTCCCGGGGTCGTAACTTTGGCATACAATCTCCGTTTTACACGCATGATAGCCCGTTGGAAAGATCTCTCCAAGGACTACGACGGGAAAGATGATTTTTTAACTAAAAAATCGTGGAACAAGATTCCCCAAAAAACGTCGTTTAGGGCCTCAAAACGGCTCCGGAAGTTCAGGACCCAAAAAACTGCTAAAAATAGTAAACTGCCCTATAATTAAGGAAACTGAAAATGTTGAGGTGGGGGTCCAGGTGGACTTGGCAGGTGGCCACCAATATCCACCTGGATCAGTCTCAGATATGAACACGTTGATATGTTTTTTATCTACAAAGAGCAGGGTTGATCAAGGACACTTAGTTAGCTCTTCCCCCCATCTGAGCTCCTAGGGTGAGGAATTATGATGTAGGGCTCATGGGGTTGAGGGATCTCTGGACAATAGGGTATTTCCCCTATCTGTCACCCATAGGGTGAAATATGTAGCTCCCCTATCTTGGTCTACGCTGAGTATACCCCAGTTGGCATCATACCCACAAGCCAGGTTTGTTGCGATTGTTGTTCCCCATCTACCCAATGGGTTGAGAGAGCTTGGGGGTGTGTGATCCTTGCCTTTGGTAAGTCGAGTATCACACCCAAGCTGGATTATGAGGCATGTGTTCTACCACTTAACTCTTGAGGGTCATTACTAGGAGATCAGTAGACAATAGGATGGTTGTGACCCTTACCTTGTATAGCAAGTGGTATATCACCCAATTATTACAAAATGGGATGGTTGTGATCCTTACTTGGTAAGTGGTATCTCGCCTATTCCTTGAGCTAGGGTGGAAAAAATATGATCCCCTATGAGATGACTTGGGGTGAGAGTGTCCCATAGGACCTTCCCCATTATCATAGACATGAGGTGAGAGTGTCCCATAGGAGCTTCCCCATTGTCATAGACATGAGGTGAGAGTGTCCCATAGGAGCTTCCTCATTGTCATTGGATTATGGGTTGAGATGTGCTCCCCGATGTGGTTCCAAGTTGAGCAGAGCTCCCTAGTGATAACTCTTTGATGTTTCCCAGGTAGTAGCATTGGGCTTCTCACTAGCAGTGATTTTGGGTGGTAGTAGTGGCTCCCCAATGAATAGAAGGTGGTAGCTTGGACTCCCTTCCAATATCAATTTTTTCTTCTTTTAGATTCAAGAGTGTTCAGCATATGAACAGATACAAGCAGAGATAAGAAGAGATGAACAAAGATGAGCCAAGATATGTAGTGACGATGTTTTTTGACAAGATACATGTGATGGGATATATGTTGCAATTGGTAATTTCTCCCTAGCTAAGAGGGAGTGTTAATTTGGAACCTCAGGGACAAATTCCCTCCTTTGAATAGTATTCCCCATCAAGAAATACCCCTCCTAACCTTTGGAAGAATTTAATTTGATTAAAGAAAAACATATTTTTAATATGGAAACCCTCATGTGCACAAAAGGACGGGTCAACCCTAAAAAGAATCTAGACACCCTTGGATGGATATAAATACAAGTCAAGTGACCCTCATTTGGAGATCATCATAAAGCATCTTCTTCTTCTTCTTCTATCTTCTTTGATTAGGCTCACACAAGTCTGAAGTGGTTCGTGAAGATTGGTTCATACAGGTCCGTAATTGCAAGGTCCAAAGATTGCATGTGTGATCTAGGTTTCTTGATTTGCAGTGACGTGGTTGCTAAAGGAAATTTTCAGTTGCAACCGCAAGGACGCAAGTTTATCCATGTGGTTGGATGGTTTCAACTGCACGCACATACACTCTCCGTGCATCTGCAAACAAGGGTTTTATTTCATTAGTTGAATGTAAAATTTGGTAGTTGACTGTAGATATTGACAATTGACCAGAGAATTCTGAATCAGGGTTTTGATTATTAGCATTGTTGGGTTTATCTCTTGGATGTTGTTTAGTTACTTTTGCTAGATAGTCTTGTGGTTGAAGATATGGATCATTGTACTCTCTCTTTATTGAAACATTCAATGAAAATCCAATAAGAAGAAACAAAAATTAAAAGGGTTTTCCCCCTTGTGTGGTTTTGCCCTAGTCTCCGACCAATCCTGGTGTCTCTATGTGTGAATGTTTTTCTTCTATTGTTCCTTTATGTTCCACCACATTAATGATGATTTTATTATTTCTATATAATTGCATATGTCGTTGAATAATGTTATGATGATATGGGGTGAATTCAATGTGTAAATTATGAAATGCAATTATCCAAAGCAAAGAACAATGTAGCCCTAAGAAAAATTAACAAAGAAGGTGATGAAACATAAGCATGGGATGGATGGATGGTATGAGGAAGTAGGAATACAATCTTGCAGGATGTTTGAGCAAGATAGCAAGTATATCAAGATGCAAAAATAGGAGTTAGAGCTATGGCATAATGTCATCTTACTTATAAAACATAGTTACCGATCAAACAAGAAAATGACCTAGTACCCCTTTTTTTGAGGTAGCAAAAAATCACTCAATTTTGAAAAATGGTGATTCATAATACACTTTTTTTTAGAGCATATTTTTGCCACTTCAAATTTTTTATGTATCAAGTATGAACAATTTTTTTAAATGTTAGTGATTTTCATGCTGATTTTGAAAAGTGTCGATCCAGCATCAACACATTTTTTTAGAGGGTTTATTTTTGACACTTCAAATTTTTTTATGTATCAAGTGTAAACATTTTTTTTTGTAAGTGATTTTCCTCTTGATTTTGAAAAGTGTTGATGAGAATCAACCCTTTTTGTTTAAAGGGCTTAGTTTTTACACTAAAATTTTTCTAATGAATTAAGTGTGGATAATTTTTTTGAATGTTTGTGATTTTCATGTTAGAAATAAAACATAAAAATAAAAATAAAAACATGAAAAAAAATCAAATACAAAAAAATATATAAAAACAAAAAAAAAACATAAAACCTATAAAAATGTAAAAAAAAACCATAAAACACAAAAATAAAACATAAAACATGACAAAAATAAAAATAATAAAAACATGTTAGTAAAAAAAAAAACAAACAAACAAACAACCAACAACAACATAACCAAAAATAAAAACATAAAAATAAAAATAAAAACATGATAAAAAAAACATAAAACATGTTAGTAATAAAACATAAAAATTAATTAAGAATTATCTAGAGGTATGTGAACCTAGCAGCGATTGGGAGCAGCGCGCGCACCCTGATCAAGCCCTAGGATCGGCCCCAGCAGCGCAGCGATCTGGGCCTTGGCCTCAGCCATGGCCCCCCTAGATTCATCTCAAGAGGATCCTGAGAAAGCTTTCTCAGATATGGTAAAATCTCTCCCTCCTCTACGTCCCAAACCTACAATCTCGAAATTCATTAAGAAACTTGATATTCTTCAGGAAGTTCAACTTCCTCCAACTCTTCCTCGCATGGCAGGACTTTCCTTGGCTGAGAAGGGACTCATCGGGCAATTTACTGGTCTATGGCCATCGCCAAGAATGGTGCAAAGATGGGTAGAACGAAACTGGTCGGACAAGATTCCGGGGAAAATATCAATAAGATTTTGTGGAAAGGTTACTACACATTTCACTTCGAATCTAAAGAAGACAAGGATCCGATCTTCAGAAACGGGCCTTATTTTATGGATTCCAGGGGCCTCTATCTTAACAAATGGACCCCTGATTTCGACCCGGAGCTGGACATCCCCAGTGTTGTTCCAGTTTGGGTTCGTCTCCCCCACCTCCCACTTCACTGATGGGGAGACGAATTTGTTAGGGCAATAGGGAAAGCGATTGGCAAATACATTGATAGAAGCGAGCCCAAGGAAAACATGCAAGCTTGTGCAAGGATCTGTGTCGAGGTGGATCTAGGAAGAGGACTACCCGAATCAATAAAGCTAAAAGTAGACGACTGGAGCCATATTCAGCAGCTGGACTATGAGCAGATACCATTCAAGTGCAAGGTATGTCACGAATATGGACATTTCGCAAATAGATGCACTAAAATTGTTAATGTTGATAATGAAGAGCAAGATGGACATTGGGAGCTGGTCAAAAAGAAGAAATCTACCCCCCCCCCCCCTCCAAGCCTGCTTTGAACTCTGACATCCCTAGTCCTTCTACCCAACGCCCCCCCTCCCCTACTGCTTTCCCCTCTGGCCTCCCTCAAGATCCGCCCATCCTCTCCTGCTCCAACCCCTTTCTTATCCTTTCCACTGATGATTCCATCCCTTACAACCCCGCCTTAGAGCCCTCTGATTCCCATTTGCCTCCGACCTCCTCTTCTCAACCCTCCCTTGAGGCCCCCTCCTCAAGAATCACTAGGATCTCCTCAAAAGAGCATGGAGCATCAAGTGACACGTATAAGAAACTGGGACTTGGCAGGAAATCCGCCAAGCAACACAGAGATGAGAATGCCCAGAAGGACATAGCTATGGGCACTCAAACTCCAATACAATCCTTCATCATTGGACACCAAGAGAAAGAGGAAACTGGCAAAGATCAAGAGAGGCGAGCACCTCTCCGCACACCCAATGCATCATGATGAAAATCCTTTCATGGAACAGCAGGGGATTGGGGCACCCCTCAAAAATAGCAGCCCTCAGAGATTTACTCCACAACGAGAAGCCTGAAATAATGCTGATACAAGAAACAAAACAAGATCAGCAAGAAATGAAAAAAATTATAGACCATCAAAAGCATTACTTAGGAAGCATTAGTGGCTTTAGAGGAGCCTCTGGAGGAATAGCCACCATTTGGGATAACAATAAATGGATCTGCAACTCCGCAAATATCAACCAAAACTGGATCAGAACTAATCTTGAAAGCAGAATAAGTGATAAAAATGTAGTCATATATAATGTTTATGTACCCAATCATTACAAAGAGAAGGAAATTTGTTGGGACAACTTGAAGACAAGCATTGAAGGAGAAAGCACTATAAATCTTATAGTCGTTGGAGACTTTAATCTGATCCTACATGCCAACGAAAAAAGGGGAGGAAACTTTGCTCCTGACCTTTACAGAGGCCATCTGGAAGCCATTATTCAGGAGAATGAATTAGTGGATATCATTCCTAAAAACCGCAGATACACCTAGAGCAACCGAAGAATTGGAAGTGGCAATATAATGGAACGTCTTGATAGATTCCTTGTCAATATATCGTTCCTCTCAATCTTCTCTGTTGGATACACCAACATCTTCAACACCTCTGCCTCTGACCACTACCCCATCACCTTAACCTTGGAGACCCATCGCCCTCTTGGCCCGATTCCCTTTAAATACAACCCTCTCTGGAATCGGAATCCTACAGCCAGAGCGATCGTTGAGGAAGCCTGGAGACATCATGTCGAAGGTTCGCCAAGCTTCATATGGGAGACCAGATTAAAAAAAGTCAAGAAGGCATTAAAAGACTGGGCCAGAGAAAGCTATCAAGAACCAGAGGAGATTAAAAAGAGAGTTAAAAAAGATCTAGAAGAAGTGCAAACAAGGATAGAAGAGAAAGGTCTATCTCATCAATACAAAGAGTAGGAGAATGCATTGCATGATCAGTTAACCCACATCAACAGGGAGGAAGAAATCAAGTGGCGAATTAAATCCATGCAATTATGGTTACAAGGGGGAGATAAAAATACAGCTTATTTTCATAAATAGGCCACTGCCCGAAAGCTCAAAAATAATGTAAATACAATCATGGACAGCGAAGTAAATAGACACAGCTCTCAAGAGGCCATAAAGCAGGCTACCTCTAAACATTACAGAAACCTCCTTACTGAAGTCAAAGGGGCAGAAGATTATTCAGACTTGCTCCAGTACCTACCCAAGGGTGTCACTAAAGAGATGAACGATACTCTAAACAGGGAAATCGACGAAGAGGAAATCAAAAGATCAATCTGGACTCTGCATCCAGATAAGGCCCTTGGGCCTAACGGATTCCCCATCTGCTTCTACAGGGAATTTTGGAACCTGATTAAAAACGATTTGGCAAAGATGATTAGATGGGCGCAAAGAAAAGGGAAACTTGGAGGATACACTAAGTCCACTTTTCTTGCTCTCATACCCAAGGAGAATAGGCCCACCTCCTTCTCCAGGTTTCGGCCCATATCCCTCTGCAACTCCTCTTACAAAATTCTTACCAAAATCTTAGTTATGAGACTCAAGCCCCTTCTCCCCTCCTTGATATCTGAAAATCAAGGAGGTTTTTTGTCCAACAGACACATCCATGACTCCATCCTTCTCGTTCAAGAAGCCATCCACTCGAGCCTATCCAGGAAAGAGAAAGGATTTTTGTTAAAGCTTGACTTAGAAAACACCTTTGACAGAGTAAGGCACTCCTTCTTGTTCGTAGCTTTAAAAAAAATGGGCTTTGAAACTCCCTTCATTAATATTATTGTTGCCTGTATTTCTAGACCATGGATCTCCCCTCTAGTCAACGGTCGACCTGGTGAATCTTTCCAATCCTCCCGGGGCCTCAGACAGGGCTGCCCTCTCTCCCCCTATCTATTCATTCTCATGGCAGAATCATTCAGCCAAGTCTTGGACCACAACATAAGAGTGGGATTAATAACAAGAATCAAATTTGGAAATGGAGTCAAAAATATTAACCTTTCTCAGTTTATAGATGACACATTACTAATTGGGGGTGCCTCCACTACAATTGCAAGACGGTTTAAGAATTTGTTAGATCAATATATGGGGTATTCGGGAGGGGCAGTAAACTATCATAAAAGTTGTGTCTACGGATGGAATATAACAAACCAAACTGCCCATAGCATCGCAAACATCTTTGGTGTCACATGCAAACTGGAATGGAACCACTTTTCCTACTTGGGCATGCCGGTGAGTTTGGGGCCTCTGAAGGCGGAAACTTGGAACGGGATCATTGAAAAAGTTAAAAGAAAAGTGCAGCAATGGGGAACAATGTGGATCAACCCTGCAGGCAGACTCATTCTCCTAAAATCAGGTATCACTTCCCTTCCTCTTTATCGCTTCTCTTTATATCAGGCCCCTGCCATTTTTCATCATAAATTGGAAATCGCTCTTCGCCACTTTCTTTGGCAAGGGGGAAAGAATGACAAGACCAGGTTTAATTTAGTAAGCTGGAAGCATGTCATCCAATCCCAAGACAGAGGAGGACTTGGCATCAGATCCCCAAAAATCTTAAATTTAGCTTTCGGTGTGAAAAAGGTATGGAGGTTAATAACTAGACCCACAGCCTGGTGGAAAAAGGTGTTGGAGATCAAATACCTCAACTTCCCCAGGAAACATCTCCTTGATTCCAATATGCCCAATAGAGACTCCACTAAAATCTGGAGGTTATGCAAGAAAGCTCTTCCTATTATTAAGCAAAACACTTCGAAAGTTCCAGGTGGGGGAACCAGCATCAATTTTGGAACAGACAAAATCATGGGACTTCAACCCTTGAACACGCACCAAGAAGCCACTCCAATTATAAATTATTTCAATAGCAGAGGCATTCATAACTTAGATAAAATCTCCAACTAGGACCCCTGTACCCACACTTGGACGGGCTGGTCCTTTCCAGAGATCCCTACAGCATTAGAACCCAATCTCAGTTTCCTAAAGAAGCATCTTCATAGCAAATCCCCCATAAAAAAAGAGGGAACGGATGGCTTCCGCTGGGATCCAACAAGATCAAACTATACTGTAAAATCAGGCCATCAACACATCTGCAACAACACCTTCCAAATGGCTTTGTGGAACCATTGGAAAATCACTTGGCGTACAGAAGCTCTCCCAAAGATCAAATTCTTCATATGGCTCCTGCTAAAGGGAAAAATCCTTACATCAGAGAATCTAAAAAAAAGAGGAATCAATGGCCCTTCAAGATGCCCCAACTGTTGCAATGCTGAAGAAACAATGCATCATTTATTCATAGAGTGCCCCTTCACTGTCGAATGCTGGAGAAAGACGTCCTCTATCGGCAACCTAACTTGGGATCCTCAACATAGCATAGCTGAGACAATTTATACTTGGAAAAAATGTTGTCCCTGGAAAGAAAAAAGGAGCAGTTTGGTGAAAAGAGTATGGGATACTCTTCCTCACACTCTGCTATGGCGAATTTGGCTAGCAAGAAACAAAAAAATCTTCCAAGATAAGAGCCCCAATGCATGAAAAACTTGTAATAAAGCTAAAGGCCTTGCTCTGGAAGCGATTGCAATCAACACCACAGGGAAAATTAATGCAGCAAACTACACGGTGGAGGAGCGAACCATAATAGGTTACATTTTGGAAAGGCAACACAACGTTCAGGGAAGTAATAAGAGGGAGGCACCGAACAAGGGAGAGGATAGACCTTGGAAAATTAGACTAAAAGACCAAGAATTTAATAGTTGGATACAAAGGAACAACTGTTACTCTCTTTTCTTCGACGAGGCTTCAAAATCAAACCCAGGCATAGCTGGAGCTGGGGGTCTGATCCTTAATGAAAAAGGGGAGTGCATTCTCAGTTACGAGTGGAGTTTAGGCAAGGTGTCAAACAACAAAGTTGAAGCTCTAGCTCTGTTTCAGGGCCTCACCCAACTAGGAAAACTAGGAATTAAAAAAGTCATGGTATTCGAAGACTCTTCAATAGTAATCTGACTAATGGTTCATCATCAGAACTCGCCCAAGACTATGCTTCAACAAGTCAATCTCCGCAAACGAATCCTCCACCAGACTATGGATGACATTCAATACTTCCATGTTCTCCGCAGCCTAAACAAGAATGCGGATGAAAGAGCTAATAACGCATGTGGAAGACCAGCATGTACCCTAAGATGCAACTCTATAGAAGTTTTCCAATCAATTCCATGACTACTCTCAAAATCAACAGCGCCCAGCCCAAAATGACTGATAAGGCGGATGTAAAATGTGACCCTTGGGCTGTCAAAAGGACTCTCCTCTGCAGCAACATAACCCAGCATCATGAAATTCATGTCATAATCTGCAGCAACAACAACCACAAGAAAAACGTCGGCGGATCTATCAAAAGATCTGGCTCCAGGATCCTTCAGGATTTTCATCAGGTTAGCCTGCATCCCGTGAACTTCCAGCTCCTTCCCTGGATCATTCTCTCTCAGCGTATGGCTATTTTAACCCCCTCCTCCTTCCTATTCTGCGCTTATCTTCTCATCCCCTGTTGTCTGATCTTCGCCCTTATTTTCATGTGATCCCCCTCAAGTGTCGTGTTTCCCGCTTCAGGGGCTTCTCCCGCCCTCTCTGCGCCTTTCGATTCTCCACTTATCACTCCTTTTTAAGCGCCCTGCCCTCCAAATCTTGCTCCCTGATCCTTCCCCCTTTTCATCTCTGTATCCTCACGCACTCTGTCTGGCCTCTCTATCCGCTTAAGAAGTAGTCTCTGCCCCCCTCGAATCTACCCAATTCCCTGGAGTTTCGCTCCTCTAAGAGGCCTATACACTACGCAATCAGTTGTTTTCAGGCCCTCCGGACTTCAACGGTGGCTCCAGTCCTCCCTCCTATCAACATAGTGTGCTTCCCCCTTGCCTTTGGTTTTTTCTGCTATTCTTCCCAGCGTTTTACAGTCGCCCTCATGGCCCGCAGTGAAGATTGTCTGCATTGTGCAGATTTGCAAGCAGAGCTAGAAGAAGTCAGAGCTCAACAACGCATCCTGGAGAATCAGCAGAAGATCCTGGAAACGAGGCTTGAAGATCATAACCGTATTTTGAATGAGAAATACAGAGCTAAAATAGATCTCTTCCTGCACAGGGTTGCCTCTCTCCATGAACAGTTCAGTCAGCTCTCAAATCGATGCAACCACACGGAAGAATCGATTTCCATCCTGCAGTATATGATGGAAAAGAAAAACAATGTAGCCACCGGCTCCTCAAGTGCCAAACAGGATGGAGTGGATCAACAACCGAAGGAATCCACCGCAAGGCAAATCAGCCACATAGTCATAGATTAATATGTTTTGCAAGTGTCAATTTTGGATGTCCCAATATGTAAGAATCTATAGTAGCCTAGTTACTGATAGATGCAGAAGTAGTAGAAAAAGGATCAAGGAGACATCCCCATTTTGTAAATCTCTTGATCCAAGCTGTCATCGTCAACTAATGTACCTCAAGAGCCTGGACTCCCCTTCCTTTTTTCAGCCACTAATATAGCAACCGACTTTGTTAAAAAAAACATGAAAAAAAATCAAA
>APFE030838773.1:25208-39124 GCA_000404065.3 Pinus taeda
AATATTATTTGGTTTTTATTTTATTTTACTTTTTTTCCCTCCACGCCATTTGTAAATCCATCCGGTCAGTAAAGGATCCTATCGACCCTAAGGACATGAAGGGTGTCTATATTATTCCTTGTTCCTATGAGACCCCCTATATTGGTGAGACGGGACGCTCTATTAATCAAATGATTAATGTGCACGCCGCTGACCTAAAGCATGGGAGAACGAAGTCTTCCGCACTAACGGAGCATGCAGAGAAGACCAAGCATCATGTTTGTATTGAGGAGGCCAGGGTTATTGCAAGGGTGGCGCAGTTCCATCACTGAAAATTTAGACAGACAATTGAGATTGAAAGAAGACCAAGCAATCTCAACAGAGATGACGGCTGGAAAATTAGTAGTTGTTGGATCCCGGCTCTCTCTTCCTAGTCGTTGCTTCCCCTTCCTCCCCTTCCTCTATTGATGTCTTTTCTTGATTTTTTTCCCCCTTGTTATCCCTTATCCTGCTTTCTTTAGCCATATTTCCTTACTTCTCTTTAGAATTCTCCCTTGGTTTATTTTATTTAAGAGATAGCCCTTTTCATGACTATCTAAATAGGTTAAATTATCTAATATTTAAATTGCAAGTTGATGTTCCCATCAGACAGCTTTACCAATAAATTTATATTAATTAGTTACACAAACCTTTAATAATAATACTATTATTATAACACTATTATATTAATCCTTACTAGTAATAACATCCTAGATCTATTAATATATGTTCCCATTAGATAAACTAACCATTAATAATAAGAATAATACTTCATTATAACAACAATAATATAATAATAACTAATATTATTATTATTATTAAATCCATACTGTTACTAATTATACATGTTAAATATTAGTATAAATTTTCCCCTTTTCATGCATAATCTAAATAATCTAGTTTAAACAATATAACAATAATCAATATTAATTTGATTATTATTAAATTCCTTACCAATATCCCTAGATCTATTAACACTTATTCCTATTAGATAGACTTGTTAAATTTATATTAATTAGTTATACAATCCATTAATAAGAGGATTAATACTATTAATATATCATTAATCATTATTAGTTTAGATTGATATTAAAACCTCTCAATTACTAATAATTATTATATGTTAACATTTCAATCAAAATTATGGTAAATATTCCCTAAATGAAATATTGTTAACCCAAAATTTGTTTTACTTAAAATAACACTTGATAAATATTAAAATAATATTTGTTTTAACATAATAATATTATTCCCCGGCTGCGGGTGAACATTAAAGGGAGTAATATGGGAGCGACCTTCCCACTGGGCAAGTGGCAGCCCAGATCCGCCAGCTGTAAGGGAAATCTACGGGCCTGCCACCCCCATCTTGTTAAATTGAATGAGGGCCTTAACTCCGCCCTGCAACTAGCCGTCGACCGCATTATAGCTCGCCCGCGATTCGTCTCTCCGGTGTTCAGTTTGTAGTCCATCTGCGTTGGAATGTCCATTGCTTGGGGCGTCGCTCTGAGGTATTTTAAGAGTCAGCCTCCGTTGGTCATACATTATTTGAGGTCTGTTTTGTTTGCTGTTTGGCTGTGGATGCTTTGTCTGTTTGGTTTGCTGCTGGTTCTCGGGCCTTGGCAGTGGTCTCAAAGGTTAGGCCTCGGCCCTCAGAACAGACGGCCTTGGTCTCTTCCTTTGGGCGCCCTGGCTCTCCCGTCTATAAGCAACAGCCTTCTTGTGCTCTCACTGTGCCCCTCGGCGCTCCTGTTGACATTCCTGGTCGACTCTTTGTGTTAATTCTCACCTCGCCCCTCTGTGTTCCTTCTGATTCGAATCTGTTGCCCTATGTTCTCCTGTTAGCCATTAAGCCTTCGCGCAAGGTTTATTGGCTCTCTGTGACTCTTGGTTTGCGGAGACCCAGTTCTTTGTGCAGTCCTCGTTCCAGTGTTATTCCAGAATGTCACGTGAACGGCTCCGCCTTATTAGCCAAAGGGGTGGGTCTCGGGGAGGTTCCAGAGGAAGAGCTAACCCTTAGCGCTCCTCTCACTCCATGGAATCCTCCTCTGAAGAAGTTGACTCTCATGGTGCAAGGCCAGGCCAGGGTAGAGGCAGAGGTCGAGGCCGAGCAGCTGCGTGTTCGCACAATCCCTCAACCCGCTTTCGGTTCCCCTGTTCCTTGGACAATTCTACCTATTTTGTGTCTGTTTGGATTGAGAAATGCGATAATGCAGCTCCTCCAAAAGCCCCTACGGAGCCTAGGGAACCTTCTCATGTTCACTGTCAAAGAATTCAGCCTGTGGAGGCCTCGAGTGCAGTGGCAGGTCCAAGCGAGCTGGCTAAAGATGACGCTCCTTACACAGACTCGAGCACGTCAGATCAGTATGGTTGCAGAATCGTTGAGGAGCAACCATCCACCTCCGTGAATGTTTGAGCTTGCCTCTACGTCGTTTTGGTCCGGCTATGACCCCAGGTGGTCATTTCTGCGGTTCTATGATGTTTGTTCGGCGACTCCAGTTCACAGCGTTCTTCGTTGGATAGTTTTTGATGAGCTCAAGCAATGGCTCAGCTCTGTTCAGGTCGGATTCGGTCTTCATTTTCGACTATGTTCGCTGCTCTATCTCTGTCTGTATAACTCTCCGGAAAAATCCCGAGATAGTTGTTTTGGGTATGTGTCAAATGGTCTGGCTTTCAGTGGGTTCCGGATTGTGTCAAATTGTCAGTCTTTCAGTTATGGCTTGTGTCAATTGTTTATCCTTTAGTTATCAAAAGTCTGTTGGACAAGTCAGATTTCAAAGGAAGTTTCACCCTCCAGTGCTAAAGTCCTGCTGAATCCATCTCAGTATGGAGAATTTTTGAGGCCAGACTCGATGTAATCTTTTTTGTAAATTTTTTGTATAATAATAGAAGTAGCCTAATTTACAAAAAAAAAAACATAATAATATTATTATAGTTAAACAATTTAAATAGTCAAATCTAGTCATTTATTGGTCAATTATAATCGTTTGTCCAGTCTAACCTAATATAGTCGTTTTTTCAATCAAACCTAGCCATTGGACAATCTGCTCTCCCTATTTAATTTGTAGCCATGATCTGATTCTTCAACTTGTCTTGACGATGGACCACACTCGTTGGTTTGAAACACGTCGACAAATGTACTATCATGTGATTTACACCAAAAAACTTTTTCTCATAAACTTGATATGGATCACAGAAGCCTCAATTCAACAATCGAATCCCTTTACATGGTATGGTTAATTTTTTTTACATTCTATATTTTTTTTATATGTCATTACTATATATTTTTTATATTTGATTTTTTTTCATGTTTTTTTATTATGTTTTATTACTTGTTATTATTATTATTTTCAATATTTCAATTTGTTTTATTTTGTATTTTTGTGGTTTTTTTTATTATTTTTTTCAATATTTGAATTTTTGCACTTCTATATATTTATTATATTTGATTTTTTTGTTATGTTTTTTATGTTTTATAACTTGTGTTATTATTTTTTATTTTATTTTTTTTCAATATTTGAATTTTTGTTTTATATATATATATATATATATATATATATAAGATATATATATATATATTGTAGGCTCTGTGTTGATGCTTGTCTAGCAACCTGATCTCATTATGTGCAATGTGATAGTTGCTTTTAAATTTTTCGTTATAATGAATCGAGTCTGCCCCACATTGTGATAATTTCATGGTTGGTCTTTAAGTTTTCATTACAATGAGTTGAGCTCACCTACACTGCGTGTCAATTTGATAGTTGATTTTTAACTTTTTTTTCAATGTATCAAGTTGTCTTAGGCTAAGATTTCAAAATCGCTATACATTTAGCATTCAAAAAAAATTTACTCTTGGTACAATAACTCTTTCATTCAGGTGTTCATTACTAAAGTTTTTCTAGTCATAAAATTTTTTGTAATGTCATATTTGAAATATTTAGAAAATCTAAAATTGTTTTGTAGTCGTAATCTTTGGTTTTAATTCCATGGTCAAAAAATTGTCAAGATTTTAATGTTTTTCCAAGTAGTGATATTTTATCTTTAATGTTATGGTTGAAAACAATTATAAATCATTTTTCTTAGCACCATGCTTGAAAATTGTTGGAATTTTAAGGTTTTTCAAATAAGTGATATTTTAAATTTAATGTCATGCTTAAAAATAGTTGGAATTTTAATGCTTTTTAAAGACATGATATTTAATCGTTAATGTCATGCTTGAAAATCATTGGAAATTTAAAGTTTTTCAGAGTGGCGATATTTTATTTTTGATGTCATTATTAAAAAATGTTGAAAATATACCTTGAAAAAAAAGACATTATTCCGACATCAACACTTTTCGATTTCAAAGTGTTTTTTGCACCAAACAAAATGGTTTTTATTGTTTTTTACTGTTATTTTTAAAAAATATTGAAAACTCTGAAAAAAAATGGTGATGCAGAATCAACATTTTTTATTTTTCGGTTGTTTTTTCATGTTTTTTTTGGATTTTTGGGCTCGAATGCCCGTTTTGAGGTAATAGCTCCCATTTGATCGATAACTATGTTATAATCAGAGTAGCACAACGTTACCTTGATGGTTTGTCTCAGGGATTGTTGATCACTGGTGGGAGAGACTCTCTGGGAAGGGACCTCAAAGGTGTCATGGTGGCAATTGGCATCTACTATGAGAGAGGTATCAAATGGGAAACTTATGGGAGATGACTTCTAGCCATGGCTACAACACAATTGGTGTGTTCGGGTATTGGGGATGTTAGATTCCCTATATGGTAGTGGGATCCAAGTACATTATCCTGTCATATGGAAAGGCTTGACCAAGTAGGGGAACACAACTATAAGGAAGAAGGCACAAGGATTGATAGTATCATATTGATGCAACAGGGGTTTAGTGGAGCCTTCTTCATATTCATTTGGGCTCTAGGATTTGATCTTGTTATAGATAATTTGGATTCCATCTCAGTTATGAAACAAGGATTCTTCAAATTTAGGAATTGGTCTTGGCATACAAACTCTAGATTCCATCTCAGTAATGCAACAGGGATTCTCATATTCATTTGAGATCCTAGTATGGAGGTTAGAATTGCTTGGGGTCAAACAATTTTGGGAAAGGCAGATTGTAACATCCTTTTTTCTTAGCACTAGGAATAGAGACTAACTTAGTAGCCTAGCTATTCCCATGGGCTACAGATTAAAAAGTAATAATGTAATAGTTGAGAATAAATTAATTAAAAAGTGACTAAGGAAAAAAAATATTACAAGTCACTTTAATAAAGAAAGAAAAAAACCCATGGTATTTGGATGCCACGTGTTATTTTGATATTCCATGACTAATAAAGGAGATGAGAGCTCACTTCTTAGGCCTGCTTTTGGATTATTGTTTTGTTGTTGTTGAGTTGAACGCTTGGAGATTCTCTAAGTGAGAGAACTATATTATGTAGAGGGTTACTTTTGGTGGTAAGTGATCCACCCTAGCTAATCCAATCAAGAGGGGTTTTGGTATTCAGACATACACCCCAGCCACTCGAAAAATAAGGGATCAAATTAAATATGCTCACTAGGCTTAACATGCAGATCGCGAGGAGAGGCCAATCAGAGCGCTCATTGGTGCATAGCTTTGGAGAAGCCATCATTAGCCATGCAAATATATTGCTGGTGTTTGAACAGGTTCTCAAAACCATATTTGGCATGTATTTCTAGACCCATATTTAACATAATAAGGTTGAGATTTTATTGTTATTCTCGTGTTAACTTTGAGTTGCAATTTCTGAATTTTTACATTGCAAAAAATTATGTGTCAATAATTTAATGGTGCAAATCATGCAATTTGACTTGATTTTAAATAAATAAATTTATGGAGTAATTTCTTGTAGCAAAATTTCAGAAATTAAATTTTTTTGTATATTACACCTTTGTATCATATATTTTACAAATAGTTTACTGAAAGGTGTTTTTGGTGATCATCGGTACTAATGTTAACAATATTCTTTTCTTAAGATCAAATAATTGAAAAAATATTTTTTGATAAAATTAATTATGATCAGTAAAATATTTGTAGTATTTCTACTTCATCTTATAAATGATATCATTTTGGCCTTAAAAATCCTATGGATCTAAAAGTTCATGTTATCAATATTATTATTTTGATCTTCTTATACGTTCCACTAGTTGAGCCAAGATTGAAAATTCTTAGCCAAACTTCTCTTGACGTTGTGGTGGCCACCACTCATACTAATTATAAGCAATAATAGGGTACCTTCCTTACTCAACATGAGTAATTTATAATTAATCTTATATATTCAATGAGGGATATAGACTCCATGAAAGCTTCAATCAAGATGATGGGGTAACAAGTGTCCCATTTTATTTTAAAATTAGAGGTAATAAATGTTTTTAGATTTGCTCAATTTTATTCCAAGTGTCACCAGAGATGTCGCAAGTCCAAATTTTATTCCAAGTGTCACCAGAGATGTTGCAAGTCCAAAGTTCACAACCATATATAATAACTGATATAACTAAAGTATTGAAAAATGATCTTTTTCATATCTCAGTCTCAGTCTCAAGCTCAACGGTTCTTACATCTGTTTTCAAAATCATGATAAATTTTTCAACCATCAGTTATTCTCATCATAACACTATGGTCCAATTTCAATTGCAACTGAAATCAATGCCCAAATATTTATAAGATTGCACCTTTCCAACAATATCATCAAGAGGGATATCTAATATGTTAAATATCTCACCTTCGATGTTTTTTTGTAATCAGCTTTAGCCACTTGTGGGTGAAAGTACAATATGATGCATATAATGATCAGACCATTTTCCAGAAGCATGATCAAAACCAAATTTGTTACATGCAACTCCTCAGTGTTGTCTTTGGCTATCAAACTTTACTGGAGTAAGGAAAGTGCAACTAGTGCAAAGGGCAAATATATACCAAAAGCGAACTTGAAGTTAGAACCACTAATTTTGTTTAAATGCAACGCACCAATTCACCATTCAATCACCAACCTTCATCATAAATTTCAACTAGCTCTCGTTCCAATTAACAAGGAACGCCATCAAAATATGGACAATGGATGGCAAGTAATAGGCAAAACAACTCTCAATTAGCAAAGCATCTAGAAATAGCAATGCATTAACCTTAACCTTAACCTTGGCAAGGTTCTATCTTCATATAAGCACAACGCTAATTAAGATCAAAGATCAAATGTGATCAACTTTGATTAAATTAGAACAAAAAATCCTTGTTCTACACAACTTGTACTCATTTCTACGGTAATAATTGAGTACTCGATTAACAATTAGAGAGGTTTTTCAAACTTTCACGAGTACCGTACATCTTGATACTGCCAACAAATTAGTAACTTCAACATGCAGCTTTCAAATAAGTATTTTCAAGCACAGAAACGAGTTGTCTGTGCAAATCTGCAAGTTCACCTGTACCACTCATAGTTGATGAGGACCCAATATGTTCTTCAAGTTTTAATGTCTGAAGGTTTCCTTCCAAATCCACCTGTCAACAAGATACCAATGCTTTCCATCTTAGTTGTGATGACGAGACTTCATTTTATTAGTGGAAGAATTAATATTATTCAAAATAATATCAGTAACATATGAATGCATTGAAATATCCAACTCCAATACCACCACCTAAACTTTGAAAATGGGAACACAAAGGACCAAGCCTCACTTGAGAATTGTCTTTTGATTTGTCCATTTTTGCTTCCACTTCGCCTTTCAAAAGATCCTCATGAAATAACTTCAATGCGTCCTTTCCTGACATTGAACTCACTTTGCCATGAAGAGCTTCCAATTTGGTTCTACCTTCACTTGTTTCAACCAACTTTACTTTCACATGCTCCGGAAGGATAGCAAACAAACTTCAAAGAGGTTAGACTTTCTAGTGGAAAATTACCTAAAAAGAGAAAACTAATATATTTTAATGAAATCGTACACAATCTCCACAAAGAAAATTGAGTTGAACTCAATTAATTGATATTCACATATCCAGAATTCTACTACAGTTGTAGACTACCTCTACTTATTTTTTACTGATAAATATATTTCTGAAAGAAACCGCTCATTATCCAAGTCCTTTCTTCCTCACTACTATCTTGGAATAAGGAAATAAATGAGAAAAATGCGAGTTAAATAAGAGTAGATTTTATGTCGTTCCTAAAGGACCACTGAAGTACTTTAGAGTAGCATTTGAAAATGAATGTGATTTATTAGCTAGCAAATCACCAAGTATTTTAATTGCAAAAATTATCTTGAATATAATGTTTAGTGCAATATATCCCTCGCCCACTGAAACACAGACATGATAGACGGAAAAGAATAAAGAGAGTGAAGAAAAAGTAAATGAATTTAAGATACCTTGTAATCCCTCGAACTTTGCCAAAATTATATCCAACCAACACTGATTCTTTGAAGCCATTATTAAAACCTAGTTGAGCAGCTGTCTCTTTACCTGCAAGCAGACCTTCCCTATAGCCAACCTGATATCTTTTCAAAGCTCCACAAGCTATTATAGATGAATAACACTTAAAAACCTAAATATTAATCAAGACAAGTTAATTATTTATAACTATAGATGTAGGATTTTATAACGCAATGGAAAATGACAAAGAGGATACTGTGTGAAATTGCTTGTATCTAGCTTGCCATTCTCTATCCAAATCCAAGACTGAATTTGTATTCAGATTATCTTGGTCAGTTTCATCATCCCCAAAAAAGTCATTATCCACAATGGAACCTTGACATGCGGAATCCATTTAAATTGGATGTTGGGAACAAGCCTGTCAAAGATTAATTTCGTGAAAAACTATTGTAGATGGAGATAAAGGGTTTGGTAAGGACTTTGTATTTTAGAATAGTATATAACAAAACTCAGTTCTAGTTTCCTTTTTGATCCAGCTAAGTCTTCCCACTCATTCATTTCAATCTAGAAATAGAACCACATATTTCTCTTCTAGTTTATTCTGCATATGCAATCATTCCAAGCCAAAAATAGAATCAAATATTTTTTCTTTAATTGTTAACCCACTTAATTTTGCTTTGAAACCATTCCAAGCTAGAAATATCATCACAGATTTCTTCTCTAACTGCAAGTATCAACAAATCGTATATTATAAAAACTATAAGTAAAAATGCAAAAAACATGTATGTTCAAATGCAATCTTCGAATATACACAAAAATAATGTAAATTGTATTAGAATGAGAATTTGCAGGGGCTAATGGGTCATCCCCTCACTTCAACAGGTCTCTCCTTCAGCTGACAAGCCCAGGACTCCTCTGCCTTATGTAGCCAATGTGAAGTCTTTACCTCCATTGGATATTTCTAATGAGCTTCCTCCTTTAAGGTTTTGGGTCTCTCTAACAGAGCTTCGATCTGTAGATTTGAAGGACTTTGGCCTACCATAAATTTTAAAATAGAAATTAAAAACGAAAAAATAAAAGAACTGTGTATTGATTTTCCAAGTCCATTTCAATTAAAAATTCTCCAAGCTTCTACTTCTGTCCAAGAAGGTTCTTTGGGAGCCCACAGGTGTATGGTATAGCGGCAAGCAGAAAGGTGATAAGGCTTGTATTCCTGTGGAATCTTCGTCCTTGGTTTAAAGCCATGGCATACTAACTTTTAATTTTTAACCCAACCTCGACAGAGTTGGAGTCCATTTCTATTTGGTTAGAGCTTAAGACCTCCTAATTTCCCACTCTTTACTTTTGACAGGGTGATATTTTTACATATATAGAAAATCATTTTAGGATATATTGGGGCAATAAAACCCCTTCTGAAGGAGCTTTCTTTTGTGCAAAAAAATTGTGGAAATGAACATCCACAAAGGACTCCTAGAAAATTTTGCTTTGAAAGTTGACGGAATTACTTAGACCCAGATATTTTACAATGTATTCTCTTGTTGCAGAACATGTCATGTTTATTGGTACCTGGCTAACACTTTCCCTCTCCTGCTTCCTGCCACTTCTCAAGAAGAGAAAGAACCTCGTGAATTTACAAGAAAGAAAACGATGAAGAACAGATTAGACCTAGAAAAGAAAATCCAAAGATTCAATGGAAAGTAAAAAACAATGGAAATTATTGATAGCCTAGATTCAGCCTTAATATTTTCCAAAATTACTTCAAAAGAAAATTGATCTTCCCTCGAAAGCAGGATTACCCACAAACCCACTTGGAAGAAAAGGAGAGCCATACAGAAAACAAAGGTTGTGCAAAAAACTATAAATATCCAGACTCAGACTCTTCTGAAGAAAAGCAAGAATATTCTTCATCTGAAAAGTCAAAAGAAGACAGGCACCACAGTTTCCAAACTTTTTTGAAAACTAGGAAGGGATTTTTTAAAAAGAAGGAACAAATCCAAGAAATGATATAAGAAAGATTGAAAATCTTGGTTTGTATCAATCAGTAATATCAAAATCTCTTGATTCAATGTAGCATCCCTGATGCATTTTTCTGGATCAATATAATTCTTCGTTTTGGAAAAAAACAGTATGAGATACTTTGTTACAAAAGATAAATAGGTTAACGCAATTAAAATAAGGATAAAAGGGAATCATATTAACATTTAAGTTCACCACAAAAATCATCAGGAGACAGAAGATAATCAAAAGCTATGACAAAAAAGGAGTCACAGCAAGCATGATACTGTGTCACAACAAGGACAGAAACAGATAAAGCATGCATACGGATATTCGAATGGATATGGATATGATATCTAACATGAATATGAAAAAATTTAAGAAAATCAAGAAAAGATATGGCTAGGATATGTCAAATCCATACATACATATGTAATGGCATAGTGGATTAGTTCAGTTGGTTCAAATGAACTTGTTCAAGGCAAAGTTTGTCGTGAAATCTCCAGTTCTAGTCCCACTAAGGTTTGAGTCTGGTTGAGTCTCGTTGGGTTACCAGCCACTATTGCAGGTAGAAATTGAAACACTATTCATCCAGATATCCAGAAGAGGGGGGAATCCCATGAGGTTTAACTTGGAAAACTAATGTGTATATATTTTGGTGCAGAGAAACATTCTTTTATTCATGAGGTGCTATGAATCTCATGTGCATTAACACAGAAGCCACATCAATGCAATGATCCTGTCAAACTAAGTGCCTGCCTGGATAACTCAAGGAGCTGGAAAAGCCCTCATGATAATTGACCCCAAGTCCTAGTGAAAAAATCCTCATTTCTCACCAATGGATCCAACCCCTTTGTTCTTAAATTGGTTACCCTTATGGGGCATGGGTTTGGACTTTGACCCACTTATGTGTGCAAAGGTAATGCTATGCAGCCTCACACATCCAACCACTACCTACAAGTGGCCCCATGGTTATCTTAAGGAGCTTGAAAGGTTCTCACAAAAATTGAACCTGAGTCACTAGTGAAAAACTCCTCATCCCTGACCAATGGAATTAACCCCTTTGGTATATCAAATTGGATGGTCTTAAGGGCCATGGGTGGGCATTGATCAACTTATGTCTGCGCGCGTAATGCTATGGAGCCTCACATGTTTGACCACTAGCTCAAGATGCCCCCATGATTACCTTAAAGAGTCAGAAAAGCCCTGACAGGTGTTGACCTGGGTCATGGATGAAAGACCCATCACTCCTCACCAATGGATCCCACACCATTGGGCTATATATATATATATATATATGAAAAAGCAACCAGGAGACATAAAATTCAAAATACCATTCATGAATTTCAAATTTGGAGAACAGCCAAAAAAAGAGTTATAATTAAGAGAGTCCCAAACCCTCTCTTTATACTTGATTTGTAAGAAAAGACCAATTCGGTGACCAAAACGTCAAAACAGCCCCACTGAAACAGCAGATATAGTGCTTCAAAAATATAAAATGCCACTGAACACTTTCAGTGTGTTTTGGAGACATTTTGTACAAAAAAAAGTCTCTAAAACTTCAAAACATGTTTCCAACACCTCAGTGTGGAGGTTTTCGTAACAGAGAATGAAACTCTGAAACTGAATTGTAACAGATAAAATTCCAGGATAGGAGGCATGCAGCCCTAGATATATACCGATAATATCTGAAATTGCATGTAAATGATGAAATAGGTTGGCACATACATGAGAAACAATGAACACAGATCCCAAGACAAGCCATACAGAACAGTAAAGAACCACAATACAATACATAGCAGTCCCGAAACAACACAAGATAGACGCAGGAGAAATACATGCAACCCAAAGCTTGTGAAAAATCCCTCAAAAAGCCAAAAAATAGGATCTTGAGCACAAACATTAAGGACATTGTGCACAGAAATCAAAGTAATGATATGCAACAGTGCACAAAATCAAGGCAGCCTTAAGTAGTGCACAGAAATCAAGGTATGTATGCTGTAACAGTGCATAGAGACCAAACGTAACAACCAGTAACAGTGTGCAAAAAAGTTAAAAACAAGCCAACTTGTAACAGGGAAAGAATTTGAAGCAGATGATAGAATTTTGTAGCTGCACAGAAATGGAGGTAACAGATTTTCATTTTCTGATTATAAGATTTAAATTTGTGTAGCAGCACGACATAAATTGGGTGGGAGCTTTTGAAAATGTAACTAGTTTCGGTCTTCATAATTGTTGTATTCATTTCAATATGCATCCTATGTAACAAACAAGAAAAGAAAAGAAAAGTTATTATTATTAAAGCATGGGTTTCCTGCTCATTATTTATGGCCTTATAGGTAAAAGCATGTTCTTCTTGCTTCCAGTGATTGTTAGCTCTTAGGATGTATTGTCACAAGTCAAAGGAGTCAACGTCATGTTTAGAAGACCCTTCCAGGCAAAAGTATATTTGTAAAAAGAATTATTTTTTAGTCTAGAAAGTCCTAGAAACTCCAAAAGTGAAAGTTGGCCTTCGAAACATCAAGTCAACCTAAAGGAGGGAATTCAACCCCTTGAGAAGGCTATATAAAGCAGAAGTTTGACCTCATTTTAGACTCACTCACTCCACAAGTTCGATCTATCAAGAAAGAGTTTGATCTGTAGCTGGGAAGCTAGACGAAGGAGAGTGAAGGTCTAAATGAAGAAAGAAGGACGAAATATCTTGTTTTGGGGCTCTATCTCTCTCACACGTGCGAAATTCTAGGTTTCTGGGCTGCAGGAAGAGGCTGGAGTTGCAGGTCCGAGTTGCAGGAAGACGAAGTACAATAGCTTGTAGCTAGAAGAGAGAATACTATGTCTAGACCTCATTGACCTTGGAAAGAGTTGTCTTGCTCTAGGAAGGTCGTAGGAGGCTAGAATAGGGTTTCTGAGAAAGCTGCAAGGCCAGAATCGTAGGGCCAAGTTGCAGGACGATTGCAGTATTGAAGCTGGAAGGTCAAAGTTGCAGTTTGAAGTTGGTTGGTGCAAAAATAGGGAAGGACTTGTTAGAGGTTCAACTTAGTACTTGGAGGAGGATTTGGTCTAGGGTTTGGGTCTTTGTGTCTCAATTGACGCAGATTCTAAGAAGAGAAGAGTTTCTAGGTTTTCCCCTTGGAGGGGTTTTGCCCTAGCTTGGAGCCTAATTTTTGTGTCCTCTATTGTTGTTTTGTTCTTGATATTTGTTTGATGAAAAGATCTAACTAAAGAACATAAGAAGAATAACTAAGTTCACAAGCAAGTATTAAGGATCAAGGAAAATAAGATTTAATAAGTTGGCACTTTGCATTTTCCAACATGGTTTCAGAGCTAAGGTGAACAAGGAAGGCAGTCGAATGACACTAGTTACTTGTCAAGGGAAAGGAAGAAGGAAGCTCCTCAAGAAGAAGGAATTGATTGCCAAAAGGGATCATTTTGTTGGGTGTGGAGCCTGATTATCTTCTATATTCAAAAGTACCGCCACATTGGACCCCAGTTCAAAATGGGGGCGGCAACGCCGCCCGTAAAATATTCGC
>APFE030838773.1:53691-100338 GCA_000404065.3 Pinus taeda
ACAGCGGCTTTGCTGTAGGTTGTGTCTCTTCATTTGCTGGATAATAGAAGGGAAGGACTGGCTGTTCGAGGTGGACGTAGCCCAAACTGGGTGAACCACGTATATCTGTGTCTCTCTTGTTTTGTGCGTTTTCTGTGTTTATATTTCTGCAATATTTTATGTGTTCCATTGCTCCGTAATATATAATTTACTAACACATTTGAGAAAGGACTCAAGAAAGGAGGGTTTCTACATTAAAGGAGACCAAGTCTACATCAAGGTCAGATCGAAAGGAAGTTCTGAGAAAAAGACTTCAAGAAAATAGTGTTGCTCATTCTGAAAGAAGATCTATTTGGAAGGCATCATTGAAGGAAGCATCAAGGGACTCTAGAAGCTATTACCAATGACTCTTCAAGGATCCTGAAGGCATCAAGAAGGTTGAAGACATCATCAAGAAGAATATTAATCTCAAGTAAGTATCATATTATTATATCATGTCTGAATCTTCAAGTCATATGGGTTCTTTCTGCAAGGAGAGAAATAAGCTCGTTGGGGCATCAAACTATCTAGCATGGAAGAAAATAATTGACTTGATACTCACAGAACAAGAAGTAATGGAATATGTTACTAGGAAAATTATTGTACCTAAGAAAGATCAGACACAAGAACTAGCAAAATACAAGAAAGGGGAAGTAAGGGCACAGAGGATCATCGTGGAATCCATTAAAGATTCTCTTGTTCCATTTGTTGCAAATTTGAAGATTTCCAAGGCTATGTATGACAAGCTAGTGAATTTGCACTCAATAAGTAAAAAGGGACAAAGGATATCATTGGGGAACAAGTTGTATAGAATGAAGAAATCAAAGGATGAGGATGTGACATCCTTTCTCATGAAAGTCTCTCAACTAAGAGACCATCTGCAAGGACTTGGGGAACCAATTACTGATTCTAAAGTAACCATTTGTGTACTAAATGCACTGCCATAGGAATGGAGTAGCTTTGCAACAAGCATCTATTCCAAGAAAGATTCAACTCCTTTTGATGAGTTATGGGCTCAGTGCATATTGGAAGAATCAAGGATCAAAGTAAAAGATGATATTGGATCAGATGAGCAATCTCAAGCCTTTCTAGCCCAAGTCAAGAAGTTGAAGAAGGGAAAGCTTGGTAAGTCCAAGAAGAAAGACATGTCCACTGTTCAATGCTTTAAGTGCAATGAGTTTGGACACTTTAAGAGGCATTGTCCAAGCCTACAGACCAATAAGAGAAAAGAAAGGACTGAAGCCCATGTACCCAAGGTAGTGAGAGAACCTTAGAAGAAACTGAAAAAGGAAGAAGTGAAGAATCTTTACTATTGAAGAAGGTTCATTGACTATCAAGTTCTTTATAAGGAGTAATCTTTCTTTTAGAACAGTATGTTTTGCATAGCATCATAGAGAGAAGCATGTGATAGTAGCATGTCTAGGATTTACATGATTAAGTTGCTTTATAGAGATCATCTAGATAGATCAATAGATAGACCATTTTTGCATAATGTTCATCCAGGTATTATCTAACATCATGTTAGAAGTTGCCATCCTGCTTATCAACATGATTACGGAAGGACCATCATTTGGAAGGTCTTTGGGAAAAGCATCATGACAAGGTTAGTAGACATTCCATGTAATGTGGAATCAATATTGGTAAAGGGATGAAAGAATGCAATGGGTCAGGATGAGGGCTCTTTGTGAGATATATGAATAGCTAGATGATCGGATGAAAGCATAGGAATGCATGTTGGATATAAAACTTTGGATAAGATTTATATGTGTAGAATCTTGTGGAAAGAAAGTTGGTCATAAAATATGCTTAGGTATATGGATATATGATGCTTGAAAAGAATCGGATTTGACTTACTTAAGGATATATAAAGAATTTAAGACTTTCTCTAGAATATATGTAATAATGATAACATCCAATATAATCTTCAGACGAAAAAGTTGTGACTTAGTAATCAAGTTCGATCCTTGGGCTCTCTGACGCATGAAGGAAGATTCATATGGAGATGGACCAAGAGGATGTTGATGTAACAAGAAGGTCACCATGGTGAGGTAAGTTTGATTTCCATTATTGATGGTTATCTGGTTAACATATTATTTTGCTACCTGGAAGAATGTTGTAGGAATATATGGTGGAAGTTGAGGCAAGTTCAACTATATGGATGAAGGAAGTTGAGGGAAGCTCGATATCTAGTACCTGGCAATTGTGAAGTCAAAAGATGGACATCTTGAGATTAAAAGGTAGCAGTGAAAAAAGATAACTTGGAGGTCAAAGGAAGATCACTTTCAAAAAGAACCTATGATCAACTTGAAGTTTGGGAAGGCTCAATGTAATTCCTTCATATCAAAGAAGAAAGTGATGAGCAAGAAGATTGGCCTAGAACGTCTCACAAGATCGAAGAGAGAAGTTGGCTCCTTGATACCTTGAAAGAAAGGAAAGCTCAATGATACAGAAAAAGGAGGGAGCCGAACAGCTATGAAGAACTGGTAGTTGATACTCTTATGAAGACAAGTTGTGAGGCTTGTGATGGTGACTTCCCAAATAGAAAGGAAGTCTAGATCTCCTCTGATTTTGAGAGAGAGTAAAGGAGTCTTCTTATATAGAAGTAAGGTTCTATTCTCAAGATTAAAGGAGAATAGGGATGTCCTCTCTGGTTGAGAGGGAGTGGTGTTGGACATCACATGTGTATTCTCCTCTTTAGGTGATGAAGAGAGAGTGGCAAAGGATTGGATAAGCATCTGTGGTTTCCTTGAGGATAAAACATTCAAGAAAGGAAAGGTATCGACACTCTTTGAGGATGTGACAAGTGTCCAAGAGAAGAGTGGTCGAAGAGGATAGATATTCTTTGGGGACTCAGGATTGGAGATCCAAGATAAGAATAGTCCTAAAAGGACATACCTTGTAGACATTCGGATGGGGTATGTACCTTGTAGAGGTAGTGCGGTATCACATGTAAAGCCTCCCAGCATAATCCTCTTGATTAAAGAAGAGCTTGTCAAGTTAGGCCACAGAGACAGTGTTGGTCATGATGATGATGCTTATAGTATGGCTTATCAATCTGACTCTTCTTATGAGAACTCTTCAGTTTGAGATATGATGTTGTACTAGTTGTACAATTATGAATACCTCCCTAGTTAAGATGTAGTGTTGAAAATGTAACTAGTTTTGATCTTCATAATTGTTGTACTCATTTCAATATGTATCCTATGTAACAAACAAGAAAAGAAAAGGAAAGTTATTATTATTAAACCATGGGTTTCATGCTCATTATTGATGGTCTTCTAGGTAAAAGCATGTTCTTCATGTTGCTAGGGTTTGTTAGGTCTTAGGACTTATTGTCATGAGTCAAAGGAGTCAACATCATGTTTATAAGACCCTTCTAGGCAAAAATATATTTGTAAAAAGAATTATTTTTTAGTCTAGAAAGTCCTGGAAACTCCAAAAGTACAAGTTGGCCTTGGAAACATTAACTCGGCCTAAAGGAGGGAATTCAACCCCTTGAGAAGGCTATATAAAGAAGCAGTTCGACCTCATTTGAGACTCACTCACTCCACAAGTTCGATCTATCAAGAAAGAGTTCGATCTGTAGTCAAGAAGTTGGAAGAAGGAGATCGAAGGTCTAAGTGAAGAAAGAAGAACGAAAATATCTTGTTTTTGGGCTCTATCTCTCTCACACGTGCAAATTTCTAGGGTTTTTGGGTTGCAATAAGAGGTCGGAGTTGTAGGAAGATGAAGTACTGTAACTTGTAGTTGGAAGAGAGAATACTCTATCTAAACCTCGTTGACCTTTGGAAGAATTGTCTTGCTCTAGGAAGGTCTTAGGAAGAGGCTAGATTAGGGTTTCTAAGGAAGCTACAAGGCCGGAATTGTAGGGTCAAAGTTGCAGGACTATTGCAGTATTGAAGCTAGCAAATCAAAGTTGTAGTTTGAAGTTGGTTGGTGCAGAATCAGGGAAGGACTTGTTAGAGGGTCAACTTGGTAACAGGAGGAGTTGGAAATCAGCAAAGGAGATTCACAGCTTGCTGGGAGAGTCGGGAGTTGAGGAGGCAGCATAGAAAAGGCATTTTCGCTAGAGTAGCAGCTAGCTAGACTAGCGCAGCGGTCAGTCAAAGTTCTGGACAGAGGTACTGCGCAGAGGCCTCTGGCAGCAAACTCGTGGTGCTTGGGAGAGCAGTCATCCGCGCTAAGGGTCATCCGAGGAGCAAGGGGTTAGTCAATATAGGTGAACCCAGCGTTCTAGGGGTGTTTTCAGAGGGATTTACAGGTTGTTTCCTGCTAGTCGAATTTGGCAGTAGCAGCGGGGGAGAGGCTCCAAGGAAGCCAAAAATCCAAAGTCAAAACCAGAGAAATTCCCTTCTGGGTTTTTTGGGTTTTTTTTGGTTTTGTCCAAGGAGTCTACGACTGAAAGGATATAATTCTCTGGGTGGTTTTTGGGCACATTCCAACAGATCAAAGTTCAGCAGGACAGTAGTTTTATTGGGACAACGCAGTGCAGAGTGGTGCAACAACTGGGCAGCCTTCAGCTCAGCTTTTCCATCACCTGGGTTTGGTCCAGCTTGTCCTTAAAACAAGCCCAGGTGCACCATCTCATTTATATTGTACCTATGCTCTCAAATTTTATAATTTATGGCTCAACAATTCCAGATTTACAGTGTTTTATGGATGTATAATTCATGTTTTTAATTTTATGTTGTTGCATTGTTTATTTGTTAAAAATATCACTCACATTCCCACTTAGGAACATTACAGTGGTATCAAAGCCTAGTTCTTGGCTCAACTGTGGGCTTTGTTTCCTATGAGAGGAGAAGACCGGGAGAACATCACTTACTGATGGTAGAGGTACAGGAGCAGAGAAAGGGAGCTAGAAATTACGTCGAATACGGAGGAAAGAGGGAAAGCAGTGGCCGGAGAGGAGGAAATGGCAGAGCCCAAGAGCAGGGAGGAGATGGCTTTCGATAGCCTCTTGAGGGCCTTGAGTGACTTGGCCAAGTGAAAGAAAGACATGCTAGAGGAGATCAAATCACAGAACAGAGACAGGGCCACACCTAGAGGGTTTTTGTGTGGAGAAACTTTCGAGGCTTCTCGGCCTTTCGATCACCCCTCACCAAAAGCGCAACGCCCTTCAATTAGTGTGCCAACTAGGGCTACACTACCCTCTTCCGTGCCAATGGCACAAATCGAACAAGCAAGGCAAGAAGACACTCCCCAGATGGGGGATTACTTTAGAGAGTGGCAGGTGATGGACAAAGATTTCAAAGAAGCTTTCTCCTTCAGAGATTACTACAAGCTTAAGCAGAGTGAGAGGAACAAGGGGTATGGAGGACAAGGGACCCAAAACTATGAGTTGCAGAGAACTATAGAGAGGATGTATTTCCCTACATTTGATGACACTACCAAGTGCACAGCCAGGGCTTGGGTTGAAAAGATGGCACATACTTTCAACTCAACCGGATGACAGAGCAAGATGCCATTAAGAAGGCAGCGCTGCACTTGGAGGGGGAAGAGCCCATGACTAGTGGTTTCACGGCCTAACCACTTTGGGGCATGCCCAGATAGTTTCTTATGAGGACTTCACCTGGAGGGTGGTGGAGCGATTTGATCAGAGGGATCCGGAGGCATCTTTCAGGGAACTGACACAACTGCGCCAAACAAGCAACCCAGAGCAGTACTTCTCATATTTTCTACGTGTGTAAGTGATGGTCCCAGATCTATCCGAGGCAAGGAGGGTATACACCTTCATTAAGGGCTTGCTTGAGCCTCTGCGTGGACTGGTGACGTCACATAGACCCTCCATGCTGCAGAAAGCAGTGGTGTGTGCCAGAGATTTACAAGGGGCCATCCCCAAGACCAGAGCACCATTTCCTGCACGAACCCCTTTTCCACAGAAGGGGCATGAGACTAGACCTCCACCATCGACGACCACACAGGTGAGGGGGCAGCTAGATGAGGAGACACGAAAGGATCTCTGGAGGAGGAAGTTGTGCTTCACATGCAGAGAGCCCTGGGCACCTGGCCATAGGTGCACTGCCAGTAGAGCACATTACATTGAGGTCTTTTCTGATAGTGACCAGGAGGACAAGGTGAAGCAGGATTGTGGTGGGACAAATCAAGAGAGTCCGACAAACAGAGGGCCACCACCACCACCTCCATAGGGAGGGGCATCTCTTGCCTCATCAGGAGGAGTCCTTGCTTCTTTATGCGAGATTCCTAAGTTTTTGACACTCAGGATCAGAGTTACAATACAAGGACTGAGGGTGTCAGTACTAGTGGAAAGTGGGCCTACCCACAACTTCATAGATGCACAACTGGTCCAGAGAAGGGGCCTCATCATAGCAGAGTTTGAGGAATTCTCAGTCCTAGTACTAGGTGGCCGTACCATCCAGTGTACCAAATACATGCCCTCTTTGACAATAGTTATGGGAAACTACTCGATGACGGACCACTTCTTTGTGGTCGATGTGCCAGACACCAAAGTGGTGATGGGTGTCCAGTCGTTGTATTCCCTTGGGCAAGTCACGACAGATTGGAGGAAACCTGAGATGGAGTTCATGGGGCCAAATGGAAAACTAGTGGTCTTGAGAGGCATGCAGTCTTATCTGCCTCAGACAGTTTCAGCCCCCAAGATGGATGCAGATCTTCAACATGGGGACATTGCATGGGCAATCGAGTTGAGGATGTCAGAGGTTGGGGGGAAGGCACAGCCACCACCAGCAGACATACAGGCTTTACTAGACAGATATGCAGTAGTGTTCGGAGACATTCCACCAGGACAACCACCAGATAAAGGGTTTTAGTACACCATTGACCGGAGCCGGGTATACAGGCAGTCATCACTACTCCTTACAGGCACCCCAAAGCCTATAAAGACGAGATAGAGAAGGCCACTCAGGAGCTGCTTGCATTGGGGCATATCAAGCCTAGTTCAGTGCTTTCGCTTCTTCCATAGTGCTAGTGAAGAAGAAGGATGGGACCCTCCATTTGTCTATCGACTACCGAGCGCTTAACCAAAAGACCCTTAAGAACTGGTACCCCATTCCCTACATTGATGAGCTGATGGATGAGCTTAGAGGAGCCAAGTACTTCTCTAAGATTGGTCTTCGTTTAGGGTACCACTAGACTAGAGTTCAGGACCGAACATCCCGAAGACAGCATTCCGATGCCACTATGGGCACTTTGAGTTTCTGGTCATGCCATTTGGACTAACCAATGCTCCCGCCACATTTCAGTCTTGCATGAATCATGTCTTTTAGGGACAACTGAGGAGGTTCATGTTTGTGTTCTTCGATGACATCCTGATCTACAACCGGACGTGGGAGGAGCACCTCCAACACTTGGAGGAGGTACTGCGCATTTTGGAGGAGCAGTAGTTTTATACCAAGCTCTCCAAGTGCGAGTTTGGATTAACGGAGATGCTTTATCTCGAGCATATCATTAGAGGAGATGGGGTGAAGGTTCACGAGGAGAAGATTCGGACCATCCAAGATTGGCCAGTACCCCGAGATGTGACTACGCTGAGAGGCTTCTTGGGTATTTGCACTTACTATAGGAAGTTTGTCAAAGGGTTCTCACAGCTGGCAACACCCTTGACCGAATTGACCAAGAAAGAGGCCTTCGCATGGACTGATGGAGCACATGCCACCTTTGATCGCCTCAAGGAGGTGATGAGAAGTTGCCCTGTTCTGGCACTCCTTGACTTTTCACAGTGGAGTGTGATGCATCAGGGGTAGGAGTTGGAGTTGTATTGTCACAGGAGGGGCATCCCATAGCTTTCGAGAGTGGGAAGCTCCTAACGCATGAGCTGTCATATTCCATATATGACAAGGAGATGTTGGCCATTATGCATGCATTGGCCAAGTTCCGCCAGTACTTGGTGGGCAATCGATTCCGAGTGAACACTGATCACATCAGTCTTCGACATTTCATGGGGCAACAGGGCCTCAATGACAGGCAGTAGAGATGGGTCAGCAAGGTGCAGGCCTACGATTTTGACATTGAGTATGTGCGAGGCAAGCACAATGTGGTGGTTGATGCTCTATCCAGGAGACCAACTGGGTTATCTCTCATGAACATCTGCCAGGATTGGAAGGCTCAGTGATTGGTAGAGTACTCCAAGGATAGGAGGGCCTGCAAGATGCTGGAGGGGACACATGCAAATGAGCATTATCGTGTGATGGATGAGGTCATCTATTACAAGGGGCGCATTTACTTGGTGCCCAACTCACAGTTGAGGGAGAGGGTACTCCAAGCAGCTCACAATTCACCGTTGTCCAGACACTAGGGTTCCAGAAGACTTACATGGTTGTTCAGGAGAGATTCAAGTGGAAAGGCCTCAAGGAGGATGTGTTGCAGCACGCAAGGGAATGTGAGGCCTGCCAGCGAAACAAGGGGGAGCTAACTCACCCTACAGGGCTACTACAACCAATTCCCATTTCGAAGGGGAAATGGGAAAGTATTTTGATGGATTTTATCACTGGGCTCCCCATGGTACAGAGGAAGGATTGCATATATGTAGTGGCCAACAAGTTGACCAAATTTGCCCACTTCTTAGCCATCCCCACTAGACAAACAGTTGCACAGATTGCCAAGTTGTTCTTCTGGGAGGTTTTCAGGTTACATGGGCTCCCCAAGAACATTCTGAGCGACAGAGACAACAGATTTATGGGTGACTTTTGGCAGGAGCTCTTTAGGTTGGTTGGGACAGAGCTCACTCCTAGCACCAATTATCACCCTCAGACGGACGCCCAGACAAAGAGGGTCAACCAGTGGTTGGATGGGTACCTGAGGAATAATGTGATAGGTCAGCAGAGGACGTGGATTCGGTGGTTGCACTAGGGCGAGTTCTGCTACAACAACCACGAACCACATGTCTATCGGTACGACTCCTTTCCGTGCCCTCTATGGATATGATGCACTAACTTTTGTTGATGTTATTTTCGGAGACAATCGGGCCCCAAAGGCCAAATACTGGGTCCAAGAAAGCCAAGATATCCTCAAAGCTCTCAAGGATAATTTAGCGACAGCCCAAAATTAGCAAAAACTATATGCAGACCGGCACAAGATAGAGAGGCACTTTGAGGAGGGGGCCTTAGTATACCTTCGCTTGCAACCTTACAGACAGTCTACATTGAAATAGAAAGGGGCCGAGAAGCTACAGCCACGCTTCTATGGGCCCTATCGAGTGACTAAGCAGGTTGGGGAGGTGGCTTATGAGCTAGAGCTGCCTCCAGGGAATAGAATCCATAACATATTTCATGTCTCATGCCTGAAGAAGGTGTTGGGACAACAAGTGACCGCAGCAGCTGATCTACCCCCATTGGATGATGAGGGCCATTTAGTGTTGGAACCAGAGGCCATTCTAGAGAGCAGGGAGAGGAGATTAAGGAGCAGGACCATCAGGGAGTTCTTGGTACAGTGGAAGAACTTACCAGATGAGGATGCCGGCTGGGAGGGTGAGCACATACTGGAGCACTTGGCTTTGAGGTTGTTTGAGGGCAAACAACATTTGGGAGGGGAGGATTGTCATGTCCCTTCTCAAATGTATTAGTCACACGATGCAACTACACAATTTCGGCATCATTTTTGGCTTAGGAGGAGGACCCCACACACAGAACTTAGGAACTATAAGCAATTCTACTTTATTTTTGGCAACTAGTGGAATGTGGGGGCCACCCACATGAATAATTTGAACCTGGCCATTGCATGAGTTGGAGGGAATCGAATTAGTGGAAGGAGGAGCCCACATGAGGCTAAGGGGATCCAAGGTGATAAAAGAGGAAGGAGCTCTCATTTTGCAACATCTTGAACATTTGCAAACAAACACTCTTTTGTACGCTCTGTTGTTTAACGAGTCTACCGGTTGTTTAGCCATGATCTCTCACGTGGGAGATTCAACCTCTTCTTCGGGGAACCATCCGTGCCCGCCCTAGGGAGGTCGTTCCATAAGAGATTCAGGGAGTCCAGTATAGGCACACACTTCAACCATCAACGCAAAGATGAAACTACGTATTCCTGGGCAACCAGAAAACATGCAGGAGGAGTTGGAAATCAACAAAGGGGATTCACATCTTGCTGGGAGAGCCAGGGATAGATCAGCAAGGGGATTCATAGCTTGCTGGGAGAGCCGGGAGTTGAGGAGGCAGCATAGAAAAGGCATTTTCGCTAGAGTAGCAACTAGCTAGACCAGCGCAGCAGTCAGTCGAAGTTCTGGACAGAGGTACTGCGCAGAGGCCTCTAGCAGTAAACTCATGGTGCTTGGGAGAGCAGTCATCCGAGCCAAGGGTCATCCAAGGAGCAAGGAGTTAGTCAATATAAGTGAACCCAGCGTTCTAGGGGTGTTTTCAAATGGATTTGCAAGTTGTTTCCTGTAAGTCGAATTTGGCAGTAGCAGCTAGGGAGAGGCTCCAAGGAGGCCGAAAATCCAAAGTCAAAACCAGAGAAATTCCCTTCTGGGTTTTTTTGGGTTTTGTCCAAGGAGTCCAAAGTTGAAAGGATATAATTTTATGGGTGGTTTTTGGCACATTCCAGTAGGTCGAAGTTCAGTAGGACAACAGTTTTACTGGAACAACGCAGTGCAGAGTGGTGCAGCAACTGGGCAGCATTCAGCTCAGCTATTCCATCACCTAGGTTTGGTCCAGCTTGTCCTTGAGACAAGCCCAGGTGCACCATCTCATTTATATTGTACCTATGCTCTCAATTTTATAATATATGGCTCAGCAATTCCAGATTTACAATGTTTTATGGATGTTTTTAATTTTATGTTGCTACATTGTTTATTTGTTTAAAATATCACTCATATTCCTACTTAGGAACATTACAGGTGACCAAGAAAGTTGTGCGAAAACCAAATGGAGAATATGAGGTATAGGCAAACCAAGTAGTCATGGAACAAAAGGAATATGACTATAGGAACTATGAAGCAACCATGCTCATCAAGATGCCAATGATGAAGGGGATCCTTCCTCAAGTGTAACATGTGGAAGATGCATTCACAGTATGATAGAAACCACACAAGATGCATGGAACTTGAAATAAGCATAGGTCTTTTACCTTTAACAAAAAGTTTGTTTTCCATGCCAATGAAGGGAAGTTGATTTCAAAGCATTTAGTGAAGTTGAAAGACATAGATAGAGAACTAAATGAAGAAGATATCATTGCAATTCCCTTAAAAAGCACGCCTCCATCATTTAAGAAAATTGTAGAAACTCTTAACATTACTTAATATATTGACAAAACTTTTGACACTGACAAGTTAGTTGTTACAAAAGGAATGTTGAAAAAAGCAGTTGGAAGTAGCAGCAGTGCCTCTGAAAGCACTTTTGCAACAAAATATAAATGCGAGAAGAAGCAAGGAGGTACAAACCGTCTTGGCAGAAAAACATCTATAGGTACAAATTCAGTTAAAAGTAAGTCCATAACTAGGAATTTGAAGTGTTATCATTGTGGCAAAGTAGGACATCTGAAAATTAGTGCATGAAAAGAACATGGAATTGGAGCATGGCAAAGTCACCAAAAAGTAGGCAATATTATGGAAAAGGTGTAAAATGTAATATCCCCTACTAATTAATTGCCCAAGGGAGGACAAAGTAGCCTACCCAACACATAGGCTATAGTCAATTATAAAGGGGGCAACCCATTATTCAATGTTTTTGGGGACAACATTGGGTAAATTGGGTAATTGGAGGAAAATTTGCAAAGGAAGCAAGAATTGGGGCTGAGTAGAGGGAAAATTATTAGCCCATTAAATTGAATTTAGGAAAGAATAACCCAAAGGGAATCTATAAATAAGAGAGGAGAATCATTATTCTAATCACGATTGTTGGATATTTCTATTTTGTGAGTTGAGGCTCTGAAGGTTTAAGACCCCTTTCCCCTTGATTGGATTCAGTGGTGGAAGATTCCACCCTATCCAATCCCCTCTCTTTCTCTAATATATTTGGCATAATTTTTTGAGGCATTTTTCATTTGGTTTTTGGCAAGCAAGGATATTTTTATGGATTAATTAGCTTAGGAAGACATTCTATGACATCGTCATCCATTTTGAGGCTTTTGTGGCTAAGAGATAGGCCAACAAGGCAGTCTGGGGTTTTTATGGAGCAACGAATGCGCAACAAAACTTTATCTGGGCTAGAAGAACCCTTTTAGAGCCTAGTTGAGGTCGTTCTAAGGCAGCAAGTGTTGAGAAATCTATAGGGCAATGATTATAGTGATTTCTCTTTACTTGATAACTGTTTTTGATGTCTTTTTACTTATTAGCTTTGTTACTTATTATTATATGTGTGTATCGTCAAAAAGCTACCAAAAACAAGAAGAACAAGAACACAAAATATAGGTTGCAAGTCAGGGCCAAAACCTCTCCACTTGAGAGGAAAACCCGCAAATCTCTTCTCTTCCTTATAGATTCTTCAATTGAGGAATTCCAAGACCCAAAGACTAACTTTAGAACCCTCCAAGACCAAAACCAACCTCTCCAGATGATGTGCTAAGCTTGATCCAGTCAAACCCAGTCAAATCTCTTCCACTAGAACTTTTTCGACCTTCCACTGTAGAATTTCGGCCTCCACTGTAGATCTGAAATTTCGGCCCCCCAGCAATTGTTGTTGCCACACCTGTGAACTTTGATCTGCCTTCTAAGTCTTCCTTTGACTTTTGCTTGCTTTTCCCTCAATTCTGGAGCTTAAGGATGACCCTTGGTGACCTTCACTTGACCTACTTGCCTTCTATTCTCCAAGATCGAACTTGTAGATAGAAACCCTATATCTGCTACAGAAACCCTAGTTCTCCTTAGCACGTGTCAGAGAGAAATAGCCCAAACAAAGATCTTCTTTGTCCTCTTCCTTCTTCACTATCTTCTTCTTCCTTCTTCTTCGCTAGAATGAGAGATGAGTGAATGTGTCTGAAGGAGGACGAGTTCCCTCCTATGTGTAGGTTCTTCAAGGTCGACGTGGCTCTTCCTTTTAGGCTAACTTGCCAGCTGCCAGGCCGACTTGGCCTTGGAGAGTATCTGGACACATAATTTTCTTTACAAGTTAAAATGTGCCCGATGGGGTCTTCAACTTATGACAATGACTCTTTTGACTTCTTGACCTAGGACAAACTCTAGAAGCATTCAATGGATGCTTGACCTATAAAATAAAAGACCTTGAGAGTAGTCATGGATGAGTTTCCTCCTATATATAGGCTCATCAAGGTGGACATGGCTCTTCCTTTTACGCTGACTTGCAAGCTGCCAAACCGACTTGGTCCTGGAGGGTATCTGGACACTTAATTTTCTTTACAAGTTACAATGTGCCCGATGGGGTCTTCAACTTATGAAAATGACTCTTTTGACTTCTTGACCTAGGACAAACTCTAGAAGCACTCAATGGATGCTTGACCTATAAAATAAAATACCTTGAGAACCTAGTTACACATTTTTCAACACTCCCTCTTAACTAGGGAGGTATTCATATATGATACATGGATATTCTCAATCTGAAGAGATCTCATAAGAAGAGTTGGATTGGTAACCCATCTATTTTAGCATCATACCAACCAACGTTGTCATATAGCAAGGCCTTGACTAACAACTCTATCTCTCCACAAGATCAGAGCACAATGTTGGCGAGACCAATGATTTATAGACACCGTCATCATTGTCTCTCAAGGTACATACTCCACTCAGGTGTTCACAGAATATGACCTTCTTTAGACTATTCTTATCTTGGATAGCCAGTCCTCAAAGAATATCGGTCCATGACTACTCTCATCTTGGATGCCCTACCACATCCTCAAAGAATATCGAATGTCAGATGCTTACCCAATCTCCATTCTATCTTCCCAAGTGAAGACAAGAATGATGTGCCTATCTCTCCCTCTCAACTAGGTTGGATACATCAACCAAACTAAGCTTGTCTCTCAAATACACAAGCTTCTTATTAGGAAGAGATTTCGCCAATATGTCAGCTACTTGCTCACTAGTGGAGATATATTGTAGCTGCACTACACCATCTTGTACTAGCTTCCAAATATAGTGATACTCGTTATTGATATGCTTTGTCTTTCCATGAAATACTGGGTCTTCAAACAATCGTATACAACTGGTGTTATCACAATGTATCACTGTAGGGTCCATAGGTCCTGCAAATAGGTTGGATAGTAGCTTCCTTAACCAGACTGCTTCTCTGCTTCCTTCATAGGTTGCAATATACTTAGCCTTAGCACTACTCAAAGTAATTGTATCTTGCATTTTGCTCATCCATCAGACCATGGAGGATCCCAAACTGAAACATCCTCCTGTAGTGCTCCTTCCATCTTGCTCACTGGCTCCCTAGTCGGAATCTGTATATCCAATCAAGTGGACATCATTCCTTCTATCGTACTTTAGGTAGTAGTGGATGGTTCCTCGCAGATATCTCAAAATATGTTTTGCTACTATCCAATGATCATGCTTTAGCTCCACTTGGAATTGACTGAGAACATTTATTGCAAAGCATATGTCTGGTCAAGTATTCACCAAGGACATCAATGAGCCAATCAATTGTCTATACTTGGAAGGATCCACCGAGCTCGATTCAAAACTCCTTAGCCTTTTCAAGTTTGTGATCATCGTAATTGTCATTGGTTTGCAATCCATCATGTCAAACCTCTTCAACATCTTGATCACATACTTCCCTTGACCCAGATAAATCTCAAAGGGTCCTTGCCACACTTCTAGTCCCAAATAGTAATGCATCAGCTCTAGATCCTTTATGTCAAATTTTGTTGCTAATTTCTTCTTGCATTCTTCAATTCAACCTTCTACACCTGTCAAGAGAAGATCATCTACATACAGAAGAATGATTACCGAGTCACCCTTCACGACCTTAATATAAAGGTTCGGACCAAAAAAACTCTTTGTGAAGCCTAATCTTTGAAAGTATGCATCCATCCTAGTATACCATGCCCTTGCTGCTTATTTGAGGCCATGACTTCTTCAATCTACAAGCATATGCCTTTTTGTCTTTAACTTCAAATCCCAACGGTTGTTCTATATAGACTTCCTCATCAATTGTGCCATTCAAAAATGCAGTCTTGACATCCAGTTAGTGGATGTTCCATCCCATCAATGCTACCAAAGAGACCAATGAACGTATAGTTGTATACCTTGTTGTCAGAGCAAATGTCTCTTCATAGTCGATGCCTTCGAGTTGAGAGAAACCCCTAGCCACAAATTTTGCCTTATACTTGTCAATAGTTCCATTTGTTGCATGTTTGATCTTATAGATCCATTTGGAAGTTACCATAGATTTTTCATTGGGCCTAGGCACGATTTCTCAAACTCCATTCTTCATTATAGATTAATATTCTTCATTCATGGCATCCTTCCATTCTTGATGATTGGCAGCTTCTTCAAAAGTGGATGGCTTTGCTTCTATTAGTTTTGTCATGTAGGTTGCATACTCAGAATATTGTTTGGGCTTCTTGCTTTCCCTGAATGTGCCCTGAGTTGCTCCATGACCTTCTGCATCAAGTAGTGTTGACTTCAACCAATTGCGTCTCTTTCTTGATTCGGGGATGACCATAGGTTGAATAGGTTCACTGGGACCTTCATCTTCATGGTGAGATTCTTCTTCTTCCCTATCAACTTCTTCTTCAAATACTGGAAGTTCTTCATCATCAGAGTCCATGGGAAGTTCCGTTTATTTCTTGAATGCAATACTCTCATCAAATATGACATATCGACTGACTTCTATACAGTGTCCTCCTTTTATGTAGATTCTATAGGCCTTAGGGGAGTTGTTGCATCCAACAAATGTTCCTCTCATGCCTGATGGATCCAACCTCTTTCTTTTGTCCTTCAGTATATGAATATATATAGGACAACCAAAGATTCTGAGATTATCTACAGTTGGTTTCTTCCCAGTCAATACTTCTTCAAGAATTTTGTTATCCAATGACCACATTCGATTTTGAACATATACAGTTGTCTTCGTGGCTTCTCCCCATAGAAATTTCGGTAGATCTTTATCATGCAACAATGCTTTTACACTTTCTTCAATGGATCGGTTCTTTCACTCTACAACTCCATTTTGTTCTGGATTATATGGGACTATTAGCTCCCTTTTAATCCCAGACTCCTTACAGAAAGCTATAATTTCCTTGGATGTATACTCTCCTCCATTATCAGATCTTAATATCTTGATTTTACCTTCTGTAAGGTTCTCAACTTCAGCTATGAATTCTTGAAATTTTGTAAATACTTCGTCCTTGGATTTCATCAAGTAAACCCAAGTTTTCCTTGAATGATCATCTATAAATGTGACATAATATAGATGACCTCCAAGATATTTAGGAGTCATAGGACCACAAATATCGGAATGAATAAGATCCAAGATTTCTTTTGACCGTGAGCATTACTTCCAAATGGTCTCTTGGTATTCTTACCAAATGCACATCCTTTGCATACTCCTTCGTGATCTCCTTTCACTTCGAGGATTCCTTCTACTATAGAACTTAGAGTTGGAAGGATTTTGAAATGAAGATGGCCAAATCTTCTATGCCAGAGTTCACATGGGTTGATTTCAATGTGAACCAAAGCTTGTGCAAGAGGAGATATCAACCTATAAATTCTTCCTTCACGAATACCAATTACTCTACCATTCTCTATGCTTGAGTTCTTACTCCATACTACAACTCTTCCATCAATGAAAGCTACTCTATCACCCTTATCCTCTAAACTTGAAATAGAAAGTAGTTCTTATGCAAACCTAGAACAAATAGGATGTTGTTGAGATGAATGTTGCTTCCATTTTCCAGCTCTATAGAGGTTGATCCAATTCCTCTTATAGGATAGCTCTTATTATTTGCAAGTTCCCCTGAGTAAGAAGATTTTCCTTTTGATAATGTCTTCAGTTGTTTGTGATGACCAATCATGTGTCTAGATGCACCGCTATCGATTACTGAAATGTTCTCGTCTTGGAATGTACCATTGAGTGTTGAGTAGAGACCTTCATCCTTTATCTTGGTTACTTCCTTCTTTGCGGTGAATAGAAGATTCCATGCTTCCTTGATGCCTTTCTTGAGATGACTTGCTGCCTTTGAACACTTCTTGAAGAGCTCCTCAATGTAGTAGAAATCTTCATAATGCCCTTAGCCAACCTTAGCTCTGATACCATGTTGAGAAATCTATAGGGCAATGATTATAGTGATTTATCTTTACTTGATAATTGCTTGTGATGTCTTTTTACTTATTACCTTTGTTACTTATTATTATATGTGTGTATCATCAAACAACTACCAAAAACAAGAAGAACACGAACAGAATATAGGTTGCAAGCCAGGGCCAAAACCGCTCCACTTGAGAGAAAAACCCACAAATCACTTCTTTTCCTTATAGATTCTTCAATTGACGGATTCCAAGATCTTAACACTGACTTCAGAACCCTCCAAGACCAAGACCAACCTCTCTGGATGATGTGCTAACCTTGATCTAATCAAACCCAATCAAATCTCTTCCAGTAGCAATTCTTCGACCTCCAGTTGCAAAATTTCAGCCTCACTGCAGATCTGAAATTTCGGCCCCCCAGAAGTTGTTGCTACCACACATGTGAGCTTCAATCTGCTTTCTGAGCTTTCCTTTGACCTTTGCTTGCTTTTCCCTCACTTCTGGAGCTTGAGGATGACCCTTGGTGACCTTCACTTCACCCACTTGCCTTCTTTTCTCCAAGATCGAACTTGTAGATAGAAACCCTATACCAACTACAGAAACCCTAGTTCTCCTTCGCATGTGTGAGAGAGAAATAGCCCTAACAAAGATCTTCTTTGTCCTCTTCTTTCTTCCTTGCCTTCTTCTTCGCTTGAATGAGAGATGAGTGAATGTGTCTCAAGGAGGACGAGTTCACTCCTATATATAGGCTCTTCAAGGTGGACGTGGCTCTTCCTTTTAGGCTGACTTGCCAGCAGCCAAGCCAACTTGGTCTTGGAGGGTATCTGGACACTTTTTAAGACAAATAATTTTCTTTACAAGTTACAATGTGCCTGATGGGGTGTTCAACTTATGACAATGACTCTTTTGACTTCTTGACCTAGGACAAACCCTAGAAGCACTCAATGGATGCTTGGCCTATAAAATAAAAGACCTTGAGCATGAAATCCGTGCTCCAAAAATAATAATAATAATTTTCTTTCATTTTACACTTTAAAAGAACCAAAAGTACATTTCATCTTTATGAAGACCGAACCTAGTTACACATTTTTCAACTGCGAGCCCTCAATCTGATCAGGATAGAGATAATCCTGTGGTATTAAGGCTTAAGTCGAGACAATTATAGGGTAGTGAGGCCCTCATCTTAGCAACAGACAGCATATTTGGTGACAGCAAGGTCTATTTAACGTAGCTAAAGCAAGCAAAACCCTTGTTTTGGGCTGCACATAGTTCTTGATTGCAGCACAAGCCTATTGAGCCCAATTTAGGGTGGCGGTGGTTTATAACTTGGCACAGAGGTCTGGTTGTGATCATTTAAGGACAGCGGACTCTTTTTGGGCTTCTTTGTGGCTCTGGATCAATCCAACAAAGAAAACTAGGCAGCAACTCCCTCTTAGAGGAGACATTGTGGTAGGATACCCCTCTTGAAGTCTTATTTTGAATAGCAGAAGGCTACCCAACAACAAAGGGGTTGTTGGACAACAGTTACCCACACTGTGACTCGTTTCGTAAGTAATATGTGGTAGCGCATTGGGGTTGGAACATGATTTAATCACCAGACCCCCTCTGTGTAGTCCTAAGGCATCACAAAGACAGGCAGAAATAGAAGCTACTAAGGTTGGTTACAAGGTTAGATTTAGTGTATAAGGACAGTAGGGTTTGGTTGATGTACTAGCCATTGTTATATATTTAAATTGTATTGAGAGGACTGTGAATCTGAATTGCTTATGTATTGTTGAATTGGTTCATGGGAACAAACTGTTGAATAAATGATTATTCTGGAATTTAGACTTCTGTGATCCATAATCTTGTTTAGAGAATCATTTCGGCAAAATCACATAAAAAATCATTTGTCGACGCGTTTCGAACCAACCAGTGTGGTTCATCGTCAGGACAATGAACCACACCGGTTGGTTCGAAACGCGTCAACAAATGATTTTTTATGTGATTTTGCCGAAATGATTCTGTAAATGATTATTCTATTTCATTGCATTTCAATATTGTTTTTGATTGTCAAATTGAAGCATATGTCAAGTGCTCTTTCCTAACCCTAAGGGAAATATTACCCTAAAGGATATTACAGTAGTATCAGAGCCATGCATCCTACTAGCCTAAGGGGTTAACAATGAAATCTAGATTGTTTGGATGAGCGACCAACACTCTTTCAAATTAGAGCGGTTATCCTCCTAGCCTGTGAAAGGAGTCATGAGGAATTGGAATGAATTTTGGTTTAGTCCTATCCCTAATCTTCATAAAAGGCATCAGATTCACCCCCCCATGTGTCATGAATCCAACGTGTCATACATGATTTGGTGTTGACATGTGTCTGGTCCGTCGCTGGTGAGTGTCCAATTTTTGGGATTTGTGTCAGGAAGGACTCTGATTCGTGCCCAAAGAGAATCACGATTTTTGGACACATGTCCACCGAAAATTGACCCGCAAGCTTGATAAAAGTCGAAATTGGGTTGCATTTGTCCATTTGCATTCGTTGTTTGGGTGTTGTGGAACTGTGGGACTGACCAGAAAAGAGACAATAGTGTTTTGGAGGTGATTAACGCCACAAGTGGATTTTCCTTCCATTTTTTTCTAGTTTTTCTACAATAGTCTACCTATCCATTTTGTTTACGTGCACAGCCTTATAGCAATGCATTCTTTCTTTATTTTTACAACATTCATGGCTCAATCAAGGGCAGCGGGAAGGGGCAAAAGAAGCGGAAGAATGTCCCCATTGGTAATGCCGCCCCCCCCCTCTTTCAATTTCATTAGGGTTTGCCAATCCAGGGCAGAGACAATGGTGCATGTGCACACCAACCTTTGTCTTACTTACAGGCAGAGGGAGGAGTGGTTGAAGGGAAAGACAATGATGTGGGATGTGTTTCCTGATGATATGTGTTTGGACAGCAGTGTTGAGTTGGCATTGGCCAACTTGGATCTTAATGAGCCAGTGCTAGAGGTTGTCCTTTTGATGATAGTGATACTCTTAAAGGGTCATCCTCCACACCAGCAGATGCAAAGATTACATTGGATACAGAGGAGGAAGCAAAAAAAGCAGTGGTGGTACTGATGTTGATGAGCTATATGCATAGCCTATATCCTCTTGGCTGCGGCCTATGAGATTCTTCCTTCCTATTATACAGTTCCATGTTCCAGTGTCCACCTTGTTTTGTATTTGCTACTTTCCATTGGCATTCCTAGTTAGGAGTCCTTAGGACTCAGTATCTATGTAATACATTTTGATTTTGAATTTTTGATGACTTAATGAGAAAACTGTAGTTTATAGTTAATTTCTTGTGTTTGTCCAATGTTAATTTATCGTATTTGTCATTGATCTAGTAGTAAGTGCTGGTTGTAAACTTGTATCCTTGATGAATCATGATTGTATGCATAATGTTACAATGTACATGTATTATTGAATTTGTATCATCATAAGAATTTGTGTAATATCTATTAATTTTTTTCATATATATAGAATATAGTATATAACGTGTCCTATGTGCCATGTTCCAAGGGCTCTCTGTGTCCCGTGTCAGATTCTCGTATTTGTGTGTCCTGCGTGTCCCATGTCCCCGTGTCAAGCAACTTAGCTTCATAAGTATCCGTACTTGGAGCAACTGTTTAAGGACTGAGCAAAGAGAGAAAAACTTTCAAATGTCTGGAATAGTAAAATCAGTGAAAATGACAGCTCTGATGAATGTGACAATCAAAAGAGTAGCAGTGAAGAAGATGAAAATTCAGATGTGGATGTTGTTATGGGTCAAAAGGATGGCCATAATATAGAAAGGGTGGAGCATGTTTACCCATCTAATAAAACAAATGAGGCAGCTAAAGCAAATATTCCAAATTACTGGTCAAATGATGCTTTGCAAAATAATACAAATACTTCTTATCAAGACAATCAGCATGATAAGGATTTTGATTTCACAAGGGAGACTAAGGACATTGAATTCTGAGTCACTAAATCGCTCACGAGGAATATAGATTATCTCAGGGGAGCCCATATTTCATGTGAAACTAATGCATTCACCCTTTGGGAGGACAATGAAATTCCTTCCAGCAATGATTTCTTGCAGGTGATAACTTCAGTTACTCTTGTATCTGATAAACCTAATGATGCAACAACTTCTGAAAGTTTAACTTTTGTATCAGTTCTTCACCTCACAAAAGCAATGTTGAAACTTCTACAACTATTTTAATATACGCTTAAGCCCCACTGGATGGTGTCGATGTTGTTGGACTAGAGACCTTGTGGGCAGAACCTGAAGAGGGAAGTAAACATAACAAATCACAGAATATTGCCATTACTAAAAGTGACAGGGTGATGCTTATCACAAAGGAGTTGTCAGTGGAGTGCAATGCAAATGGTCTGGAACTATAAAGGCAAGATGTAGGTGTGGATAAAATCTGCTTGAATGGTAAAATGGGTGAGGATGTTAATAGGACATCGTGAAACATGGATTTATATTTATATGGTCCAAATATCTTGTCTACACCCATGACTTCAAGATACGAGATATTAGACAAGAAGGATTCTTCTGTAAAAGCAAAAGAAGGGGTAAAACCAGTGGACTGTAAGAATGATCACATTGGAACTATGGTACCTATTTCAGATATCCGTAAAGGTAGCCCAGCAAGAAGTTCCTGAGAACTATCCTTTGGAGCTAGGTGAATATGTCGACAATCATTTGGTGAATGTGGCAAAGAGTGCTTCAATAGAAACTAAGACCCAAGCACTAGATAAAGGATTACAGAAAAATGCTAACTGGAAGAAATAAGAGTTTGGATTTGGCACATATGGGGCAGTTTATCATGGAAAATGGAAGGGATCAGATGTTGTTATCACTCCTGATAGGAGACAAAAAATATTTCCAGTACAATTCATACAAGATTAAAGTCTAGGAATACAATAGATTCGGATATGCATATTTTGGATTCCGATGAGAGGCTTGAAAGTTGAAACCATACTTAAGGTGATTTCTCATCACAAACAAGTTGAAGACAAAATAAATATAGTTATGGAGGCAGTACATAGGCTTGAAGATGTAGCCTGCAAAGCGGCCTGTGTGACTACAAAACCCAAATCATCAGATAGCAGCCCACAACCCTGTGAGTTTGGTACTAGAGTGTTGAAGTTTCTAAGTCTACCAGTTAGAAACCCTCCATGCACTTTATTGATTTATTCCTACCTACTTGTTCCTTACTTAACAAGTTCTTTACAATGTAAATACTGAAAATAAACACTAGTGCATGCTCAACATATTATAGATCATCATCTGAAGGAAACAGAAACAAGCACACAAAATGACACCATTATTTCTGAACCAATGTCCCTGGAAAAACCCAATGCGGGAAAACTGGTGCAACGATATGAGGGTTTTCTTATTAAGCAATTTCAGAGTACAATCTGGGTGCCAAATTCGGCTTACCCAACAGAGAATGCCGTTGGCAGTAGTACCTCTCAGTCTGAGACAAATGTCCCTGCTGAAACCCCCGATAAACCCTCTGGCAGTTCCTCAGCTCCAATCTGCCCCAAAATCCCTAGCGTTAGCCTCTCTCTGGATGGTGTCAGCCTCTCCCTGCCCAACACTAGCCCTGCGTCACCCTAATTGGGCTTGCGTCAGCCTTCTAGCCCTCTGCGTCCGCAAAGCTGGCCTCTCTGAAGCACTGTGCAGCTCCTAGCTGCCTCTGCATGGCCCTGCGTGAGCCCTGGCTGCTTCTGCGTCACTCTCTTTGGCTCCTACGCTAATCTCCCAGCACTATCTCTGCCTCTCTATCTCTTTGTACTCACTACCCCTCAGCTGCAACTCCGATCACTAATTCTATCTCTCTTAGCAAACCCCGCTCTAGAGAATAGAATGACTGATCATCTGGTGTACTCTCTAAGTGATCCTCAAGCCCCCTCTTATACTTTTCTTGTTGACATATCAACAGCTGAGATTAAGTCCCTAATCAATGGCTAAGATTAGATCTGGCTTGATCCATGTCTTTTGGACTATTCTAACACAGTTTTATATTAATCCACACTAATATTTTAATTTCCCGTTTAGACTTAGGGACTCCATTAAAAATATTAATTATTTTAATATCTCTTGTATTGTTTACAATCTGCCCAAACCCTTTCTGGGTATTGGAGATCTCATGTGCCCCAACCTCTCTACCAAATTTCGTGGCTAGAGCACATCCGATGCTACCACAAATCAACACTCCCTCTTAGCGAGGACTATGCTCTAGCAATACTCCTCACTGAGTATTACTCTGATCATCCGGCATCGGTCCTTGTGTTGATGCTAGCCCTACTGCCCACCATCCTCTGCACTGTTGTATCCTGTACTGCTGCCCATGGTTCTACCACTGCCACCGCTGCATCTGTATGACATCTCCCTCTCCATTCGTGTTGTTGTTGGTCCTTTCTCCCAACACTGCATCTACACTGCAACTCCTCTCATCATGTTGCATCGTACTGCCCACTGTTGCACTGCAACTCAGTTACTGAGAAGTAACTGATCTCCCAACTCTGACCTCTCTGTTGGGCTAGAGTACTCCTGATGTTAAAGCTCTCTCTGTCACTGACAAGTGCTCCCTCTCTGACCTCTGCGCTGCTGCAACAACTCCCTGCATCTCGCACCGTTGCACCCCTCTCTGTGTCATCCTGCACTGATGCAACACTCCCGTGCCTCTCACATTGTTGCAACCTGCCAACCTCGCGTTGTCTCGGGACTCCTGCACTGTAGCTCTCTCTGCTGCTCCATCCACATCCATCTCTACCCACATCAGCCAGTCCTGCTACTCCTCTTCGGGGCTCCCGTAGCAAGGTCTAATCCAAGAGGTTGGGTACCTCAAGGATCCTGCCCCTCATCGCCTGTAGTCCGCCTCACTACAGCACAATGTCTCCCCACTTCCGCTCAAGTGGTGCATGTGCACTCGTGGCACAGTGATCGTCTATCCCCACTTCCTTCGTTGCCCTTGTTGGTGTTGCCTTAGTCTCAGAAGACTCTCCCTTACTCTTCTTCCTTGGACACTGGGTCACATAATGACCCAGCTCGCCACAGTGGAAGCACTTGATCTTGGAGAGATCCTTCTTCTTCCGCTTTTCTTTCTTTCCCTCAGATGCTAGGGCAACATCTTCCTCCTCTTCCTTTTTGACTATGATCCCCTTACTGCTGCTTCCCGGCTTTGTCTGTCGTTTGATCTCTTCTTGGCGAAGAGCCGCCCACATCTCATCCCAAGGTGGAAGTGTCCCTCTGCCCATTATACTCTAGACAAATACCTCCCAGTCTTCTGAGACTGCATTCAAGGCTGTCCTCACCATCAATTCCTGATTCGGCATGGCTTCTGTGGAAGTCAACTAATCTCAGATCTCATTCAGTCCTCCGAGGAAGGTGTCAATCGGTTCTCCCTTCTTCATCTAATATGACCTCAATTGATTTTCTAGTAACATTCTTCTCTACACAAAAGTATGCTGGTACAATTTCTTTAGGGCCTCCCACATCTCATTTGTCATTTCCTTCTTGGCAATGTGTGGTACTACATGGTCCTTGACCCCGTCAAGGATGGATGATGCTATTGGCCCTCGCCATTGCCTCCTTGTACTTGTCATTCTCAGCTGGGTCAATTGGGATAGCTATCGTCTTCAAGGCGAAGTGCTTGACACGATTTCTGTCAAGTACGGATAAGATTTTGGCCTTCCAGACTAGGAAGTTTGATGCTTTGTCCAGTCTGTCCTGGTCTCTTACTCCATGTAGTGCCATGATGCTCTTCTACTTCCCTCCTAGAAGTTCTCGATGTGACTCACTCTGAGTCTCGATTTCCCTCCTAGAAATCCTTCTTCCGATGTCGAGATGCACCCCTACTTTGATCGTCTGTGCAACCACACCACTGATCTGGATTTCTCGGCTAGAAACCCACGGTAGCAACTCCCTCCTCTTGGCCTTACCCTGTCAGGTACTGTTCTGACTAGAGTACCTCACCAACTCCACTCTGCAACTTTCCCACAACCTCCTAAACCCCAACAAGCTGAAGGTCAGAGCTCCTAAGCTCTGCGCAATCTCGACACCAGCAACCTGGCCTCCCCAGCCAACTACATCAACCCTCCTAGCTTCTACGTGAGTCTCCCTTTGCCTCCCTTAGCCTCTGCGTTGCCTCTTCCTAGCTCAACCTTGATGACGCAGGCACTGCGTCACCCTTCCCTTGTTGCTACTTTGCTAGAAACAACTTCTATCACTCAGGACAGTTGTTTTATGTTGCTATTGCTCCACTCGGTTGATGTCATCAGTTCTCTTGTGATCTATAACCACGCACTGATACCATGTTGAAGTTTCTAAGTCTACCAGTTAGAAACCCTCCATACACTTTACTGATTTATTCCTACCTACTTGTTCTGTTACTTAACAAGTTATTTACAATGTAAACACTGAAAATAAACACTAGTGCATGCTCAAAATTTTACAGATCATCAACTGAAGGAAACAGAAACAAGCACACAAAATGACACCGTTATTTTTGGACCAACCCCGGAAAAACCCAATGCGAGAAAACCGGTGCAGCTATCTGAGGGTTTTCTTATTAAGCAATTTCAGAGTACAATCAAGGTGCCAAATGCAGCTTACCCAACAGAGAATGCCCTTGGCAGTAGTACCTCTCAGTCTGAGACAAATGTCCCGGCTGAAACCCCAAATAAACCCTCCGACAGTTCCTCAGCTCCAATCTGCCCCATAAACCCTAGCGTCAGCCTCTCTCTACCCAGCACTAGCCCTGCGTCACCCTGAATGGGTCTGCGTACTCTCTCTGGCTCCTGCACTGATCTCCCGGCACTATCTCTGCCTCTCTGTCTCTCTGTACTCACTGCCCCTCAGCTGCAACTCCGATCACTGATTCTATCTCTCTTAGCAAACCCTGCTCTGGAGAATAGAATGACTGATCATCTAGTGTACTCTCCAAGTGACCCTCAAGCCCCCTCTTATATTTTCTCGTTGACATATCAACAACCAAGATTAAGTCCCTAATCAACAGCTAAGATTAGATCTGGCTTGATCCATGTTTTTTGGACCATTCTAATACAATTTTATATTAATCCACATTAATATTTTAATTTCCCTAAGTTTAGACTTAGGGACTCCATTAAAAATATTAATTATTTTAATATCTCTTGAACTGTTTAGAATCTGCGCAAACCCTTTTTGGGTATTGGAGATCTCATGTGCCCCAACCTCTCCACCAAATTTTGTGGCCAGAGCATAACCGATGCTAACACAAATCAACATAAAGGTGAGAAGAATGTTGGGATTGACATATGCACACTCTCGGAAATCAGCAAAGATTGGAAAGCCCAACTCCTAGTAGAATGTTCCAAAAATAAGTTTACTAGCGAATTGATGGATAGTGTCATCCAGGATGACAGGTACAAGATAGAGGATGAGGTCACTTTATATAAGGATATGACATTTGATTCCTGATTCTACACTCAAGAAGAAAATCTTGAATGTCGTACATGACCCACAACTAACAATACACCAAGGACTCTTTGAGACATACAGGCAGATCGGAAAAAAAAAATTCTTCAGAGGGCCTCAAGGATGATGTGTTGAGGCATGCAAAAGGATGCATAACTTGTCAACGGAACAAGCCTAGGCACACTCCTCTACGACTTCTACAACACGATGAGGATACCAAAAGGGTAAGGCCACGCTTGGACTACCTAGGAGCGAGGAAAGGTGAGTTTGTGGTAGATAGCTACCATGGGATGCTTGCAAATGAATTTTACAGGCAGCTAAAGACCCAGGTGCGAAGGAGATCAAGGATTCTATGGAAATACAAGTCTCCTTAACTAAATCCCTACTACAAACAAGAGGGAAATTGTGGGAGTCATCTACTATTCCACTGACTCCACTAATGTCACTGCTTTCACAGTACACTTCTAAAACCAATAGCTTGAATCTTCAAAGTGATCACAACAGAATTGGCTAGCATAAACAGTGAGATGGTGACACTTACCAGCATTTTGACAATGGATCATGGTCCTCCAAGTGGTCGAGATGATAGCCACCCATATTTAGCCTATGCAAACCCGAGAATGAGCAATAATAATGCTGCTAAGTTTAATTCTTGCACTGCAAAAGAGTCATAGAAGCAAGACAAACAAATTCCTTTCCAATTTGGGAGGAAGAGCTAAGTTGATAAGCATTACAATCAGAATCCGAAAGAAGAAGCACTAAAGATGAATAATAATGTAGCTGCTAATGGGAGGCAGAGAGATCTTTTCTGAGCAATCCATACAAGATTAAAATCTAGGGATCCAACAGAAGAGGAGGATCTTGTGACTGCTCATTGTAGGCAAGTTGAAGATACAATAAATATTGTTATGGAGGACATGAAGATGTTTGAAACAAATCAACAAGGCAACCAAAAAGATAAAAGCATTTCTAAACTAAATAATATTAATGGAACATCTGAGAAGGGTGTGCATGAATCAGCTTGTTGTGTCTGTGGAAATCATCTCCTGTTAAGCTATTATTTGCAAATACGAGAATCGAAATATGGAGAATTGCTTCATAATTTGTTGATGGATATTGGGATAGCTTCAAGAATATCAGGGAGGCATAAAGACAGGAAGATATGTATTGGTTTTAGCATCTTCCCAACCCCTGGCATTATCTAGCGGTGCAACCTTCTTATAAAAAACCTGAGTTAGTAGTTTTTAACGGGACTGTTCCATACCTTGAGCAAACAGAGTTCGAGGCTAAGCAAGTTTTCATAACCATAAAGGTTGGAACTCAAATACCAATGGTCAGTAAGAAAGAAGGTCCTCATCCAGCTCTATTATATGATTATGGGGATTTTAATACTAGCATCACCCCAAACTCTAATGTTGATCAATCGATCCTTTCAAGGCATTTATGGGCAGTTTTGCAATTACAAATTTTCGTGATGGCAGCAATGTTTTAAAACTCCAACGCCGACTCCGACTCGGCTGAGGGTCGACTCTGACTCGGTATCGACTCGGTCAGCTCGATTTCAATGACTCGATCGTTGTAAAAAATAAATTAAATATTTATTTTTTATAAAAAAAAATAATTTTAAAGATTTTCATTCATGTTTCCAAACACAACATTAGAATATAGATAGAAGACAACATATGATCAAAGTAGGCTCATGAATATATCCATTATATCAAAATGGCACCCAGTGCACTGTCCAATACATACATGATGATGACATAGAGATCAAAACAAAAACACATAACCAAGGAGGCTAGAAATGGCATTATCCTCCAAAATAGATTGTAAGTCATCAAGGAACTAATACAATGGTCCAAGAGTGTTCCTCACTCCAAGAAAGTCCCCAAAATGCATATGTATATCTTCAAAAGGTGCATCCTTCACCATGATGTCATCTAGGAGAGACCCTATGTCACCCTTTTCAAGCATGTGAGTCACATGGCACCCCTAAGGGTAAGCATTGGCATCAAAGAGGGATGTTCTAGCCCTCCTAAGTCATCTCAATGATAACCATCCTCATTTGTGCTTTGGAAGAAGGTACCATCCACCAAAATAGGGTCAAGGCCAGCCAGGGGGCATCTTCAATCCATTTGGGCATATCATCGAATAGTCCAACATCCAAGATTTTAAGTTTAGTGTTTTAGCATTTGGAGGCTCATCAAGGGGTGTAGCATCACGTGGAATCAAACTCAAGGCTCAATGCCCATCTTTGGAGGGCCAAGGTTGGGGCCACAAAGTTAGGTTTGCTTCAAGAAAGGGGCAAAGAACCTATTGGAAGGTTTTGAAGAAGAATGAAGCTATCCCTTAAGGAATCTCTACTACATATGTGTTACCAACTAAACAAACCTCTCAAGATCAAGCGAGATAAACTTATTTAGGGACAAAAAACCATTAAATTATCATCGTGAAAACCTTGGAGTCCCCCAAAAGCAAAAAAATATCGTTGTTTTTTAATTCGCGGGCCGTTGTCATCCAACCCGGCCGAATATGCTCGAACTCGACAGAGCTGGCGAGGTTATTACTAAGCCAGTCGAGTTGTTCAGTAATAACCCAGCCGACTGAACCAGTTCACTGGCCGAGTCGACTCAGTGAGGCCTTGACTCAAACCAACTCCGCCGAATAGGTTCCAAGCCAGTCGAATCTTAAAACACGAGTTGGCACTGAATATGGAGAAGAGTTAGGGATTGTTACATCCCTTATTTTGAAAGAAGATGGATGTTTTGAAAGTGATTAGAGGAAGGGAGATGAGCCAATTGAGAGGTTCTCATTCTTGAAAGAAGGGGGACAAATTAAAAAATTTGCAACGCCCAAACTTGCAATTGCTTGAGGACAAGCAATATTAGGAAGGGGAGACTATTATCTCCCCTATTAATTCATTTCCCAAGGGAGGAAAAAGTAGCCTATCCAACCCCATAGACTATAGTCAATTATAAAGGGTGAAACCCATTATTTAATCCATTTTGAGACAAAATTTGGTAAATTGGGGTACTTGGAGGAAAACTTGTGAAGGAAGCAAGAATAGGGGCTAAGTGGATGGAAACTTGTTAGCCCCTTGAATTAAATTTAGGAAAGAAGACCCCAAAGGGAATATATAAATAAGAGAGAGGAGAATCATTATTCTCATCATGGTTGTTGGATATTTTTGTTTTGTTAGCTAAGGTTCTAAGGGTTTTAAGACCCCTTTTCCCCTTTATTGATTTCGGTAGTAAAAGATTCCAACCCAAACAATCCACTCTTTCTCTAATCTGTTTGGCATACTTTTCTAAGGCACTATTCATCTGGTTTGTGGCAAGCAAGGAGATTTTTGGGGATTAATTTGGCTTTGGGAGACATTTTGTGACATCATCATCCATTCTAAGGCTTTTGTGGCTAAGAGCTAGGGCAGAGAGGCGGTCTGGGGTTTTTGTGGAGCAATGAATGAGCAACATGACTCTATCTGGGCCAGCGAAACTGTTAATTTTAGGTACGTTCTATGTTGATAGCAAATTTACTTCAATTTTCCATATTAGCTCAATATCAATTCCAGATTAGCAATCACATTTAGGATGACAGTAAAATGTAGATAGAACATAAACATAAATAGCAGAAAACAAGCCAAGACAAGAGGACACAAGATGTGGCGCCAGCCAGGGACAAACCCCAAAGTGGGGAAACCCTTGATCAATTCTTCTTATATGTTCTTCAATAGTTCAGCAAAGAGAGAGATAGTACATATACATCAGAAGTCAACATTTTGACTTATCTAAATAACAGCAGAGATCTTCTCTAAGAAGATGGCACAATAGGCAGCTGATCTGAACTCAAGTGAAGGCATACTGCTTCAACTGATCCTCCAAGGTGACTCCATCACCATGCAGCACCCATCACTGTGATGCACCTCATCATCATGCTGCACCCGTCATTGTGTTGCACCTAATCACTGAGCTGCTCTTCATCACTATAGTGCTCCCATCACTGAGCAGTACCACATCATCTTGTTGTACTCATCATCAACAAGCTATTGCAATTCATCGTGTTGTTTCTATATCTACATGCCTATCATCACCATGATGTACCATTGTGCAGCACTGCACTACATCCATGCTGCCCACAACAATCACTGCATTTATCATGCTACATCCATCCAAGTATGTTGCTTCTAAACATACTATCAACACAACCATGCTGATGTTGACAATACAACCATCCACTGTATCTTATTACCTCATGAGTTGCACCATACTATCCATTGTGCTGCACCTAAACATGTCATATCAAACTTCAGCGCTCTATGTTGCTGGCTATGGTTGACAACCCAGCTATCTTTACTCTTGAACAGCAATGACTTCCTATCAACCTTATTGTTGATGGTCTTATTTCCTTACAGCGTCTAATGGTTGATAGGATCCCCTCCAACTGCAGCCAAGATGGCCTCCTTGAGAGCTGAGACTAGGGTGTCTTCTTGCCTGTGTCAAGGCCTATCCATGGACTGCGTTTAGGCAATGTCTGGTCTTCTCTTTGACAGCTAGGACTACGGCCAACCTCCATCATTCTCTGCGGCTGGGTTAAGACTATGGTCCTCCCAATAGGACTGCGGCTAGGGCTTGCACTCACAGCAGTTAGGGCACATGAAAACCCTCCTCAAACTGCGGCTAAGCCAACAACATATTAGTAGGGCCTAGATAAGGCAGTGTGTACAACATTAAGGTCTTCACCATGACTGCGTTTAGGTCTTCACCATGACTGCATTTAGGTTTGCATTTAGGTCTTCACCTTAACTGCATTTAGTGCAGCTTCATCATGACTGCATTGAGGGGGCTATTACAACCAACGTATCCTGGTCACCTGCTTGACTACATCCTAGATCTAGGGCATGTGTAGAGCTAGGGCATCATCTTCTAGGAGCTTCGAAGATCCTTCTTACCCATGGCAACATCTAGGGCAGCTCTTCTTAGGGTAGTGTATCTCCTAGGATCTATCCTCCCACCAGAACCCAAAGACAAGTGGAGAGAAAGAGATCACAAGAAGAGTGTGTGCAAATGACTAGCAAGCCACCTCTTTTTATACTAAAACATTGAGCACAAGTGGGGGCAATTTAGTTGCTAGCCGACCTTGACGAATTGTCCCATAACACAAATAAATTCATATCTCCATGAATACATGTCAGAATAGGATGATCTTTAGATCAATCCTACACCTCTCGATGAGAGGAATCCAAGAAAAATATCAACTGCCATGAATAAGTAGACCCACATGGAGTTTAGCCCTAGTTGCCCATTTTAACACTCCCTCTCAACTAGGGAGAACTCCATCTGCTAATCCATCTGCCAAATTGTACTATCTCTGCCATCAGTGCCCTGCACTGCTCTGCTGAACTATGAAGAAGAAGAAATGATCAAGAATGTATCATACCGTCCTCTATTGACCCGAAGTCAATCCCATATAAAAGAGAGTGTCTCATAACACTCTTACTGATCCGAAACCAGTTCCAAATAAAGAGAGTGTATCATACCACTCTTACTGATCCGAAATCAGTTCCAAAAGAGAGTGAGTTATATCACTCTTACTGACTTGAAGTCAATTCCAATCAATCCCAGATCAATTTCATCCCAGCATAGGGATTATGGTAGTAACACGATGCATCCATCGGTACTACTATGGTCCCTATCCTCATTTCCCTGCTCATTGGTCAGATGAGAGGTACTTCTCACGAGTCCCAAACTACATGGGTAGGATGTCTCAGCAAGAGAAGGATGAACCACTCATCCTGCCTACATGTCGCCAGGGGTATCCCTGGAGAAGGCTAAACCACTCACCCTGTACACAACAAATCACTAGGGGAAGGCTGAACCACTCACCCTATGACTATGTCTCGGCAAGAGAAGGATGATCCACTCATCCTGCCTACATAGCAGACCACTAGGGGAAGGTTGAACCACTCACCCTATGGTTGCTCATCGCTCCAAGATGTACCCCCAAGGCCCCCGGAGCTCCCCGAGCTCAATGTCCATATCATACAGGGCCCTTAGGAGAGAGTCTCTCCACGACTCCTAGTCGTTCTCGGAAAGTCAAGAATTTGACCTTTCCCAGGGGTTTCGACAGAATATTGGCGACCTGCACATTAGTCCCAATGCAATGGAGCCTTCTTGCTCCTCGATGTACCATATCACATATAAAGTGGTACCTGATGTCTGTATACTTGGAGCGATCATAGAACACGAGATTCCTCAACAATCGAATCCCCCTCTGGTTGTCACAGAAGATCACGATGGTATCTAGCACGTGTCCAAACAGCTCACTGAAGAGCTTCCACAACCAGACAGCTTCACAGGAGGCCATATTCACTGCTATGTAACCGGCCTCATCAGTGCTCAAAGCAACCGACTTTTGCTCCCTGCTCACCCAGGATATCAAAGCAAAACCCAAAGAGAACCAGCACCTAGAAGTGCTCTTGTGATCCTCCACACTGCCTACCTAGTCAGCATTTAAATAATCATGCAGCTTCACATTTCCGGCAATGTATCTCAATCCATGAGAGATTGTGCCCCGAAGATATCTTAAAAGATTCTTGGCACCAATCTAGTGAGGCTCAACCATATATGAGCTCAACATGCTAATTGCAAAACATATATCCGGATGGGTGTTCACCAAGAACATCAATGCTAGAATGAGTTTATGAAACTCAGAGGCATTTTCCAAATCAAGTTCGACATCACTACCAAATAACTCATGAAGGTTAAGCTCCATCGAGGTAGTCACGGGCTTGCAGTTTACCATTCCAAAACTGAAATCCAACTCCCTCTTACTTTTGCAAATGAGAGAGTTTGCACCTGTCAAAAAGAGGTCGTCCTCATAAAGTGCCGTATGAGAGGTCTATCATCCACAACCTTCAAGCAATGGTTTAGATCGACTTCACTCCTAGTGAATCTCAGCTTCATCAGACAACTATCAATCCTCTCATATCAAGCTCGAGGTGTTAGCTCTAAATCATAGAGAGCTTTCTTCAACCTACATACATGAGATTCCTGATCATGAATCTCAAACCCCTTGAGTTGTTCCAAACCTGTGGACTTGCTACATGAGGAGAATGGTCCCCTTGTAAGATTTTCCTTCGGTACATCTCGGACATGTACCTTCATGCTCTTCTTGAATTCAGGCATCCCTGTCACCATCTGACTCATATCGGGTAGGGCCCCATTATAAGTAGACCTTCGGTGCTATAAAAGAGATGTGGCAACTAACATGGTCCCCAATGGACTTCCTACAACTTGATACAAATTGCCAACCCTGAACCCAAAAATAAAATCATCTTGAAAAATTCCTTTTTCAAACATGTACCTTTCCATCGATGAATACCACCTTGCAACCTTTGATTTCCATTGCCAAAATGGACACCAGGTTCTTCTTAAGATCAAGTACATAAAGAACTTCTTTTATATGAAACGTGTTACCCTCATTCAATTGAGGGGTAACATTCCATACACCCTTTCCGGGATGGGTGGCATCATCTCCAAGAATAATCTCCATGATTGTCTCCTTCTCTATCAAATTAGAGAGAGATTCCTTCTATCCAACGAAGTGCCTTGAAGCACTACTATCAATAAGCCAGATTCCCAAAGAGTCTGGAGGAGAAGTAGTGGAGAGGGACAATGTAAGATAATACTTCTTTAGCTTATCAGAAACAACATTTGATTCTTCATACCTGGAGTTCCTTGCTTTCTTTGAAGAGTCGGCCATTTCCTTGATGACCTGCATTACCTGTCATTCCTCCGGTCATTGAAGATGTCCCCAGAATGATTGTTATCATCATCAAGTGATGTGTCCCTACCATTCGGACATTCCTTTGCATAATGGCCAAACTTATTGCAAGTAAGGCATCTGCCTTACCTTCCACCCTTAGATTTGGACTTCCCATTGAAGTGATCTTTAGGTAGGCCATCATATGCGTCCGCTGCACCATTTGGATAACATTCTCTGCTTTGACTTCACCCTTGGTGAATTTGAAGTGGGATGAGGAACCCATTGAGCCTTTTGTCCTTTCCAACTGTCTTCGATGATTGCTCTTTCACTCTTGCTTGGGCTTTGTCTTCGCCTCTGCTCTGATACCATGTTAATTTTAGGTATGTTCTATGTTGATAGCAAATTTACTTCAATATTCCATATTAGCTCAATATCAATTCCAGATTAGCAATCACATTTAGCATGATAGTAAAATGCAAATAGAACATAAACATAAATCGCAGAAAACAAGCCAAGACAAGAGGACACAAGATGTGGCGCCAGCCAGTGACAAACCCCAAAGTGGGGAAACCCTTGATCAATTCTTCTTACATGTTCTTCAATAGTTCAGCAGAGAGAGAGATAGTACATATACATCAGAAGTCAACATTTGACTTACCTAAATAACAACAAAGATCTTCTCTAAGAAGATGGCAAATGAGGCAACTGATCTAAACTCAGGTGAAGGCATACTGCGTCAACTGATCCTCCAAGGTGACTCCATCACCATGGAGCACCCATCATTGTGCTGCACCTCATCATCATGCTGCACCCGTCACTGTGTTGTACCCAATCACAGAGCTGCTCTTCATCACTATGTTGCTCCCATCACTGAGCAGTACCACATCATCATGTTGTACTCATCATCAACAACCTACTATAATTCATCGTGTTGTTTCTATATCTACATGCCCATCATCACCATGTTGTACCATTGTGCAGCGTTGCACTGCGTCCATGCTGCCCACAACATTGACTGCATTTATCATGTTGCATCCATCCAAGTATGTTGCATCTAAACATACTGTCAATACAACCATGTTGATGTTGACAATACAACCATCCACTGTATCTTATTACATCATGAGTTGCACCATACTGTCCATTGTGCTGCACCTAAACATGTTGTCATATCAAACTTCAGTCTTTTATGCTGTTGGCTATGACCTGCGACCTAGCCCAGCAGCAAGGTTGACAACCCAACTATCTTTACTCTTGAACAACAATGACTTCCTATCAGCCTTATTGTTGTACAGTCATCTTTCCTTATAGCGTCTAATGGCTAATAGGATCTGCTCCAATTGCGGCCAAGATGGCCTCCTTGAGAGCTAAGACTAGGGTGTCTTCTTAGCTGTGTCAAGGCCTCTCCATGGACTACGTTTAGGCAGCGTCTGGTCTTCTCTTTGATAGCTAGGACTATGGCCAACCTCCATCATTCATTGCGGCTGGGTTAAGACTATGGTCCTCCAAATAGGACTGCGGTTAGGGCTTGCACTCACAGCAATTAGAGCACATGAAAACCCTCCTCAAACTGTGGCCTAGAACAATGTATTAGTAGGGCCTAGATAAGGCAGCGTGTACAACGTTAAGGTCTTCACCATGACTGCGTTTAGGTCTTCACCATGACTACATTTAGGTCTGCATTTAGGTCTTCACCTTGACTACGTTTAGGGCAGCTGCATCATGATTGCGTTGAGGGTTATTACAACCAGCATATCCTAGTCACTTGCTTGAGTGCGTCCTAGATCTAGGGCATGTGTAGAGCTAGGGAATCACTTCTAGGAGCTCCGTAGATCCTTCTTACCCATGGCGGCACCTAGGGCAATGTATCTCTTAGGATCTCTCCTCTCACCAAAACCCAAAGACAAGTGAAGAGGAAGAGATCACAAGAAGAGTGTGTGCAAATGACTAGCAAGCCACCTCTTTTTATACTAAAACGTTGAGCACAAGTGGGGGCAATTTGGTTGTTGGCCGACCTTGACAAATTGTCCCATAACACAAATAAATTCATATCTCCATGAATACATGCCGGAATCGGATGATCTTTAGATCAATCCTACACCTCTCGACGATAGGAATCCAAGAAAAATATCAGTTGCCATGAATAAGTAGATCGTTTGGCCCTAGTTGCCCATTTTAACAGGAACCCTTCTAGAGCCTGGCTGAGTCCATTCTAGGGTAGCGATCCCTCAATCTGATCAAGAGAGAGATCATGCTATGGTCATAAGGCCTAAGCCGAGACCAATGTTATCAGAAATGAACCGGTGCTTGAACCAAAAAACCTTATGGACTGGGAACCAGTCGAAATTGGTAAAAAAACCAGACCAAAAAACTAGTTGACCAAAAACACATAAAATATTCAATTTTTAAAGAAAAACATATATATACATGTGCATCCATATAAATCCAAACCATTTATACACAAATAAGCAAAATTTCTCATTTATATAGCATGTAAGGGTGCACGTAACCAAAATAGCATTGAGTGCAATCCATCCCTGAACTGAAAATACATCAACAAATAGGCTCTAGCTGGCCTCTAGCATCTAAAAAAAATCATGCTACAACAAATACCTACATATCATCAAAATCATTATCTATATTGGGATCTTCGTAATCAATATAACCCTCTAAGCATTAAAATAAGATAGAAAAAACATAGCATGTCAAGTCAAGACTCGAGATTTTATTTGAGCATTGGGTACATTTTTAGTAGAGCCATGATAGAGGAATTTGACAACCAATGCCACTAACATCAAAGTACATAGAGGGATTGGTGCTCTTTATTAAATATTAGTTCCTTACCCTCGTACATGACAAAATCCAATGGAAACGTCGCAATCCCCGCAATCCTTTAATCCTTTAATCAAAATATCAAAAAAATAGGCAAATTTTTACGTTAACCCATGGAGGTACAAACCACATGGAACCGGTCTTGAATTGGCCGGTTTGGTGTAATAGGCCGGTTCGGCACCAAACCAACCTATTCCAGTTCGGACCGATTTTGGGCCAAAAACGACCGGACCGGTCGGTTCCACCAATTCAGATCCGATTCTAATAACATTAGCCAAGACAATTCTGGGGCAGTGAGGCCCTCATCTTAGCAACAGATAGCTTATTTGATGGCATCAAGATCTGTTTAAGACAACTAAGGGGAGTGAAACCTGTTCCGGGTTGTAGGCAGTTCTTGGTTGTGTTTAGAAACCAATGCTAGTAGAGTTAGGGTCAAATTTCTCTCTTGATATTTACTTGTGAATTAAGTTGCCTTCTTTTACTTCTTTGTTATATTATCTTTCATTAAGCAATTACCAAATTGTGAGTGTATCAAGATCACAAAAACACGAGACACAAGATGTAGGGACTTTGCCAGGGCAAAACCCCTATCTAGGGGAAAACCCAGTCAAAATCTTTTCCTTCAATAGTTTTCTTGAGATAATCCAAGATTCTTTAACCTAGACACAGACCTCCTCCAACCACCAAGTCATCTTCTCCTTCCAGCAACTTCGACCTAGATCTTCGACCTTGCAACAGCAACGCTTCGACCTAGCAAATCCAGAATTTCGACCTTCCAGCGACAGAGTCTTCGACCTAGCACTTCCAAAATTTCAACCCTTCCAACAGTAAAACTTCAATCTAGTAACTTCGCATAAGAGAGAGAAAGAGATAGCCCAAAACCTTCGACCTTGATCCTTCTAGCACTTCTTCTTCTCTTCTTGGAATTTCGCACTTTTTTTGCCTCCTTCACTTGGATATCAAACTCGTGAGAGATGTGCCTTCAAATGAATTTGAACTGCTTGTATATATAAGCTTTAGGTGAGGTCGAATTGCCCAGTTTGAGGCCGACTTGGTGTGGAGGTGTCAAATACCTTATTTGACTCAATAATAAACCTTTTTACATGATTCAAAAGCCTAAGAAGGGTCTCATAAAATGTACAATGACTCTAATGACTCCATATAAATCCTAGGAGTCCACAATGGGGGCTTTGGCTAATAAAAGATGACCCAAGCATGAAACCCATGCTTTAATAAGTCATTGAAGCAATAATAAAAAAATTTCTTTTCCATTCTTTTGATAAGTACATTACATAATGACTCAAATAAATTTATAAAGACCGAACCTAGTTACATTCTTCAACAAGTTGCAGTGCAAGCCTACTGAGGCCAGTTTAGGACAGTGGTTGTTCAAAACTTGGCACGGAGGTCTGGTTGTGTTCATTTAAGGACAATGAAGTTTGCCTAGGATTCTCTATGGTTGCCGGTCAATCCAAAGAAGAAAACTGTGTAACAACTCCCTCTTGGAGGAGCCACTGTGGCAGCATACCCCTCATGAAGTCAAATTTTGAACAACAGAATGGTACTCGACAACAAAGGGGTTGTTAGACAACAGTTACCCACTCTGTGAACCATTTCATAAGCAATATGTGGCAGCGATTGGAGTTGGAACACGAACTAAGCACCAAACTACCTCTGTGTAGTTCTAAACTTCTAAGGCATCACAAAGATAGTCGGAAACAGAAGCTAGTTAGGTTGGTTAGAAGGTCAAATTTAGGATATTAGGACAGTAGGGTTTGGTTGATGTAATAGCCATTGTTATGTATTTCAATTGTATTGAGAGGACTGAACCTAAATTGCTTATGTACTGTTGAATTGATTCATGGGCTATTTCATTGCATTTCGATATTGTCTCTGATTGTCAAATTGAAGTATATTGTTGGAATACAAAACTTGTCAAGTGCTCTTTCCTAACCCTAAGGGCAATTTTACTCTAAAGGATATTACAGAAAAAACAGAAACATAATTGTGTTTCTTTATTGCTTCTCAAACAAAGGACAAATAAGATGCATGGTATTTTAATTTGGGTGCTTCAAAACACAAGACTAATAGATCTGATTGATTTCTTGAATTTGATAAGGATAAATCTAGGCCTAACCCATAAATTCTAGATGATGGCAAAGCACATTATGTGGAAGAGACAAGGTAAAACCAGTGTTGATAATATGGCCGAGATATCAACGATTTTCGGAAATATCGCGATATTTTCAGCGAACCGAAATATCACCAAAAAAATACCGCGATATTTCCTCTCCCGAAAATATCGTGATTTTTCCTCCCCCAAAAATATCACGATATTTCCGAAATATCATCAGTATCTTGGCAAAATATCGCGCGATGATAGAAAAAATCATCGGGCAGGCTGGGTCGCGACTAGAAAAGGGAATTTGGTCATTTCATTTTCCCATTTTGGTTTTCGAGTCTTGGAGATGTAAAGGGAAGAGCTTTGTGGTGGTTGTCAAGGAGGGAATGAGGATCAAACAACGATTATCACCACCAACTAAGAATATTTTGTGGATCAAAGATTGAAGAACAGTGAGATAAACTTCATTTCTTCCATTAACAGGTATGTTCTTAAAAAACCCTATGTTAATGATTTTTTCATAGATTAAGGGTTATGCTTGCTTGCCATTTTGCCTGCCAACATTTTGCTTCTTTGTTTTTTTTCCATTTGCTATGATTTTCATTCCCATGAGTCAATGGAAGGGTTTTCTCCATATTTGGACAGCTAGCTTCATTTTTTTTAACTTTCTTATGCACCCTCTTATTGCCATTTTTCATTCACATTGCAAATAATGTAGTAAAAAACATATTTTTTAAAACGAGGTGGTTATTACTTATTATCTTTTGTGTTGGGGTGTTTAATGTCATTTTTTTGCTTTTTTGGTGCCCTAGGTTTGAATTAGCTCACTACAAATATGCCAAAAGCCTTGGACCCATTTTGGCAGTATGGGGGCCCTAATGGTCAAACAAATTGGGCATATCTATCATGCAAATTGTGTGGGACCAAGATGGCAGGAGGTGTTATGCAATTGAAATACCATCTGACTAGACTCCCTGGACATGACATAATGCCTTGTACAGTTTCTAGTGCGGAGGTTATACAAAAAGCTCTTGAAGCAATTGATGAAAAAGACAGAAAGATAGTTGCTAGGGAGAAGGCACTGATCTCGGATAGATCACTCCTAGTTTTATTTGTTTTGCTACATATAAGTTTATAACTCATGATGATGAGATACTTTTATATATGTGATGTTATTTTTTATTGGTTCTCCACATGTGAGTCCTTGATTGGATAATTATCAGGGATCAGCAAGATTTGGTATCGCCTTTAACCAAAGTCACAAGACACGAGGACACGAGACACAGAAGGACACATAAATACGAGTATTCGACACGAGACACAACGACCTTGGAAACCAGACACGAGGGACACGTTTTATATATATATATTATATATATATATATATATTAGAAACACTGAATATAGTGCTTGATCCATATAGATATGAATCCTGATGATATCTATTTAGTATTTAGTATACACTATTTACTATTTAGTTTATTAATTTACTACATCAATGTTGTTCACAGTTCAATGTTCATTGTTCATGTTATAATTTTTGTTATTAACTTCAAACAAGTTTGATCATGTTCAAACTTCACATAAGGTAGTTTATGAACTATAAATTTATATGTGTTCAAACTTCATTGTTGACCTGAGCGTTAATCGAGCTTTCCCTCCCTTTAGACCTTGAAGGTGTATGATCAATGAGCACATGACGGGGAGCTGGGATTTTTATTTCAACTCATGATCTATACGTGGCCACTCGTGTATAATTAAGTTAAGTTCTATAGGCTATAAAACAACTTATAGTAAATTTTAGTGCTCCAAACTTTTAGCAAAGCACGTGAACACTCGTCTCCTACATCTCCAGGTCTAGGTCGATGTGAAGTTGTGAGCATTGGGCTCGAATCTAATGGAATTCCTCACACTGCACAACAAATTGGATTTCGGCTGCGAGCAAACTCGACATCGGTGGCGAACAATGACAAAAAAAAACCCAAAAAAAACCATGTTGCAAGTTTTAAATGTCACTTTTCATCGGACATGTGTCCTAAGAACCAAAAATGTTAGGGCACATTTTCAACACGTCCAAAACAGGTGTCTCGATTGGAGGACACGAAGAAAAACGCGAACGCTCGTCTCCTGCATCTCCAGGTCTAGGTCGATGTGAAGTTGTGAGCATTGTGCTCGAATCTAATGGAATTCCTCACACTACAGAACAAATTGGATTTCGGCGGCGAGAAAACTCAACTTCCTGGCGAACAATGAAAAACCCAAAAATAAACCATGTTGCAGGTTTTAAATGTCACTTTTCATCGAACACATGTCCTAAGAACCAAAAACGTTAGGGCGCATTTTCAACACGTCCAAAACACGTGTCTCGATTGGAGGACACGAAGAAAAACGCGAGCGCTCGTCTCCTGCATCTCCAAGTCCAGGTCGATGTGAAGTTGTGAGCATTGCGCTCGAATCTAATGGAATTCCTCACACTGAACAACAAATTATTCCGACAACGAGAAAACTAGACTTCAGTGGCAAACAATGACAAAAAAACCCCAAAAATAAACCATGTTGTAGGTTTTAAATGTCACTTTTCGTCGGACATGTGTCCTAAGAACCAAAAACGTTACGGCACATTTTCGACACGTCAAAAACACGTGCCTCAACTAGAGGACACAAAGAAAAATGTTTTCAACACGCTTTAGAACGATTTTCGTGTCCGACACGTGATATATGGAACACAAGACTTTGAGGGACGTGTCCTGTGACTTAGCCTTTAACGTATCATTTTTATTTTACATCCACTACATCATATATATCAGTGCTTTCTTTATATTTATGTGCCAATGTGTTTATTTCATGTTGTTATTGCTTTATATGTTTAAAAATCTGAAGAAAAAAAATGAATATATTATACATTTTTTATGTTTGTCGATATTTTGCTGATAAGATGTTTTTTGGACCCTCACCGATATTTTTTCGATACCGATATTTTCAACATTGGGTAAAACTGAATCAAGAGGTACAGCATTCATGTTCAAGAATGTCCTTCATAATCCAGGCTTGAAAAAGAATCTTCCTTTTATAAGTGATATAAACATCCAATGTCATGGGTGAAAAGTGTGGGGTGATCATCATCAATCTTGGAGGAAAACAAGAAATCAATTTGACATGGGGGTTAGGAAAGACCGCAAACAATCAAGCCAAGGTATTAACATTACTTCAATGCCTAATGCTTTTGAAGCATAAAAGAGTTCATCAATTCTTGGTTATTGGGGATTCTACAAAGATAATTCAACACATGTTGCTCAAGAGCCATCACTAAGTCAACTAATCACCAGAGCTCCAAGGTTGGAAAAGCACTTCGCATATTGAGAATTCAATCGCATCTTGAGACAACATAATTTTACAGCTCATGAGTATGTGAACAAAGGGGTTGGTACTCCTTTGGGATCTCTTCAAATAAGTGGGAAAAGTCTTGTATCGTAACATCCTAATGAAATATGCAACACTCGTAAGGCACACAAGAATTATGAACAACTGGCAAGTAAATTCAAAGGTGAATGTTATAACCATTGCAAGGATGGGGTAGTTATTCCTGTGTGGTATTAAGAATCAAATCCATTTAGATATTGTATGCAATTACATTCATTCCCTCCATCCTTGTCTTGAGCATGATTCTTGGAGCATTTGGAGGTGGTCATTTTACATTCTGATGTTCAAGACAAAGGGTCGATTCGACACTTTGGAAGTTAAGTTGTACACGAGAAAGCAATGTAGGAGATCTCACATTAGTGTGATAGTCATACACTGGCAAATTGCAATAAAGGTGTCCAAGAGGAAATAGAAAATCCTCATGTCCATTCAAATCATTGCATTATTTGTGAGAACTCAACGTTGCATAGAGGTATCCAGAGGTGTGTGAAGACACTTAGAAATACTTTTCCTTGTATACCAAAAAGTGGGAAAGCCAGAGGAAGGACTAGGAGAAGAGTAATTCATTGGAAGCATGGGCAACGAAAAAGAAAATAATTGGCATCAACCTTCAAATAAATTTCGTTAAAAATTAGTAGAGGCAGATTGGAATTAGTTCAGAAAACAACGCTCAGAAGATTGAAGAGATAGAAAAAAAAATGAACATGTTGCCAAGATTGAAAAGACGAGGCTAGAGAAAGAAGAAGTTAATGAGAGAAACCAGTCAATGGTTCACCCCTCCCTTTCAGTTGGTTCATTTTAAGTGAACTGTTGATTTTTCAAAACTTTCTTAATCTGACAATTACTTCCAATGATTTCTTCATTAGTGCATCTTATGTCACATACATCATTAAGCAATTATACATAAAAGATCTTCAACAAAAACAATAATGACAGTAGGATCATGACAAGACAGCGAAACACAAGAGACAAATTTCTACCCTAGGAAAACCCTGGCTAGGGAAAAACCCAGCAACCTTTTCTTAGAGAAATTATTCAATTCAACACGAGATACAATCTGATCCTTCTAGTCAAAACAAAGTCAAACTGAACAGCGACAAAACCCAAGTCAAACTGAGAAACTTCGGCCTCCTGAAATTTCAGCCTCCTGCACTTTCCTCAGAAACTTTGATCTACTGCCCAACGAAATGCCTAGAAAGACTTTAGCCTCTTTCCACAAATGCGAGTTCAAACAAACTCAAAACAGAGATAAGATTGCTTGGTCAACGCTTGGACTATATGGTCAAACTTGGGACTGCTCCTTTTCTCTTTCCTTCGTATAGATGAACATAAGATATTGTATTTTGTGTGATCTAAATTGGTGCTCAATGGAGGAAGATGAAAAGTGTACATATAGTAGATTAGAGTGCCCCAATGGGCATGTCCCTTGGGCTAGGTCGACTTAAGCAATTGGAGTCGACTTGACTTTCTGGAGGCAATTTAAATTCAAAATTATTCTTTTATATTTCTTTTGTGGGCAGACTTGGAACAACTAGGAATACCAATCACAGCGACCCCAAAATTCAACACTCCCTCTTAGCTAGGGAGGTATTGTCTTTGACTTCTTCAAATGATCTCTTGTTGAAAAATTCTATATTCCAAGAAAAGGTTGAATGAGCTAGCTATGTCGATGAATCCATCCACCTCATGTTCTATACCAAAACCACGTGAAAAGCATCCTACATCAACATCATGCAAAGGAATCTAGTCACCCACTAGACATATCCCATTTGCAAAGGATCTAGTCACTCACGAGCCAATTATCCATTGGCTAACATAAAACTAGTCCTTGTTTCACCAATCCACCAAGTCGTCATTTGGAATCAAGCACCCCCTGACACATGGTGAAACCCTAGGCCCACTTACCATTCCTTGTGTCATCACATGTTATTGAATGGAAAATCACTTGCCCAATGCTATAGGCACTCACTCAACCCACTAGCGAAGTAACCCTTGGCAATATGGTCAAGTTACGCCTGACCGAGGGAGCACTCTGGGCCTTGATGCTCACTGGGCCAATCTCCCTAGCCACATTACATGGCCCTTGGTCATTACCCATGACCAGTCATATCTTGACCTAGGGAGAATCTTTGCCCCTTGATGCTACAACATAAACACTCCCTTTAACCAAGGGAAGCATTCTCAACCACTCCAAGTTTGTCCCTAAAGTATACAAACTTCTTCTCGAGACAAAGGCTTTATGAGAATGTCAGCAATCCTACCCGACTATAGAAATGTATTGGAGCCTCATTGCACCCTTTCGTACCATGTCTTGGATATAATGGTACTCAATGTGCTTCAACCTATCATCACGGTCGTCTTCAGCACCTGATCAAACAATCCTATGAATAGCTTCTGAAGCCACACTGCTTCACAACTTTCCAAACTAGTTGCAATAGCCTCTACAGTCCTAAGTGTGACAAATGCTTACTTCTTGCCCAAGCAAAATCCAAATTGAATCATCATCCTAATGTCCTCTTCCTGTCTTCAACACTCTCTACCCAATATGAATTTGTATATCCCAACAATTGTACTTTATTATATGAAACATATCTTAATCCATTGTACCATGCCAGCACCTCAACATACAATGTACCATAATTGCTTCCCAGTCACCTTGGCAATCTCAGTTGCTCCCTCTACGACTAAGCTTCTTCAGATTGGTAACCACGGGAATGGCCATGGACTTGTTGTCCATCATCCTAAATTTCTGAAGGATTGTAATAATAAGCTTCCTTTGACCAAGGAAGATCTCATCCAGCTCCCGCCACACTTCTAGTTCCAAGAAGTAATGTATCCAATGAAGATTTTTCATCTCGAGCTCAGAGCTCAACTCTCTTTAACACTGAAGTAGGGTTTCTTGTGGTAATCCCAACAGCGCCCTCTAGCATGGAAGCAAATTCTTTTTCCATTATTACTTCCTCTGTCTTCTGATTTCTTCAGCTCTCGTTAGAAACAAGTCATATGATAACAAGACTCGTCAGACATCCATCCATCCGAGAATACCATGCCTGAAGTCCACACAAAGCCTTCTTTATTCTACAAACATGAGATTTCCTCTCATGTAGCTCAAAGCCCTGAGGTAGCTCTATGTACACTTCTTCCTAAATTACCCCATTGAGGAAAGCAGTCTCCACATCCACCTAATGTAATTTCTAACCCACAATACAAGCAACAAAAATAATAGTTCTAACAAAAGTGTACCTAACAACTAGAGAAAATGTCTCTTCATAGTCCTCTCCCTCTTCTTGGGAGAATCCTTGCTTTGTACTTGTCTATGTTGCCATCTACCACATACTTCATCTTGTAGATCCACTTGGAAGTCACCATTGACTTCTCTCCGACACAATTTCCTCCATCATGGCATCCTTCAAACTTGTTGGCCAGCCTGCTCCCTCTGAACTAGGAGCTATTTCGATCATCAGGCATGATAGGAGCTATTTCGATCATCAGGCATGATGTCAATAAAATTTCTCCCTTTGAAACACAAATCATTGATCTTGGGAGAATCCTCTTGCCACAAACTTTGCTTTGTTCTTTCAATGCTTCCATCTACTGCTAGAGCCTTGGCAACCTTCACGATATGCCTTCAACCCTCACTAGGAGGTCATAGAAGAAACTGTTGGAAATAATACTGAGAGGGAGGGTGAATCAGTATTATCTGGTCAATTATTTTCTTTTTTAAACCCAGAACATATACGTTACTTCAGTTAGAGAAAACCGCGTATATATGCAACTACAGATAAGGAAACCCGCGTATACCATACAGACTTATAATTTAAAATATTCTACAGATGTTGAACATTAATCTGTGCATCAGGATCATATAAACAGTAACTAGGAACAGA
>APFE030838777.1:0-24110 GCA_000404065.3 Pinus taeda
TAGCAGACTGATGAGCCAAAGTTCGTTATAGTAGAAGTGGCTTGGAACAGTGTTAACAGGTAGCCCTCCTGGAGTCTCTATGTGTTGTTCCTTGATGGAATAAGGGGTAGCTAGAGAGAAGATCAAAAGAAAAGGACCGTCATGATGAGATATGACATAGATGTTTTGATTGGAGTAAGATTGACATTGTATCTTATATTCTTGTACTTGTAGATATGTGAGGGGCATTATCCCTTGCATGGGAGCCCTAGATTTTTGTATTATATATTGATGATATAGCAAAGTTGGGTTACATATATTGTTGTTATTGTTATTATTATGTATGTGGTTGATTTACTACACTATATATTTTCGATGTGAAAAGTACCTTTGTTGAGATTCTTGGATTTAGGATTCTATCTTAGACACCAAGTTTGTGTAATTCAACAGTTAGGTTGTGCATCTCATTTTTCTTCTAATTTTGCATCCACTTTTGCATCTAGTCACAGTGGTTTTTGCTGCATGTTATGGGAGTGTTTTTAAATGGTGTGACAAGGTTGAAATCCTTCTGGCATCATCGTTCCCTTCCATAAATTTCTAGATATGTGATTGAGGTTTCTTGTTTAGTTTGGTTTCATGAGTAACTACTCACATGGGTAAAAGGCGCCTTTCTCTTTTGCCTTATGCCTCTTTTTCATTTGTTAAAGTTATTAATTTCAATATACATTTGAATAATACCTCTGCTACCAAATTCCTTGCAAGGGAAAGGATGGAATTGAAGAAAATCCTTAGCATACTCTTAGGAAGATACAAGTAATTTCTTTTGTCCATCATTTGATCCCTTTATTTTTTTCCAAACTTTGGGGAATCAGTTTATGCATCTGAACAAGGGTGATCATCCCTGCACCAGGGCTTACGTTTAGATTCCACCATATTAAATATTTTATTTTCTTAGTGTTGATAAATGTGACTATTATCAATATTCATAATTTTTATTGTACTTACATCATTATATATTTATTGTAAAAGCAAAGGAAAGAAAAATAAAAACATTATTTTGAAAGCATGGGTTTCATGCTCTATTCTATTTTTTTAACTAGGTCAAGCATGTTATTGATGCTCCAGGGGTTTCTTAAGTCAATAAAGTCCTTTTCATATGTATAAGACCCTTATGGGAATATTCTATGAGGAAATAAATATTATCTTTAAGTTTAAAGTGCCACTTTTGGACACCCAAGACCAAGTCAGCCCTACCAGTGAAGTCGGCATAGAAGAGGCCCATTCAACCCTTGAAGTAGGTATAAATAGGATGAGAATTTGATCCATTTATCATCCATTATGAAGCAAGTTAGATCTAATTGAAAATTATAACAAGAAGACAAGTGAAGGAAAGAATAAAGGAAGAGAATCCAAGCAAAGGAGAAAAGTAGTATTTTTTGACGTAATTTGATTCACATGTGTGAGTTTTCTAAGGATTTTTCTACTGCTGAAAACCAAAGTTGTGGACAAAAAATTGCACGATTGAAGTTGTAGGCTAAGACTTTAAAAGTTTCAGGAGCAAGACACTTTGACTTCCGTTGACTTGGGAAGACATTGACTCTTTTAAAGGAGAAAATTTGGAGGCTTAACTTAGTACTTGGTGGAAGTATTGATCTTCTTTTTTGGGTCTTGGTTGTATCATTTTGTCTTGGTTCTATAAGAAGAAGAGAATTTTGACTTTGTTGTCCCCTAGGAGAGGGGTTTTGCCTTGGCTAAGAGTGTACATACTGTGTTTTATTGTTCTTGTGATCTTCATTTTCTTTATGGTTTGATAATTTCTTAATGAAAGGAATACAAAAGAAGATAATATAATTAAAATTCTCACAAACTATTATAAAAGTAAGTAAATATTTTCTACCATTTTTCTTTCTAACAAGGTTTTAAAGCTAAGGTGAGGAAGTAAAAAGGAAGCTCCAAGATCATGTGAAAGGACGGAAGAAAGGATACAAGGAAGGGTATAAGGAGAATATCTCAGGAAATAAATCTCACCGTTCATCTTGAATGAAGGCTACAAACATTTGAAGGCATCTTGGAAAATCCTGAAAGAACCATCTTGGAAGATCTTTTTGGAAAGAATAATTTTGAAGAAGGAAGAAAGTTTATCTCTCTCTCTTTAATTGGAAGTTCTTGATTACAAACCATTATCTTAAAGCAGGATCTCTCTCTCTTGAAATATCTTATCAATAATATTTGTAGGATCATTAAAGAAAGAGTATCCAACACCTTGGGACTATCATTAAAAGTAATCTTCAAAAGAAACCTATTGAAGACTACAAGAGACAAAGATCTATACAAGAGTGACATTACAAGTGTACATATGGAATCATCAATGAAATCAGAAAATAAAATTCAAGGAGCTTCAAATTTTAGATTCTAAAAGACAAGGATGGATCTTATCCTTACTAGGAGCAAAGTTTTAGACATACTGCAAGGAAAAGTTAAAGAACCTTTAGATGATGTTGGAAAATAAAAATTCAAGAATAATGACATTATTTCCATAAGCCTCATTATGGATGTAGTCAAGGAAAATTTGATTCCCTATATATCCACTCAAGACACCTCAAAGAAAATATATGATTCTCTCTCCAAACTACTTACAATAAAAATATTGGCTAAGTAGTAAACTTAAAGAATGAGCTTAGAACTATCAAGGTGACAAAAGATGATAGTATATATTCATATTTTGTAAGAATCCCCCATTTAAGAGACAAAATATAAGAAATTTATGAAGCTATCCCTGATAAGGAACTTGTGATATCAACCATTTTAGGATTACCCAAACCTTGGAATGCTTTTGCAATTGGTATTAATAGTTGGAAAAATTCTCCACTTTTTGAGGAATTATGGTCTGTCTGTACTCAAGAAGAAGCCCAACTTGCTCTAATAGGAGGAAATAAATAAGAATAAAAATATACCTCCAATGCATATTCAACTTTTTTCAAGAAGAAAGGAGGAAATAAGAAATGTGACAAAGGTTCATAGAGAAAACATCACAACAATATTGACCTGTCAAAATTTCAATGTTTCTGTTGTCATAAATTTGGGAACTATCGAAGCCAATGTCCTCAAAAATAAAATAAAAACAAGAAGAGAGAAATGTCTCATGCTACTATTCTTTATACTGATGAACCATCGATGAAATCTAAAGGAGAAGATTCTGATGTCAAAGATTTGTACTGTTAATCAAGAAAAGACTTGGAGTCTTAGGGGTTGTCGACCCTAGTATATCTTATCCCTTGTATATAATTCTATTTAGGCATTTGAGTTTAGGTTTTTGTGAGAAACCCCAATATGATCATGGTTGAATTTAAATTTTTTGTTATAACCTTAGCTTATATCCTTCCTTGTTCATTGAGGTCCTTGTTTTCTTGGGTTTGGGAACCTAGTATAATCCGATAAGACAAATTGCCTAAAGTTTTAAACAAAGCCCTAGGATGAGTTGTTAAAATGAATAAATATCTCGATTATGTCTAGGTCAATTCAATACCAAGAAGGATTCATTGTTATTCACAAAAATATAAGTATTTATTTTCTTTCATTGAATTGGTGTTGACTTCCTCAATACATCTAGCTTTATTGTCACTTGATCACAACCTTTTAGTTTATGATCTCCCTAAAAAGGATGACAGGTAAATGAAGTAATTTTTTTATAGAAATATTCAAAGGGAGCCTCAGAGGGAGATTCAAATCTTGGAAGAACTATGAATTTGAATGAAGCTTTACTTTAGAGGGAGTAGTTTAACTCTCAAGTTTTAAAGTTAGCAATTAGAATTTCACATGTGGGTGCATCGATAAAAGAATTTTTGGAATCTTTTTTATGGCATCATAAGGATCACAAGGATCCTATACTATAATGAAATTGCATCATAAAGGATGTTTGAGAGGAATAGTCCAAAAAGAAGTAGAGTATTGTTTGAGGTATGTTTTCTATATTAAGTCTTTTTTATTATTTGACAATATTTATGTAGAGTATGTATGAGGTTTTTGAAGATATTTTTAATCTAGGTTTTATTAGTATTTAGGCTTTATGAAACCTAGATGAAAGTAAACCCTAGAAACAAAAACCCTAACCCTAATTTTTATCTCTATGAATCCCTAGCTCTTAGGATATGACATCTACAATTTGCTAGATGAATGTTTATTTTCTACATATCTTGAAACCCTAATAGAGTTTTGAGTAGGGTTCTAGGGTACATACTAAACCCTACCAATTATTGGGATGAATATGGATCTTAGGACCTTAGGACCGAATGTTTTCGCTATAAGGAGAAATCCAAGACTACCAAAATAGACATCATGCTTGGCTGTGTTGAGAATTAAGGTACATAATAAAGGAATGAAGCAAGATAAGAAGAATAAAATTATTCATTCTTGTTGATAACTCTAGAAAAGATTATGAACATGATGGAAAGATGGAGTTGTAAAAGAAGCTCGTTGATATTGCTTAGCATCCATTGTAATATTCTTGAAGGAAGGGAGAAAATACAACTTCTATAGAAGATATGAAATCCCTTTGGATCAGATATCTAAAGCTTTTTCACTAGTTCGTTCCAAGAGCATGATCATAGATATATGAAGACTGCGGATCTTTAGATCAATGTGAAGTTGAGGAATCTTTGACCTCTAAAGAGGTCAGTAGCAATAGAGGCCATCATATTGACTTGGAAATTGTTGAACCAATATTACGAAGACATGATTTTACTACCTAAAAATACATATTACTGGGATACAAATGACGAAATAATTGAGTGCATGACATTATCATTGAAGAACATGTGGTCGTAAACATGACACATAAGAGGTAGCAGGGCTCTAGATAGCCTAAATTTTTTGGACAAAAGTGTTGGGTGTGGAGCTTGATTATCTTCTTTACTTAGAGGTATCATCGAAATGGACCCCAGCTCGTAATGTGGCAGCAACGCCACTATAACATTTGTGCTATAAGGGCGGTCCAGGGGGGGTGGCTGTGGTCTTTGGGAGCCCCCCATGGCAGGGGATCGGGGGCAGTTCCCTTGAAGATAAAAATAGATGTAAAACTGCCTTGTAAAATGTTGTAATTTCGTAGTCAATTTCGGACATTCATTAGGCAGAGATCTGATGGTAGGAGACACATTTAATTTAGGGTTTTTTTTTCCCTAGAAGGTAACCCCCTCACTATATATGAGGGAATTGTATTGTGACTCTGTAGATCTATATTTTGAGTGCAAAAGAGAGAGGAGATTGTGTGAGAGCGAAGAGGGAATTACAAAGGATTTGTTGTAGGTTGTATCTCTTTAGTTTGATGGATAATATAAAAGGAAGGACTGGCTGTTTCTTCGTGGATGTAGCCCAAACTGGGTGAACCACGTATATCTAGTGTCTCTCTTGTTTTATGTGTTTTTTGTGTTTATATTTCTGCAATATATTTTATGTGTTCCATTGCTCTATAATATATAATTTTCTAACAACTAGTATCAGAGCCAAAGGTATATTTGGCTGATAAACTCACAGGAGAGAAGGGTTCCTAGCTTGAGTGGGAGCAATGGTGGGAGATGGTAGGTTTAGGGTAAAAAACTTTAATGGCAAAAACTACCAGCTATGGAAGATGCATATGGAAGATTACTTGTACCAAAAAGATTTGTACCAACCATTGAGTAGAAAGACAAAGAAGTCGATGAGTATGACAGAGATAGAATGGGATATTCTCAATAGAAAGGCGCTTGGAACAATACGACTATGCCTTGCAGCGTCCGTAGCCTTTAATATTTCAAAGGAAATGAGAACAAACGGTTTAAAGTTGGCATTTTCCAAACTATATGAAAAACCCTCAGCCTCAGATAAGGTATTTCTTATGAAGCATTTATTTAATATGAAGATGTTAGAAGGTGGATATGTTGCTAATCATTTAAATGAATTTAATACAATTACCAGTCAGTTAAGTTCTATAGGGATAGCTTTTGATGATGAAGTTAGGGCTCTGTTATTTCTATGCTCATTGCCAGAAAGTTGGAATGGTTTAGTTATGGCCATTAGTAACTCTATCTCTAGATCTAGTACTTTAAAGTTTGATAATGTTGTCGATGCAATCCTTAGCGAGGAAATGCAACGGAAAAGTTCCGGTGAGACATCAGGTAATGCTTTGACTACAGAGACTAGGAGAAGAAAAATGGAAAGAGGAAAGAGCCTAGGATATCGCAGTAAGTCAAGGAAAGGTAGATCCAACTCTAGATCGGGGATAGTGTGCTGGAAATTCAGGAAGAAAGGACACGTGAAGAAAGACTACAAATCTCGGAAGGGAAAAGGAGACACGCAACAAGAAAACAATCATGAAGCGAATGTGATAGGTGATGTGTTTCAAGATGCTTTGATTCTTTCATTAGAAAATATTATTGATGCCTAGGTGGTAGATTTAGGGTCCTCATTCCATGCCACACCTGATAGGAAACATTTTCATGATTATGTTCAAGGAGATTTTGGACAAGTTCGATTGGGTGATGATAAACCCCGTAAAATAATTGGAATGGGTACAGTTTTCATAAAACAACAAAATGGAAATCAATGGCTGTTGAAGGAGGTAAGGCATGTTCCAGATCTGAAGAAAAGTCTAATTTCAATAGAGAAAATGGGAGGTGAAGGTTGTGTGACTACTTTTACAAGTAAAACCTCAAAGGTCACAAAAGGATCCGAAGTAATAGGAAAAGGAGAAAAGGTTGGTACATTGTATTTATGCAATGTTATTTCTAATTCTGTTAATTCTTTAACCTATACAGGACAAGATATGTCATTCTGTTATCATAGGCTTGGGTACATGAGTGAGAAGGGGATGCAGATTCTTCACTGAAGAAATTTGTTGCCAGGTTTGAAGCATGTTGATTTGAAATTCTGTGAGAATTGTGTTTATGGAAAATAGAAGAGAGTCAGATTCCTCAGAGTTAGGAAAGAAAAGAAGAGTGAAACATTAGAGCTTGTGCATATAGATGTATGGGGACCTGCTTAGGTATAGTTTTTCAGTGGCTCTCGTTATTATGTTACTTTTATTGATGATGCAACCAAAAAACCTGGATTTATTGTATTCTAAATAAATTTGATGTATTTGATACTTTCAAGAAATGGAAAGCTTTGGTTGAAAATGAGACATGAAAAAGGTTAAAGTGTCCCAGATCAGACAATGGAGGTGAATATTGCAACAAAGAGTTTGATAGGTACTGTTTAGAGAATGGAATTTACAGAGAGAAGACAATTCCAGGAACACCACAAGCAAATGGTGTGTCAGAAAGGATGAAGAGGACAATCATGGAGCATGCAAGGTGCATGAGATTGCATGGAGGATTTCCTTTACAATTTTGGGTAGATGTTGTAGATACTATTGTTTATCTAATAAATAGAGGGCCTTCAAGCTCCTTGGATGGTGGTATTCTAGAGGAGGCATGGATAGGTAAAAGGTAAACTACTCATTTTTAAAGACTTTTGGTTGTGAAGCATGTGTCCACATTAATAAAGAAAATAGAACAAAGATTGAGGAAAAATCAAAGAAATGTATGTTTATTGGATATGGTGTTAATGATTTTGGTTCTTGCTTTTATGATTATGGAAAACACAAAATAATTAGAAGTAGAGATGTCATATTCAATGAAAAGGTGTTGTATAAGGATCAGGTGCAGGAAAAGAAATTGAAAAAGTAAAAAAGAAAACAGAGAATACACAGTGCTTGATGAGATCACATAAAAAGTGATGGTTCCTAAAAATCATAAAGATCAACAACCAAAAAAACAAGAACCACAACAAAAACAAGCACCTCAAACACCTGAAAGTAGTGTTATAAGATCTACCAGGATAAGTAAACCCCCTGAATGACACTCTCCTTCGGTATATGATGTATTGTTGACTGATTCTGGTGAACCAAAATGTTATGAAGAAGCAGTGTAGGTAGAAACCAGGAAGAAGTGGGAGCAAGCCATGAAAGAAGAGATGGACTCCTTAACACATAACCAGACATGGGACTTAGTCAGGTTGCCTGCAGGTAAAACATCATCGCAGAATAAATGGGTTTACAGGTTGAAGGAAGAAGATGAAGGTAGAAAAAGGTATAAAGATAGATTTGTGGTGAAGGGGTTTGAAAGAAAAAGGGTATAGAATTTGATGAGATATTTTCTATTGTTGTTAAAATTACTTCAATCAGAACTATATTAATTCTTGTAGCAGTTGAAGATTTTCATCTTGAGTAGCTAGATGTAAAGATAACATTTCTCCATGGGGATTTCGAGGAAGAGATATATATGCAGTAGCCACAAGGATATGAGCTAAAACGGAAGGAGAAATTAGTGTGCAGGTTGAAGAAGAGCTTGTATGGCTTAAAATAGGCTCCATGGCAGTGGTATCTAAAAGTTGTCAGATTTATGTCTGAACAAGGTTATACTAGATGTCACACTAATCATTGTGTTTATCTCAAAAGAAAAAATGATGGTAGCTATATTATATGTTATTGTATGTAGATGACATTCTTGTTTCAAGTTCTAACATGTAGGAAATAAATGTGCTCAAAAGAAAATTGGTGAAATCATTTGCAATCAAGGATTTGGGTGCTGCAAAACAAATCCTTGGTATGAGAATAACTAGAGACAGGAAGAATCAAAAATTAACATTGTCTCAGAGTGAGTACATAGAAAAGGTGTTGAAAAGATTTACTATGCAAAATGAAAAACTAGTTAGTATACATTTGGCTAGCCATTTCAAACTAAGGAGGTGTGTCCCAAGACTCGCGAAGAAATAGATTATATGTTTAAATTTCCATATGCATTAGTAGTTGGAAGCTTAATGTATGTAATGGCTTGCACAAGGCCTGATATTGCACATGTAGTGGGACTTGTAAGAAGGTACATGAACAATCCAGGAAAAGAACATTGGATGGTGCTGAAGTGGATTCTCGAGTCTTTGAGAGGTACCACAAATCAAGCATTATGCTTTGGTGATTCAAACATTTCTCTACAGGGATATGTTGATGCAGATATGGTGGGTGATAGAGATAACAGGAGGAGCACAACATGGTATGTGTTTACTATAGGTGGAATAGTTATCAGTTGGGTTTCAAAACTGAAAAGTGTTGTTGCACTCTCAACAATGGAAGCAGAGTATGTTATGGCTATAGAGGCTAGTAAAGAAATGATTTGGTTACAAAGGTTTCTGGATGAATTGGGTAAGAAGCAGGAGTTGGGCAAGTTATACAGTGACAACTAGAGTGCCATACATCTTGCAAACAACCTTGTAATTCATTCCAAGACTAAACATATACAACTCAAGTACCATTTCATATAGTCTGTGTTGGAAGATGGATAGTTGAAGTTGGAAAAGATACACACTAGCCAAAATCTTGCACATATGTTAAAAAAAGTTGTAACTAGGGAGAAAATGATATTCTACTCAGTTTCAATTGGTCTTCAAGTATGATGAAGAAGATGAGAAATAGTCAGGTCCAAAGTGGAGTGATTGTCCAACAAATGATGTAGCAGTGGAGTTTCTATAATCAACTTCTAGGTGGGAGGTTGTTGGGTGTCGAGCCTGATTATCTTCTTTATTCATAGGTATCACCACATTTGTCTCTAGTTCGTAATGTGGTAGCAACGCCACCCGTAACATTTGCATTGCAAGGGGGTCCAGGGGGGGCGTTTACCTTGTAAAGTGTTATAATTTTGTAGTCAATCTGGGTCATTCATTAGGCGGAGATCTAACAGTAGAAGTTATGTTTAATTTAGGGTGTTTTTTGCCTAGGAGACAACCCCCTCACTATATATGAGGGAATTGTATTGCGTCTATGCAGATTTGTAGTCCGAGTGCAAAAGAGAGAGAATAGTGTGTGAGAGCAAAGAGGGAATTACAACGGATCTACTTTAGGTTGTATCTCTTCAGTCTGCTCGATAATATAAAAGGAAGGACTGGTTGTTTCTCCGTGGATGTAGCCCAAATTGGGTGAACCACATATATCTGTGTCTCTCTTTTTTTATGTGTTTATATTTCTGCAATATATTTTATGTCTTTCGTTGCTCTGTAATATATAATTTTCTAACAAGAAGGAGCTTTGGAAAAACTCTATATTGATATCTTGGCAGGTAGCCTAGATAACACCTAGATGTTGGTAGGTAGCCCATATGGTAGCTTAGTCCCTATTGTTATATTGGAAGATAGCCTAGATGATACCACAATGTTGGTTGGTTTGGTACCTTGGTAACTAGACTAGATGGTACTTAGATCCTTTCTGATGTCCTGCAAGGTAACCTAGATGACACCTACATCCCTATTAAGTTGGTATCTTGGAAGGTAGCCTAGATGACACCCAGATCCATATTATGTTGGTGTCTTGGTAGGTAGCCTATATGACACAGGGATCCCTGGTAAGTCGGTGTCTTGGTAGGTAGCGTAGATGACATTTCGTTCCCTGTTGAGTTGGTTTCATGGTAGGTATCCTAGATGACACCTGGATCCTTATTGATTTGATGTCTTGGCAGGCAGCCTAAATGACACCTGGACCTATGTTGGGTTGGTACCTTGGCAGTTAGCCTAAATGGTACCCAGATCCCTTGATGGGTTGTGTTGTTGCTGCGACAGTGACCATCCAAAATTTTTGTCTATGTCGATTTTGGAGCCTAAAATAGCTATCAGTTCAAGCCCGCTTGAGTCATCATGTTTTTTGATTTGTTATCTATGTGTTTTCTCGTAGTGTTACATCCTCCTAGGTCAATGTTTTCTAAGTGTCATCACCTAACCATTAGAAGCACTTGATCTAGTTAGGTTTTGGTTAGGTGAATTCATGATGTTTCTCCAATTAGAAACTTTCCTCATTTTCATGCACACACTTTAAAAACACTCAAAAGTATGAAAAAACAAACAAAATAAATAAAAAAACTTACAAAATAAAAAGTGCACTCCAAGTTGGTGAAGACATATGCTCAACTTGAGTTCACTCCTTTGGTCTGAAGGAGTGCGCCCTCCTTGAGCACACCCCTTCATGTTGGATAGATGTGCCTTCCATAAGTGCACTTATTGATGTCAAAGACATGCACCCTTTCGAGATGCATGCATGAGCCAACCTTGTTGCATGAGGGTGAAATCCTAGAAAATAGGAGCCCACTTAACTTATTTAACTAAACATCTCATGCGATGACAAGTGACACTCATGCATGAATAATTTTTGCAAGTTAATTTCTTTAAATCAACTTAGTTAATCATTCTTCTTGCATAATAATTCCATAGGACTTGGGTGCACAACTAGGAATCAAGAATATCTTCACCAACCAATATAGTAAGTAAGTTTTGCATGCTTAAAATTTCCATTACATTTCATGATTCCACTACCAAAACTTGCCTTTATTCTTTTCAAATTTTTGTTTTTCAGTTTGTTTACTGGTGTTTATGCTAAACTTTCATGTTACAAGTGTTAATCTATTGTCGCATGTAGAAACTCATCACATTCTTGAAACCCTTCATCTTCCACCATGCATGTGACAGTAGCTATAAAACCTTAGATATTTATTTTCCTCATCCTTCAATCAAATCTTGTTGTTGAAATTTTTTTTTGAGCTTCCAACAGGTAGAGCGCACTTCTTGAGCTCAAATCCTGATCAGTCTCGAAAATTGCACCCTGTTTGATCAAGTTTTCCTCTAGAGCACACTTCTTCACCATGAATAATTGCACCCTCTATTGAGTGCATGAGAGCATCACGAAGGCACGAAGCATCTCCATTCAACCCATCAACATGTGATAATGCACCCTCCTTTTCCTTGAGCACATGGGCACATTGTGAAGACCTGAAGTCTTATTAACCTCTTCATTTGTCCATTTGAAGTGTGATAGTTCACCCTCCTTAACACCTTGAGCATATAAGCACATAGGAAAGAGTTAAAGGCTCATCATTCCATCACTTCGACCCTATAGGATGTGCCATTAACCCTAGATGAATTTTTCCTCTTGCTTGAGTGCATGAGCGCATTGTAAAGCCCTGAATGTCTTTGGCTGTCCCTTCTTGCTTTGAAAGTGTGCCCTCCTAGTTTGCATGCTCATTTTCTCATGAATGAAAGTTATTTTGTTCTATCGTTCATAGTTTTTCATGTTCTATCATCTGTAATGGTTCATTCCACATGATTTTATAAGTATTGTTGCATAGATATGTTGTTTTAAGTTGATATTGTCACTATGAGTGTGTTGCCCCAAACAAGTGTTCATGCTACAAGTATCACCACATTGTCATCATTTGTTAGAGCCATTTTTCCTCGAAAAGTGATCTCGAAAAAACATTCAGAAGAAAGCGTTGATGAACCCATAAAATATACAAATCCAAATATTCCCATATATGCAGATACACAATGCTTTATCGATAAGGACATAGAGGTCACATGGAGAAATATTTACAAAACAATCATGCAAGTAAGGTTTGTTGAGGACTTGGAAGACTTGCATGCATACATCAACATCAAGAAGTCCAGAATGCATAGAATTGCATGTAGATTCCTGATCATGCCATTTGCATAAGTGATTGAATGGATCATTACGCATATGTATGACTCACACCTTGATCTATGTAGTGATAGTGGAATTCATCTCATCACTTATTTTGGTGAAGATATGCAATCATATTATAATACGCCCAAGCCCAATGAACATACAAATGAAATTTTTTACATGAGATGGGATACCCTCGACATAAGAAATGTTATCAAATAACGCTATTGAGAGCCTACCAATTTTCACCATCACCCATCCGCAATGTATCTAACAAATATTCTTAGACATGTATATCAGTACTTGATATCCATGTATTGTTGGTTATATGGGCATAAGAATGTTGAGGTGTCTGAGGAGAATTGGACATAAACTCTCAATATAGTGGTGACCCATGGTAGAACCTTCAATTGGGTGGATATCCTGTCATTTGAGTTGTAACATCAAGTTGGTCAGGAAAGAACATCCTTATGAGCAAACCAGGTAGTATAATTCTACATGTATGCATTTCTCTTGGACAAATTTTTTGCACAGTATGTGTTCCCGAGAAAGAACTATAACTGGACCCCTAAGGAGAAGTTCCTAGTTTACTTCCACTACAATTAGAAGCAAGCTTCAGAGGTGTGTACGAAAAATTGGTTGAACACTTATTTGCAGTAATATTTCACCTAATATTTGATATTAATCCTCCTTAAATGACAGATCAAGTAAAGGAGTCACTTCAAGATGTTAAGGACTATTCTGTAGCTCTCTAGGGTACATACATTAGGTACTTTGGGTTTCATATATCCTCTCATATTATGCCACAATATGTGACCAACAAGTGGTCGTGCAAGAAGCTACAAATCAGCTAGACAAGGGATTGTCAATAATTCTTCATAGGAGGAAGAAAGCCCCATGGCCTATCTTTCCATTGAGGACCGAATTGTATGACTTAAAGAGCAATAAGGAAAAAACAATAGAGATATAGGAGTTGGGCTGCTTACATTTTGCCACTAAATATTTACATGGATATGATCCAAGGTGAATTGTCAAGAAACATTGGTTGGTCACAATATGTGGTACTCATCAATGTCCACTACAGAAGGTGAAACGATAAAGAGTTGGTACAATGTCAACATGAAGACACATCAAACAATGGAAACTAGTTCACCCCAAAATCCACTAGCTCCAGACTTACAATTGGAAGAGGAGGAGGAGGTAGTGCATCAAGCAAGGAGAATAGCTCCCAAGAAAATGATCAAGTATTCCTCGATAGGCGAGAGTAGAAAGAAATAGAAATTTGATCATTTAGACCTAGGAGCAAGCCAATATAATTAAGGAGAAGTAGAAGAATAAGATAGGAAGATTCAGCATGATGATTTGTTTGAGAATTAACAAGAAGAATAAGAAGAGAAGAGGATGATAGGAGAAGAGTAGTAGTGGTAGACCTTGGAGGAGTAAGTAGCACAAAGATTGGAAGAAGAACAATTGACTCAAGAGATGGAAGAGGAACAATTTGAGGAAGAAGATACCATACATCTAATGGAGGAAAAATTAGATACTCTAGGATAACATCTTCTCAAAGGTGTTCATCTTCCATTCAGAGATATGAGGATCACACCTCCACCAACCACTCGAGTCATGGATGTATGCAGTATAATGTTTGGTCAGTTGAAGAAGAGGATGGTGTAAGAAAGGCATAGAAATTTCTCAAAGGATCCTCTTAATCCAATCTTTGTGTTTATAGGTAAGGTGATAACTTCCAACACCGGAAGGAAAATGAGGGAGGTCATGGCAAAAAATGTTTTATTCGCTATTGTGGCACATGATAACTCTGATTATTTTTTGAATTAGAATGCAAGGTTGAGAATAGAACATGCTGGGATGAAGCAACAGGTGGAACATCTTGTGGAAGAGAATCAATAGTTTTCATCATAGAACTTCAACATCGTTGAACGCCAGTCATCCATGCAAGAAGAGTTGGGGCCAATGGACACCATGGTGTGACTATACGATGAGATGATACTTATACAATAGCTCATGGGTCCTCCCATTGGAATTCAAAAGAATGCATAGTAAGTGTTGAAACTCTTGAAGATAACAAATAGAGTGGTTGACCAGATAGAAGAGTGGACTACCAAATATATAGACACCCCACAATAGTTGGAAAAGAAGGATAAAATTTCCATGGAAATAGATAGAGTTCAGTTGAGACTCCACCTACAAAAATACTCACATCTTGGAGCACATTTGGTTAATACTAAGGTTGTGTATAACTGACTGCATAATGGGTTTGAGTCTCTAACATAGAAACATGGGATGCCCACCATCATATCTCTTAAATAAATTAGAGGAAAATAATTCATATTCCAAGAGATCAAAGAATATATGAAATAGATCAAGCAGGCAATGGAACCAGAAGGATTGGAGGTTACCAAAGAGATTATTTTACAGTACACCTTTGCACTAGTAAAAGTGCACATGAAGCTCTCATGGGTGTGGAATAATTTATAGACAAGCTCCAAGAACATACTGATGGAGGCATTGGGAGTGAAGATGCACTATAAAGGGGACTTTCTAGTTGGGTTGAAGCCATCGCAAAGGAGTTCAGAGTGTGGCACATTTACATCACAAGATAACTCCATGAGGAATAAAATGATTTATCCATTTGATTAGTCTTTGTCCCATTGTCATTTTTGTCCTATTAGGCCATTTTCCGATTTGTAAATTTTCTTGTGTAATAAATGTTATGTAATGAATTCCAAGAGACACATGTGGAATATGAAAAGCCACACATTGGAATGTAATGAGTCATGCATAGAATATAAATAGACATAGAATTCAAAGAGTTATGAGGAAGCTCAAAGTTAAATGTCAATTGTTATAAATAACTCTTTATAACTCAAGAAAGGGGATTTTGGAAGGCTTTAGATTTTAGAGGTCTTGCCTTGGCTTCTCTTGTAATACATATCAGATAGATTATTCTTTGGAGAAGAAATTTGTGGCTTTGTGTTCCACTATAAAATACAATGTTTCATTCATGTAACAATGTACTTGGGATATTACACTTATAATAAAAATCTAAATGAACCAAAATTCCTTCATACATGTATTGTAGATGTAGTTGGATTATTATGGTTATGTTTATGCTATATATTGCTTTATTTACACACTACGTTAATGCACTAATTCGTTGCTTAGATATGTCTATTATTGAATGAATGTTGTTATGATTTAACGATTGTTTTTTATTATTTGGATAATCTATAAGTACTCAACAATGATTTATGTTTATCCTAAAGTCCCTTTTCAAGATAGTACTATTACTTTTCTAACTAGTGGCATGTTTCCCTCACTAGCTATGGAATTATCCCTAGTATACCTTACATTGGATGTCTCACAAATCTCACATTCTTGTTTCCCCAAAGTAGTGTGTTTTCTCATGTGTTAGTTGGTAACCAAGGCATATCTTTAAATTATTCCAATGTTGGTTGGACCATATGACCAGATGGGACCCCTACACCAAATAGTGTGAGATCTAATTGGGACTTCACATCAGGGAGATCCCCTTACAATGTTGGTAGCATCTAGTACCATCAAAAAGTTGATACCTTGGAAGTTAGTCTAGATGGTATCAAGATATCTAGCATTGTATATGTTTATTTTTATACTCTTCTTAGAAAATTTCAACTTAAGGTCATCCTTGTACCATTTGTACAATTATGAATACCTACCTAGCTAAGAGGGAGTGTTGAGAAATGTAACTATGCTCAATCTTAATATTTTTTATTGTACTTACATCATTATATATTTACTATAAAATAACAAGAAAGGAAAAAGAAAAAAGAAAAAAAGTATTTCGAAAGCATGGGTTTGATGCTCTATTTTATTGTGTCAACTAGGTCAAGAATGTTCTTCATGCTCCTAGGGTTTATTAAGTCAATAAATTCCTTGTAATATGTATAAGGCCCTTATGGGAATATTTTATCAAGAAAGAAATATTATCTTTAAGTTTAAAGTGTCAATTTTGGACTCCCAAGAAGACAAGTGAAGGCAAGAGAATGGAAGAGAAGTCAGTGAATTCATCCTAGAAAAGGCCCATTCGACCCTTGAAGTAGGAATAAACGGGATGATACTTTGACCTATTTGAAATCCATTGTGAAGCAAGATTGATCTACTTAAAAATTAGAAGAAGAAGACAAGCGAAGGCAAGAGAAAGGAAGAGAATCCAAAAGAAGGAGAAAAATATTATTTTTTGACCTAAATCATTCACATGTGTGAGTTTTCTAGGATTTATGCTACTGCTACAAATTGAAGTTGTGGGCAAAAAATTGCAAGACTAAAGTTGTAGGCCAAGAGCTTGAAAGTTGCAAAAAAAAGACTCTTTTACTTTCGTTGACTTGGGAAGACCTTGACACTTTTAAAGGGGAAAATTTGGAGGGTTCACTTGGTACTTGGTGGAAGTCTTGATCTTGTTTTTGTTGACATTATGATGCATTTGTTGTCCATGATGGAAACTCACTTGTAATAGAACAAGTATGTGGAAACTAGATGAATCTACAGGTTAGATCAAAGGTGACATAATGATGGAACACATAGATATAAGAGGCGACAGAATATGAATCTATGGGTCAGATTAGAGGTGATAGAATGATGGAAAACAAAGATATTAGATGTGATAGAATGATGGAATGCAGAGATATTAGAGGTGACAGAATGATGGAACAAAATAAAGGTCAAAGGTTTGATACAGGAAGATTGTGTTAGGGTTGACCATGATAAGCAACCTACCTAATGAGTTGTCCTTGATGAAAACCTATTTGATGAATGGACTACTTGATAAAGGTATAAACATGATGTGATAGAATGCATGGAAGTTGTGTTTATAGAATTGACAAAATGCAGGGTAGTTCAGAGGAATCAGTTCAGAAGTGATGCATGATGACAACTCACATTATAATAGGTCAATTTAGAGGTAATAGAGTAATGGCACAAAAGAACAGGATGATAGCACAAAGGATTTTAGATCAAAATCAAGAAATGAAGGAAAGAGAAATTTTTAAGTTGTATATGTTGTTTAACCTAGTCCAAGTAGTGTATACACGTAGGTACATAGAATAAAAGGAGTGTATATGTATGCACATAGTTTCAGAGAAGGAAAAGCGTGTATGGGTTAGAAAATTAAGGTTAAACAATACCAGGGGTTCCTACCATGGTATCGGCCCATAGTAATGAGTGTGGCAAATAATATTGATCCCATCAAAGAATACCATCGGCATAACTATAGTTTTGACCCAAGGTATTGAAAAAGGATAAAAATATATAAGGAGGTGAAGATCAAAGTGTGAGGGTGCGCAAGTAATGAAAATATTATGAAGAGTTAGATCAAAAGAAAATATGCATGTTATGGGTTTTGATGGTTTTCTTGATCTGAGCTAAGTATGCACCTGCGTGTTTGATGATGAATGAGATCTAATGATGGATCGGGATCATGAGACATAAAATGACTTATCATTATATGATATGATAATGAATAGGCTAGATCTAAGTGCTAACACATGTTTTATCCTCTATATGCTATGATATGGGTATATTTGAAGTTTTGAAAATTTGCAAAGTTATAAGCCATTATTTATAGATATATACACAAGTTCGTATACACATGGATTCAACACTTCCAAGTAGTGTATGCAGAAGAAAACATTGTTGTTTAGAGATGACTGATCTATCTAATTAGTGTTGTTGGTTTACTTCTATTTTTCAATGATGTCTTCATAAGATTTGAAGTAAAACTAATTGTATAAGGTGATTAAGTCTGGCTGATAGATTGATTGAGTAAGCAGGGTGATCTTTGCTACTACCTATTTAGAACTCTGTAACATGAAAATAGATCTTTGGAATGTCTTTGGGCAGTACAGTTTATGGTTCATAAGTTTTATGATTTAGTATATTTAGAGGTATACGTGGGTTGGGTTACAAAAAGTAGTGTATACATGTAGGTTGACTTCATTGAAGTAGCGTGTACATTCTGACATATGATCTTTGAGGTTGCAGTTGGCTCTAGCTGTTGATGAAATGTTCTGGGTTCAACTCTGTGTTTTGGTGACATTGATCTGATTATTCATATTGACTGATTGTTGATAGATGTAGTTGTATTTGATGGTTGTATTACAATGGTGATTGATTTTGAGCTTCAATGTTACTAATGGGTCTAGTATGAAAATTTGAGGAAACGTGGCCTACATATTGTGTTGATGTATACCAGGAATATCTAGTCTAAAAATTTATGAAACGTGGTCCTTGGAGGATACTGAGGTTTGGAGCCTTTAGTGAGGAAGTCGAAGTCTCCTACCAGTAGTGGTTGGTGATCATATCAGGGGGTTGTAGGCCCCTTCCAGTAGTAGCTGGAGAATGAGTGAAGGTTGTAGCCTTCTATAGGCTGCCACCTATGTACTGGTAAACATATTAGCTAGTACAAGAGCTAGGGGGTTGTATCTCCCTTCTAGTAGAAGCTAGAGAATGAGAGAAGGTTGTAGCCTTCTAGAGGTGGGTGCTTGCATACTGGTATGAGTCTACACCAATACAATATTGTAAACAATATTTTCTTTTTATTAAAAGAAGACAGAGAAAACAACAATAGGTGGTTTTTCTCTCGCATTAGATTTCCAGCTTAAATCTTGCTATTCATGTGTGTTTCTTATGTGTGATGGTTTATCTTGTTATTTCAGCACATGGTTACTGCTTATCTAATGTTTATCTAATGATTAATAAAGCACTAATGCATTGTCTGAAGACAAACATATGATGGATTAGTTGAATCATAAGCTCACTAGATATATGCTAATTGTCCTAGGAATAGTTGCATACACATGCAAGTTCCATTCAGTAAATTTGCGTATAGAAATATAAATATGAAATATTGATTTGCAAATATTGATTCACCCCCCTCCCCTTAGTATTTTTCCCAAAAGTTGGTATTAGAGCAGGTCCTTTGGCAGAAGCTTGATCACTTGAAGGAGAACTCTTGTAACAATGGGAAAGAAGCAAAATAAGAAATCACCTAAGAAGAAGAAGACATCTCAAAGGAATAGTGATAGCAAGAGAGATAATTGGATATTAGGTGGAAGCAAGTATTCAGGTTCAGAATCATCTCAGATTGAAGATGAATAAGAAAAGAAGTATCAGGTACTAATTTTTGGTCTTCTGGTGATACATTTCTCTATTCATGCAATATTGAAGATAATGAATGTGATAATGAAACAACTAAATTTTCTGTTATTGGTGAAAGTGAAAGAAATATAATAGAGACAAAAGTTAAAAGGCTCAATGATAAAATTAGAGATCAAAAAGATATATTTGGCAAAAGGGAGTGTACCTACAAAGAAGAGATTACCAGGTTAAAAACTTAGTTGGAGGAAGGAAACAAAATAAGGATGAAGTTCAAGGAAAAGGAAGATTAATGTCAAAGGCTGCAGGATGAAGTAACATAATTGAGAAATGAAGTGAATGAAAAGGATACAACAATCAAGAACTAAAAGAAAGAACCAGTTACTGTGAAGGTCTTGAAGTTGTGGTCATCTCTCTAAGAGAAGATCTTAGAAATTCAAATAAGTAGAATGAAGAACTACTTCAAGCATTTGACAAATAAGAAAATGAGGTTCCTCAAATTAAGGCAATGAGTGGATGAAGGAAGAAAAGTTGAAGAAATCATGAAGAAGCAGTATCTGGAAAAGGAAGAGCAACATTAGGTTGAGGTAGATATCCTAAATGGTAAATTAGAAGAAAAGGATAAACTTTTACAATTTCAAGATAGTACTAATATTTTGGATAATATTATTAGTAGTCAAAGGTCTCCTGACATCAAATTTGGTCTTTGTTTTCATGAAACTGTAAAGGTGAATCTAGCTCACAAACTAAGGCAAGGAACTCTAATGCAAAATCTGAAATTCTCAACAAGGAGATAAGAGGTCAATGCCATCAACAATCAAGGAAAGAAAGTCTTCAAAGAAAATCATTTACTCCTATGGAAGTGTTAATCAATTCTTTCCTTTGATGAATAATGTTGAATGTTTTAGATGTCATAATTTTGGACATGTTGCAGCCATATGGAGAAGTAGAAAGTATCAAGCTAATAAACGTCACACAGAAAGATCATCAGCTTCTAGGTACTTTAAGGGATATTTTTTTCTTGAAATGTGTTTGGTCACAAATCCATTGATTGCTATGGAAGGAATATGAAATATATAAGATGTTATTCATGTAACAAGTTTGGGCATGTATCAAAAAAATGCACAGACAATTCTATGGATCGCCACAAATAATATAATAAGCAAACAAATAAGCACATTTATATCGGAAAATTTGAAAAAGATGAATCAACCAAGAATCAAGAAAAGGAAGATCGGATGAGATGTGATCTTTCTCTCTACACATTCGAAGACGAAGATGATAGTGGATGTGATCATCACATGACTGGAGACAAGAGAAAAATGGAGTCTCTGATAAGGAATCATCATGGTAATGATATTCTTGGAATTGATGTTTCAACAAAAGTTCTAGGACCAAGTACAATCAGAACAAACTCAAGAGGAATTGAAAGTATGAAATTTCAGCGTTCCAATTTTCATACGCATATATTATGAATACAAGTAGTGTATATATGTGAGTTAGAAACTATACAGTCATTTATATGTTGTTTGGTAAAGAATAAGTGGGATAGACTCATAAAAAGGGTCTGATATGGTTCAAACAATTATCAATTGTCTTTTCCGTTTTGATGGTTGATGACTACAGTCTATGGATGTTATTTAAAAGTAATTTCTACCCTCATAACTTGTTGATAACATGATGTATAACTAGTTGATGATGATACCTTGATGATTCTTATTGATATATGCAATGGTTAGATCTGACAATGAACAGTTGGCACAAGTTCAGGGGGAGAATATGCTATGCTTCTAATAATGCATTATTGGCATTATGTTTAGAAGTCTTTTGTACCTAATAATTCCTATCAATGGTGAGGATTCTTATGTTGTTGAAGTTTTTAAATGATGCATCATACTATGTTGTGGTCATTAATTTCCTTTGATGAAATCACAAATGCTACTTTCCTTGAGCCACTTAGTTGTTTTGATGCTGCTGATTAGATTTATGGATGACCTTTTTGATGATGCACATAGTTATGTTGCTCACATAGTAATTTTCATAATTTCAAGGAGAAGAACAAAGCTTGAGTACACATCTTCATTATTTGATGATGTTTAGTGTCACTTATTTCTGTTATGCTACTACCATCATGCCTTCAAAGAATCATGCATAAATTTCAAAGGGTGTAGTTATGAATGAGGTTCTTGGATCTCACATGGTATATTGGTTGAGGATTGTTGATATTGATGGTATCAAGAAAGTTCGACAAATGAATATACATATTATGCTGAATAAATGAATTACATATCGGTAAATATTGTTGGTTGGCCAAGAGAATGGTGTTATTGCAAGTTTCATGAAGACATAACTATTTGAAGATATAGCTATTTGATGACATGGCTATTTGGAGACATGGTGTAATTACATAATGATGTCTTATTACTTTATGATGATAGGTTTGATACTCACATATGTTTATTACCATGGTTGATGCTTATCAGATGTGGGATGTTCCCTAGTGATGACACATGGTTGGTATATTGAGGGTTCTTGTGGAAATATCAGGCAATTCTTGCTATGATGATGATGTTATGATCATGAGTGATGACTATGGTGTTTTCACATAAATATGATATGATGTGAATGGTTTTTATATCATTACTTGGAGATATGGCATATGCTTAGTTGATTCATGAAATGCTATAGATAAAGGCTTTCTCTAATAAAGAAAAAGAGCAAGTTGGTCTTAATAAGGTCAAGAGGATGAGTTGATATCTATATGAAGCATACTTAGTCTCAGGTTGATGATATTAAAGTTACATTGACATACCTTGCGAACTAATGATGGACATATACAGGTTGTTGCTCTTGATGATGGTAATAGATGCTTATGGTGCAGATCATATATGATGTATGATAGTTTCTGATAACTATCATGATATTTTTTAGGTCTTTGGTCTTTGTTATAAATGTCATCTATATCATTTGATGTAAAGGTCATGAAAAGACCTATGATGTAATAATTTTCATATTCAATCATGTATGGACTTTTGAGATGATGTCAAATATGTAATCCCACTTGGTTGGGTGGTTAAGTCAAATTTGTATCCCCACTTGGTTGGGAGATTGATGTATGTATGAGTTATTGGTGATAGGAAGGTCAATCACACATAATTGAGTAATAGATTCATGTTATTTTTTTGAAAAATATTTCTATCGACTCTACATGTGATTAGGGGGAACATGGAAAATATAGTGCATCTCAGCATGCACTAAGGGGGAGTTTGATTAGAGAAGTAAGCATCTGCCTAGGGGGAGCATGATCAATGTGCATATTCAACGGTTGAGATATAGAAATATTCATTCAACATTGGTCAGCCATTTTCCTTGACGTCACAGGGGGAGAGTAGCTTGGTGTTTGGAGAGTAGCTTGATGTTTGAAAAGATTGGTTCTTGTCTTGATGTTATTTATAGGTTGTGGTGACCAAACACCAAAGTGGTACCATCAAGTTCAAAGGAGGAGATTGTTGGAATTATGATGCATGTGTTTGGAGAGTAGATTGATGTTTAGAAAAGCTTAGTGCTTGTCTTGATGTTATTTACAGGATGTGGTGACCAAACAACAAAGTGGTTGCCATCAAGTCCAAAGGGGGGGATTGTTGGCATTATGATGCATGTGTTTTCCTTGATGGCAACTCACTTGTAACAGAACCAGTATATGGTAACTAGATGAATCTATAGGTCAGATCAGAGGTGAAAGAGTATGAATCTATGGGTCAGATCAGAGGTGATAGAATGATGGAACACATAGATATCAGAGGTAACAGAATGATGGAACATAGAGATATCAGAGGTGATAGAATGATGGAACAAAATAATGGCCAAAGGTTTGATACAGGAAGATTGTGTTAGTGTTGTCCTTGATAAGAAACCTCCCTGATGAGTTGTCCTTGATGACAACCTATTTGATGAATGGACTACTTGATAAAGGTATAAAGAGGATGTAATAAAATGCATGGAAGTTGTGTTTACAGATGTGAAAAAATGTAGGGAAATTTAGAGGAATTAATTTAGAAGTGATGTATGATGGCAACTCACATTGTAACATGTCAACTTAGAGGTAACAGGGTAATGCCACAAAAGAAAAGGATGATGGGACAAAGGATTTCATATCAGAATCAAGAAATTAAGGAAATATAATGTTGTAAGTTGTATACATTGTTTAACCTAGTCCAAGTAGCATATACACATGGGTACATAGAATCAAAGGAGAATATATGTATGCATGCAGTTTCACAAAAGGAAAAGTGTGTATGGGTTGAAAATTAAGGTTAAATAATACCAAGGGTTCCTACCATGGTATTGGCCCATAGTAATGAGTGTGGAAAATAATATTGATCTCGTCAAAGAATACCGTCGGCATAACTATGATTTTGACCCGAGGTATTGAAAAAGGTTGAAACTATACAAGGAGGTGAAGATCAAAGTGTGA
>APFE030838780.1:0-10241 GCA_000404065.3 Pinus taeda
TGAATCAAGATCTCTGCTATGATTTATATTACTTTCTATAGTCCATGCTCTATTTTAAATATTTTACTCTTTTGTCATAACTCGAACAATCTCAAGTTATCATTGAGATAAATAAATCTCTATAGTACATACTCATTATATATATATATATATGAATGAAGATCTCTGCTATGATTTATATTACTGTGGCAATGCCATTTTTCTCTTGCAAAGTTGCATCCATTGGTTTTTTTAAGACATTAAAAGAATCTAGCTGCTATGGTTTGTTATGATCGATGGGTTATCTTTTAGATTATATTGTAGATGATGTTAGATACATTAAATCATTTTGAAATAAACACGGACATGTTGTTGGCATTGATTAGCGACATATGCTACAATAACTTATCTTCATTGAAAAAGAGGTCGATGTATTCATTGAGAATCTCTCACACTAAAACTTCTTGAAACATGGCCTGAAACACCATGTGTTAATGATGTTTTCATAGAAGTTGCAACAATGAATGTTGAAGGCAACATGGATGTTGTAGAAAATAAAAATGTTAATGAAATTTCCATGCAATAGTGTCCTTGAGAGACAAAATATTTCTATGATTTATTTTGGAACAAATTGATGAAGAGCAAGCTATGGAAGGTGACATGTGGTAGTCATTTACATACAAGCCAATTTTTGAAGAAATAGAGGACATGCATGGACAAATTGGAACAATCGAACAGTTGCACCAACCAATAAAGACACTGAAATCTGAAGTTTACAACAAAAACACAAAGCTAAAGCAATGAAGAAAAGAAAAGGAAATCCAAGTGACGTAAAAAAAAATTAAATTGTAAGCATAGCTTAGACTCGGACTAGAAAATATCTTAGTTTAAATTTTTGTTTTTTGTAATTAAAGGGGAGTGTTGCATAAAATAATTTCAACCACCCATTTAAATAGGAGACAAATGTTTGTTGGAAATCTTCGAAAATTTCATATCAGAATGATCTCAAAACATACAGGTAATGACTCATTTTCTTCAGTCAAGGATAGTGTGCATTTGCATGGACTGCACAAAACAATTACAAGTGATAAGTATATTTATTTTCAAAGTGATTGGTACATTTTTTCCCATTTGCAAATCGATGGTACAACAAACATGGTAAATAAAGTTCTAAAAACATGTTGCAGATAAATTCTGGAGAGCATATAGACAAAATGAAATTTAACTGGTGTCAACAAAGTACAAGAAAACCACCCCTCCTTATCATCTAGAGTTGTGAACTTAGTGGAATTACCAATATGAATAGGTCAGCAAAGGTGTCAAATAGTTCAAGCACAATAAATAGGTAGCCTTTCATAAAAATAAAAAGGTATTCCCATTAAAGTAAGTGATGGTACATCTAAGAGGAGTGATTTCCTAAAGGTTTCTGTAACAAAGTAAAGTCAAAAGCAAAAGAGATAAGTTAAAACTTAAAAGCAAAAGAAAATTGAACCATGTAAAATTCTAATGACAAGGCAATCATTGATATACATCACTTAAAATTTCAATGTTTCAAACATTTATATATCTAACACAAGGTCAAATGATGAACCAAGGCAACGTTGAATGACCAATTACACGTCCATCAATTTATAAACTCTATTTAGTCAAGTGGAAAGGTTTACCAGATTCATGCCACACTGACAAATAGAAAAAAAAAATGATGAAACACAATGAGAGCAGTTTAACATAAATTGATAAACCAAAAAATGAAGATATGAAAATTGAAAAACCTGAAAAGCTAAATTTGTGAATGCTTGCTTTACGAGTAGAAGAATGTAGAGCCTCAGGGGTTAGTTCAGATGAACCAAACATGAGATCTTTTCCCAAATTTGAGAGGTTACAAGTTTGAATTTCTTGATCCTCTTTATATTACGCTCCAGAATCACTCCAGAATCGGGATCAACGTTTACCTCATTTACCATTCACAGATCATAGGAAAGTACTTAGAACTTAGAAGGTTTTCCGCGAAGTATTTTCTTTTGAAAAAAAAGGATAAAAAGATGTAAAACTTCAAAAAAACCTACAACTAGATCACCAAACATGTATCAACCTGCAAACTTAGCTGACAACATGCAACACTGTGCAAATTGTATACTCAAGTCCATGAGAGCCAAAAGTTGAAGTGTTTGGAAAGTGTTGAAGAGTTTAGAAAGTGTTACCATTTTAGTATTTTTTAGGATATATCCTCCATATAGACCCAAAAATCCAAATTATAAATTACACATTTTATTAAAATTAAGTGATAAGTTCTCCCTAAGGATGGTCAAAATGACATTTATTAAGCAAAGAAGCCATAGAAGCATTGGAAGTAATGGTAAATGTATAAAGTATGCATACATATGTTTTCCAGAGTCTAGACTCCACCCTATGTTAGAGGCTTACCAGAATTTGATCACCACAGAGTTATTAATTGGTCAAGTTTATGAGGTACAAGGTTCATGTATCTCCCCATTCAAAGTGAGTACTATGGAGTAGGATAGATCTTCAATCCCTAGCCGAAGGATGAATAAATCTACCATCACTGATAGGGAAGGCATGTAAAACAATATTAAATCTGCCATCACCGAGGGGAAAAGAAATCCAACCTTGCCTTTAGGTGATAGCAATCAAAAAAGATGTAAACAGTAGTAATTCTGATATCACTGAGGGGAATATGTGCAAACAATATTAACTACTATCACCAAAGGGAAAAGAACTCCAGACCTTGCCTTCAGGTGCTAGCAAGCAAACATATTCAGATTTCCAACCAGCTCATCCCTGGTGCGTCACCAGTGTAAAGACAAACTTCCAAATTCCTACCAAAGCATCAATCAGTTTCCAAATAAGATTCAATGGTATTTGGGTATTTATTCAGTTTTAAGAAACCAACAAGGCTGGTAGGCAGTAGTGTTATTTTCCCAGTATGTACAATCATTATTGGACAAACTTAAGCTTTGTCATATTGGGTTTCAAGACTAAACTGCTCGCTAATTGTTATCATAATGAGATTACAATGGGTAAATTGGACTGTATCGGAAACCTCAAAATAGACTGTCGTAAGCTTCACCATTCTTGGTGCTTGACAATATAAATACTGACCTTAGATTTGATGTGTAGGAGGTGCATGATAATATAAACATCGTTGCAAAATTCCTAATTAAAGTTCAGAAATTAGTCTGAAATTAGAAGATCTACACAAATCTACACCTTTTTACTGTCAGCTGTGTTTGCGATATATGGAAACGTATTGAATAGTACACAGTTAAAACAAGACAACACAGTAAAAATACACATTTTTGTGACATATGGAACCGTGGAGACAAATTGGGTTTCTTGTATACTCTGGCCACCAAATTACGGAAAATCTTCAGACCTCTTCTCATTTTGGTCCAACATGTGCGAAGGAGCGAATGCAGACTCTTACGTTGGCATGAATGAAGAAGCCCTCCAAGGGCCAAATTCACTGTAATCTTTTGTGCTAGTTATGTTGTGGTAGCTTTTTGGTTAAGCAAGTATTTTAGGCAATATACACGCCAAGTCTATAGGAATAGGTATGAGTAGGTTGGGCATAACAATTTTTCAAAAAAAAGATTTGATGAGATGCACGTTGCAATTGTTTTCATTTTCATCTATAACTGTCATTCTTTTAAATTTAAATTATTAAAAAAAGGGCGAAATTTTGCTCAGAAATCTCTTAAAGCCCACAAGTTTATGGAGAAAGGTTGTTGATGTGATTAAAGGGGAAAAATGAATAGCCCAGTAGGTTAATCAAATAATCTCGTTAAAGGATTGTTCTACTTGTGGTCGCTTCAACAAGCTGGCCATATGAAGACGCTTACTTTTCTCATTTTACTTATTGCACAGAAAAAAGTTAATTACAGTTCCAACTACATCATTAAAATCCATTAGAATACATCCATGTTAACCTGGGGAGGATCTGACAAGCACCTATAGCAAAAAATGAAAAAAGAGCCTGGCGGAGCGGCTAGGGTAATCCTAGTCATCGCCCTCAGCTGCTACAGGAATTTGCAATTTCCGTTTGCTAGCTCAGCTGTCGCCTTCCGCTCATTGCAAGACTCCTTTTCCATGACTAAGGATTTATTATGTTTGCGAGTTTTGTTTTTGCTGATTTGTGTCTTCTATTGTGTCCTTACTAGTTGATGGTCGAGTTTTAAAAATTCACCCGCAAATCAGAGTTGTTGATTTAAAGAGTTCTTTGTTGGGTGGTCTTTGACTGCCCCATGGTTAAGTGATTCACCTAAGTAGCTTTGTAAAAGGAGCTGGCACAATTCCTTCTCTTAATTTGGAATTTTCTTCTGCGATCAACGAGAATGTTAAAATTCTCAAAGAAAAAAGGGTTGATGGGTAAGGTTATCCGCCTTTGCCCTAATTATACTTCTATTTTAGAACGGATTTCTAACAATTAGGTAGATCATGAACTCTTGGTACTCTGTACTATGGAAATAGATATCATGCTTTTATTGTGATATCATGCTTTTATTGTTGAGTGTGAGGACAAAGATCTGATCTTCAGATCTGAGCCTTACTTCATAGACTCCACGAAAATGTTTCTCATCTATTTGACTTTGAATTTTAATCCTAACATAGAAATTTTCTACGCCTACTGGGATCAAATTGCCATATCTTCCCCCTTTCATATATTCCCATTTTTTTTGGTATTTTTTAAATCTATCGACAAATTGGCCCGCTATATTATTAGTTTAAATTCTAAGGAATACAACTTCCCATGTGCCAAAATTTGTGTTAGAAATGTATTTTGCAAAACTCCCAAAAATAATTTGATGTGCTATATTACTAGTTTACAGTCCAAGGAATACAACTTCTAGCATGCCAAAATTTGTGTTAAAATGTATTTTGCAAAACTCCCAAAGGTAATTTAGCTGACTTGGAGGGTCCAAGTCATCTTCAGGTTCTAGATTATGAGCAAGTTCCTTTCAAATGTAATTTTTGCGATAAGTATGTGTTTTACAAAAATTTGTCTAAATACTATAATATCTCAACTTATTTCTATTTCATCTTCAGCGTCTCAAATTAATAAATGGCAATGAACATTCAAACAAATTCCAAGGAAACACAAAAGGCCTCATTCTAATAGATTTGAGTCTCACCAACATTCTCCCTCTAGTAATAAATTTGGAAATTTTCACTCTACAGAAGTAGAGGTCAAGGTTGAATGATTAATTCAATACCCCATTTCAATCACGCAGTTCCATTCTCCCTCTAGAAATAGATTTGGAATTATGCACTCTACAGAAGTAGAAGTCAAGGTTGAATGATTAATTCAATATCCCATTCTCATCAGGCAGTTCCAGATCTAGTGCAATCAGAGATCATCAATTCACCTGTTGAGGAAGAGGTTTCACCTAAGGAAAGGACAAAAAACAGTCTTTTAGAAAAGAAGTAAGAAGTAAAGAAGAAAAATATGTAATCCTTTTTTTCAAATGTTCTAAAAATTAATCAATGTTATTAACCATTAATAAAATATAGAAAATATCAAAGTAAGAAATCTCCAAAATCTGGTGTCTTGATCTTCCTACAGATCTAATAAAAAGATGGTTTCACTTAAATTCTAGAGATGTTTTATTTTTATATTACCTTGTGCAAGCAATTTGTAAGAATCTATTCATGTACTCAAAAAACAATGTATTTAATTTTCAGTAGATCTAGTCTTGAATCCCCTGCTCTCTTTTTGTCAAGAAAAGTATGGTTTTTTTGTCCTCTTCCTTTTACATTTATTGAAGAATTTTTAACATGTTCTAATAACAGTTTTTTTAATACAAAAATTGTAACCTTCATTCCTATATACTGCTTTAGCAGCATGTTCCAATAGCAATTTTTTTTTAATACAAAAATTCTCATTACAAAAAAAATCCAATATAAATAAAATTTAAAAAAATACATCTATAAACCCTATTTTTGATCTCCTGATAAATACATCCCAAATTAGATTCACATGTATCTATTGATAAATAGATACCAAATTAGATTCACATCTATCTATTGAAACATTCTCATAAACAAACTTGGAAAACAAACAACGTTAAGCAGATACCTCACTTCTACGAGCACGAAGTACACATCTTATAGAATATATCGCTTCTACGAGCACAAAGTACAAATTTCAAAAACACACAAATGTGAAAACCAATATGTAGTTTGCAGTGTAAACATCATCGCACCTTTATATATAAGGGCTGACGTGCCATCATAAGGGCTGAGAAGGACAAGAGGCAGACTAAAAAAATTGGTGTTCTGTGTGGGAGCGAGTTTTATTCTTCGGCGTCATTCATGGAACAGCAACGTCGAGCCACTCTAACAATGTTGATTGACTTCTCAGTCTGCCTCTAACTCTTCTGCGCTCCTAGGCACTCAAATTGTGGAGAGCTCACAACTTAAACTTATTATTCCAACAAAATCCTTGTTTGATTATGAGCAAATTAGACCGGAAAATGAACAGGAAAAACTCTCCAAAACATATAATAGATAGGCTACAACTTATCAGGGGGTCTAAAGAATAAATAAAGTGGAATTATAACAACTAGATCTAGATATGATGCACTGATTCAAGACAACCCTCTTGCTTGGTGGCTTGTTGGAAGGAAAAACATTGACCTGGGATATTGTTGTTATGGAAGGATGGGTAGGTCTCGGATATTGTATTCTATGTTAGGTGAATGAGGAGCCTATTGCTCATTCATTTATTCATTGTCCTTTGGTTATTTATGTTTGGAAGATGATTTTCTCTTGTTTTAACCTTGATGTCTAGTGCAATGGAATCTCAATTGAAAAGTGTTTCTAGACTTGAAATCAAAGGTTTATTTCATCTCCCCTTAAATTCCTTCTAATTTTTGTATCATGGGGAATTTGGCTAGGGCAAAACTGTTATTTATTTGAATGTTGTGGTTTTCTCTAAAGTTATTCCACACAATGCAATATCATCTTATCTTGATCAAGTGAAATCGCTAAAAGGAAAAAAGATTAGCCTAATCAAAGATGTGGAGCTACCAACTAGTATAGACATGACAGAGATGAAAGCAGAGCAACATGTGGCATCGGGCTTGGTGGTGTCATTCAAATAAGGGGCACAAGCGCTGAGGGACGATATGCACGACGTATTGTATGTGTCTACACACCCTACCAACATCAAGATTGACAGCAAAACTAGAGGTCGAGTCCAGGCAGAGCGATCCAAGCACATATCAGCTGCGAAACGAATGGCTTGTTGGCGGTGCGTCTGTCCATCTTCCTCATTAACCGTTCAGTTTCGCTTCCTCATTAATGGTTGAGTTGGATCAGTGTTGGATCATGGATCAACGATCACACTTCATTCAATAGTCTAACACCACAAATACACGGTCAAAAATAAGACACCGTAGCGGCTGGAGCAATTCATTTCAAAGGGAAACGCCTTACGGCCTAAAAACGCCTTACTGCGTAATTAACATTTTTTTTAGTAATTTAATCATGAAATGTAAATCAATAAAATGTTACTATTTATATATATTTATATATGAAAATTACATGAACCAAAATTTACACGATCCTGGAAATAACATCCACCATATACCAATGTATAAAATCCCAGTTCTATTTTTCGGTCCAATAAACTAGTTATTAAAAGCAAAACAAAATGTCACTTCGATTCGATTTTCATAATCTACTTTATGTGGCAGCCGCCAACCGTTTTGAACTTACAATGCACATATCATTATTGGCCCTGCAAACATAGTGTAGTTTGTGATTGTGTGATATCATTTGAGATGAAGAAATTTACCAAATCCTTAGAAATCAACAATCTCTCTCGAGATCAAATAGAAAATGAAGCGAATCTGTGGATACCGAGCAGTCTTCTACCTACTCGCCGGATTTGAGGACGCAACACGGGACTCTGAAATGAATTTAATCAGCAGCCTAGGCTAGGCTGGTTTCAGGCGAAAGTCATTACATTAATTTAGATTCATTTCACACAGGATTTATTGTAGTTCAGGAGATCAAATCTTTGGAACTACACATTCGAGATTTTAATATGGTAATCTTTTTATTAAAAATATATTTAAGATTTACTCACATTTAATTATATGATAAAGAAATTACTAAATACATTAGATAATTTATTATTGTGAGAACTTTGACATATTTATGCATAGAAATGATACGATTGTTAAAACCAGAATTTATAAAAACAATAGAGAAAACCTGGATAATTAAGTCTTCTGTCCCCTTGTCAATTATAATGGCGCTTCGTTTTAATTTATAGAGAATTCCAGAGCTTTTGAAGAGTTTTCCCGAATTTTGATACTGGGAAATCAAAGAGCAAAATCGGTTCATTTTTTGGTCAAGTTTGCGTTAGGTTTGGGGTCGGTGATTTCGCTAGGATGTGTAAAAGGTAGGCTGACCAACCCCTAGGTTAATAACTGTCATATCGGTGGAAAATTTGGTAATTGATTTGGAAGCGATTCTATCACATATTATGTATGCAGATCCTGTGATAACAAGAGGGACATGTGTTGCCCAGATGGGGCTTCGATTTGAGATCGAGACGATCGTTATGGAAACACATTATATATCTAATATACAAGTTTTGGTACTTCAGACATTCGAAGTATGTAGCGTATTTGGTTTTTAAAGTGTGGTTTATCATATTATATTGGTCATGAATGTAAGAGACCCATGGTCATTTGGCACCACTGGAAACTGTATCACTCAAGTATTTGACTGTAGTAATGAAAATTAACATGAAAAATCCAAATAGTCTTCTTATGTAATGTGAATGGAATATCTAGGTTAAAGTAGGTGTAGATCTGAGATATTTGCCGAGTGAGACTTGTGTACCTATTGGAGAAATAAAAGGGTGCCAGGGGCAACTCTTCAGGCATGGAAAGCAGGTTGATGAACAATTGCAGGGAGGAGCGTGCGTGCCAGAATATTTTGTGTGTACCGTACACCTGTCTTCACCAGTCCTAGGGTAATGGGGAGCGTGGGTATATGATGTCACATGGTGTAAGAAAGTATATCTCCTCCATGCTCAGTGAGTAAGGATTTTGGAGGACAGGGAATGGTTTTCTAGTTGCGTTGAAAACTTACTGAAAATCCTTACACAGTTTTAAGCCGGAAAGGTTTTCTTTCTATTTGAAAACTTTAAGTAGTTGCTCTGAATCATGACATAATTTGTCCCTAATGTTTTGCAGTTTATATTCCAGCTCTATGTATCACTTTTTCTTACAGGTGTTGAAGAATTTTAATGAAATGATTGTATCGTGTTAGTAATCTTAAACTTCTGATGACGTACAAAACTACAAATGGTTTCACATTCTCAAACGCTCAGCATTTCTAATGAATGAAAGATGTTTAGTAGATAAATAATTTGCCCGCATCCAAGAGGAAGGGGAATTTTTTTTTGGCGCATTCAAAATCAATGGATTGAAATTCCCTCGAAGTGGATAAAATTATTTATTACGACATCAAAAATTAAAATAAAAAATGGTTAAATTATTTGCACCAAGATGTAAGAAAATTATTAATGATAAGTTTTGCCAGTAGACGAACCACCCGCAGTCGCTGTTGCGCAGATCACAGATCCAGAGGAAAGAAGGCGGCATGAGATGAAAAATGACAATAAAAGAATTGCAGGAAGGCAGCATGAGAAGAAATATGAAAAGAGATGCAAGAAATAGGGCAAGGGAGAAGACTTACTTTTGCTGCATTGGCTGGCGCTAACATTCTTGCCACACTCGACAGGCAGCTTCATGGCTTGGGTAACATTGACGCCTAGCTGCTTAACGGTGTCACTGCTGAGAAGATTACAGAGGCATTGAGAGTCCTTGTCGATGACAGAGATGAGAGCAGAGCATCATGTGGCGTCGGGCTTGGTGGTGGCGTTCAAATAAGGGGCACAAGCGCTGAGGGAGGATATGCACGACGTATTGTCTGTGTCTACACACCCTACCAACATCAAGATTGACAGCAAAACCAGAGGTCGAGTCCAGGCAGAGCGATCCAAGCACATATCAGCTGCGAAACGAATGGCTTGCTGGCGGTGCGTCCGTCCTGCTTCCTCATTAACCGTTCAGTTTCGCTTCCTCATTAATGGTTGAGTTGGATCAGTGTTGGATCATGGATCAACGATCACACTTCATTCAATCGTCTAACACCACAAATCCACGGTCAACAATAGGACACCGTAGCGGCTGGAGTAATTTATTTCAAAGGGAAACGCCTTA
>APFE030838782.1:0-22337 GCA_000404065.3 Pinus taeda
CAGAAGGCTACAACCTTCTCTTTCTTCCAGGGACCATGTTTCATAAATTTTCAGACTGGATCCATGAACATCAATCAAACATCAAGAATTTCTCCATCAACCAATCTCCTTTCCACCAATTAGATTTGAATCAAGTAGGTACTTCTCTGACAACTGTACCCAAAACACAGTACTAGAAACCACACACCAAAAACTGAACCCAGAACACACCAGCAATGAATAGTAGCAGCTAGATCACAACTTAAAGTATATACGCTATTTCAATAACCTGCAACATGCGTGCATATGCTTTTGTGTTTGGAACAACCTGCGTATATGTTGTTTTAATTCACAGAACCAGCGTGTATATGCGCCTTTGCTTCACTGAACCTGCGTACAGATCTATAAAGTATAATGCGCTCATTCAGATATACAAAAACACTAATTAACCCAGATTATCAGTGTTATAGATCAAGCAAGCGCGACATATAACATACGAAAATCATACAAAGATACCATCATTCAAGCTTAAACATTATGACCCATCAATAGAACTTATCCTTCTTCTTTGCGCTTAAGGTTCCAACTTTATTCAGATCCAGACCTGCAACATCACCCAATTACTAGTATTCCAGATCTACCACTTTTCAGATATTCAATAATAATTCAGATGATTACTTTGCCACAAGATATCCTTCCTCTTTTATAGTCTGAGGCCTTCCACTATACCACTGTCCAAAACCATAACATTTCAATACCATGAACCCAAAACTTGGATCAACACATCTGACGAGATGCCATGGTCCAAAACCATAGATTCAAATACCAAGGACTAACTACCATGGACCAAGAGTAAGCCCCCCAACATATACACGATTTTGTAACATATAACCCGTGTGTATACGCATCTTCGTATAGATGAACCTGCGTATATGACTTTTCTTCTTTCTAATTGCCTGAACTAAGATCTATCACTAAGGTGAGTTGCCATCAAGGACAACACCAGAGCCATAGCATCAAACCTATGTCATAATGCCAACAATCTCCCCCTTTGGACTTGATGGCAACACCAAGATCCTCAATATCATTCTCCCACTTTGTCATCAAGGGCAAAGGGGTGTGCTCCCCCTGAGTACATGCTGAAATCTCTGCCCTACTGTGCTGACCATACTCCCCCTGACTGTAGGCAAAATCTGCAAAAGATGTTCTTCAAGAAGAACCATGACATATACATAACAAAAGACCTTCCTATCACCAAGAGACTCAATACATACATCCTTTACCCAACCACGTGGGGATCATCCACCCAACCAAGTGGGGACACATCAGAAAATTACATATGATAACCAAGTACATTACATCTTCATCCCAGGCATAGGGGAAACCAAAATAGGCCGTTACATGACCTTGACACCATAAAAGAGATACATGACATAGAGATGAAATATGTAGAGCAAGACTTATGAAAGTCACCAACCAACAGCATCTCTCAATCACCATTCAGATCAAGAACCATGATTTCCTTCTGTTCTCCCTCTACACTTGTTCCACCAACAATAGCTGTGAATAAGAACCAAAAGATTCTAAGATAATGCCAACAATGCTTCATTAGAAGTTATCTTCTCCTCGTGAAGTAGTGCCAGATGGTCTCTTTTAGACCCATATCAGACAATTTTCAACCAGAGCCTGTCCCTTCTGATATCCATCAAGCCTCCATATACACAACTGTCTTTGCACAAACCAGCGTATGTACACGGATCATCCTTAGGCAACACACGTACACTACTTTTTCTCTGAAACAGACAAGTTTAACAACAAGATGATGCATCAACTACTCCCAGCTTCTGTCTGAGATATTCAAAAGTTTCCATGGGCACTGGTTTGGTGAGAATATCAGCAACTTGTTCCTTAGAAAATACCACCTTCATTTTGTTGGATTGGCAATCCAATAAAGTATGTCAGTTCTTCGAGCAAAGACATTCCGAATTCTTTCTGCATCACAAAGGCAAAGCTTTGACTCGTAGATTCTTCATTACTGCCAAATATAATATCATCTACATACACAACAAGTATTAGCAATTTGTCATTTTCAGTTTTTATATAAAGATTTCTATCTGCTAATCCTTTTGAAAAACCTTGTTGATGAAGATATTTGTCCAAACGATAGTACCAAGTCCTTAGAGCTTGTTTAAGACCATAGAGAGCCTTTTTTAGTCTGCATACGAGATTTGGATCATTCCCAAGAATGAAACCATATGGTTGCTCAATGTACACTTCTTCTTCTAAGCCTCCATTCAGAAAGGCTAATTTCACGTCCATTTGAAATACTTTGAACTTCTGAAAACTTGAGAGAGCAAGGAACATTCGGATGGCCTCAAGTCTAGCAACGGGAGCAAAGGTTTCTTCAAAGTCTATTCGTTCTTGTTGAGCATACCCTTTACAAACAAGTCTGGCCTTGTTTGTAATTACTTCCCCATTTTCATTCAACTTGTTTTTGAAGATCCATTTTGTCCCTATGACATTCTTATCTTTTGGTCTAGGAACCAACTTCCAAGTGTTGTTCTTTTTGATTTGTTCAAGTTCTTCATCCATTGCCTTGACCCAGCATTCATCTTTGCAAGCCTCTCTTACATTTTTCGGTTCAGTGGAGGAGAGTAATGCCAAATAGCTTGAGGCTTCTGCAATTGTTCTTCTTGTTTGTACGCCAGCCTCTTTGTGCCACAAAATTTGTGATTCTGGATGATTCTTTTGAACATACCTAGAAGGAGTCTTTTCTTCTATCCTTATCTGTTCCTCTGGCTCCTCCTAGGTTTCTTCTTCATAGTTTTCTTCTTCATCATCAGTTTGATTTTGAGGATAGTCTTCATCCTCTTTGATATTTCCATAATTTACTTGCCTAGGAATGTATCCTTTTTCATCAACCACTACATCAATGCTGTCAACAATTCTTCCAAGTATTTTATTGTAACATTTATATGCTTTGCTATGGGGAGAATAACCAAGGAGAATGCCTTCATCTGCTCTAGGTTCAAGTTTGCCAAGCTGTTCATCATTATTCTTAATATAGCATTTCCTTCCAAAAATTTTGAAAGTCTTTACCGAAGGAGTCTCACCATACCAGAGCTCATGAGGAGTTTGAGTGTTGTTTACTCGAACATTTTTTTTGTTGAGAATAACAATTGCAGCAAATGTAGCTTTAGCCCAGAAGGTTGCGGGATTTCCAGACTCATCAAGCATAGCACGGGCCATTTGTTGGACTGTTCTGTTCATCCTTTCCACCACTCCATTTTGCTAAGGAGTCCTAGCTGTAGAGAATTCCCTTCTTATTCCATGTTCTTCACAAAAATCAAAAAATTCATTTGAGGTAAACTCCCCACCTTTGTCGGACCCGAGGCACTTAATTTTGTAATCTGATTCATTTTCAACCAAGGCTTTGAAGGATTTGAATTTTTTGAATGCTTCGTCCTTGTGCTTCATAAGTCCTAACCAAACCATCCTAGAGAAGTCGTCAATGAATAATATAAAGTATTCTTCTCCTCGAGGAGACCTTTTCCTAAATGGACCACATACATCGGTATGGACTAGCTCAAGAGGCCTGCTGGCTGATCCTTCCTTCTCAGGGAAGTTAGTTTTGGTTTTCTTACCAAACTGGCATGATTTTCATATGGTGCTGTCTGGAATTTTGTTGTCTGGAAGACCACGAACTGCCTGGTATTTGCATGCTTTCCTTATTTGTGAAAAGCTTAGATGCCCCAACCTTCGGTGCCATAACCAGTGTTCATCATCCTTGCTCAAATAGCATTGTTGTTGTCCTTCTTAAAATATGTATAAATTATTTGGAGTTCTTCTGCCTTTGATCACGCTTCCTATATCAAGATCACGAACACTACACCCATCTGATCGAAATATTACCTCAGTTCCATTATCACACATCTGACTAACACTCAATCGATTATGCTTCAAGCCATCAACATATAAAACATTTCCAACTTTGACCTTTTCTTTCAATTGAGCAGTGCCTTTTCCTTTTATGGCTGCAGGGGTATCATTTCCAAAAGAAACTTTCTTTCCCTTTTCTAAAGCAGTATATGATTCAAGTTTTTCTTTATCACCTATCATATGCTTCGAACATCCACTGTCGATGTACCATAGATTTTCCCGTCCTTCTGCATAAAAAGCTATCCCACATCTTTCTGGTTGTGGTTCCTTTATTCTCCATGTTTTGGTGCTTGAGGTTTGTTCCTTTGTCTGTCGAAACCTGCTCCTGCATTCAGAAACTTCATTACCGAAGTTATTACAAATAGAACATTCAATTTCATTTTCAAGCGCCGAAAAGTTGTTATAGGTCCTTTTCATAATCCCAGTCATACTTCTTTGTTTTTGAACTTCTTTAGTCATGATTGTCTTATAGGCAACACATTGAGCTGCTTTGTGACCAAAGTTATGGCAAGAGAAACATTGGCCATTGAAGAAACTTCTGTGATTATCAAATCTACCAGCCAAATGATTGTAGTTTCGTTTGTCATCCATTCTTGAAGAAAATTGGGAAGATTTTACGTGAGGTTGGTTTTAGCATCTATTTGTCTTTAAGGTAGCTTGCCCCCGATTTTCTTGATAGTCTTTGTTCGTTCTTGATGAAGACTGTCTCTGATTTACTTGATGAATTCTATTAGGCATTTCACTCCTTCTTGCTGCATCAAGATAACTTTTGGAGGTGGAAGCTTGAGATGTTTCACCATTATACCCCAGACCTGTCTTGTTTAGAGGGGAATGCTGCACATTGATAATCTCAACCATATTTTTAGATCCTTTAACAAATTTAAGATTAAGGGCCTTTGTTTTCTCAATTTATTTTCTAAGGCCAACAATTTCACATTCTAACTTCTCAATAAATTCTCCCAGAGGTACTTCCTGTTGTGGCAAAAGGTGACAACAAGGTGGTTTTCATGCTGCTTTTGGGCCTTTTGACCATCCAGATCTCGATGAAATGTTTCGGCAATAGCTGAGCATGTGTAATTCTTCATGAAAAATCCAAAACTACAAGCCATTTGTGATTTGGACCTCCCAATCTTATGGGTCACGCGCGGCGCGCTACGCGTTGAACCAAAAAACCTGTTTTGCAAGCCAAAAATTTCAAAATGGCAAAAATTTCTCCGAATTTGCTCAAATTCGAAGTGAAGACCCTCTATCATGTATTATGCCTAGCTAGCGAAGCTTCGGCCAAAACTCGAAGTGGATCTGACCTCTTTCGCCATTTTAGTACTTGGCTCAACCTCCTTTTGAAAATCTTAATTTTTGCTTTGTTGACATGCATGTGAGCCCAATAATGATGTTTCATGGGACGGAGCATGTCTTTATCTCTATTAGCCTTTGCCAACAACTTCTCTAAGTGGATGTTGACCCTCTCGAGCCAAGTCTCCCGGTCAGCTTCTACCTCTTCCTTATGAGCTGAATCTGTGTTTGACATGTCTTTGAAAACAAGATGTCTGCAATATGTATGTTGATATAGGTGTAGTGAAATCAAAAGTTCAATGTATGCTCAAAACCTAAACATGTTACATGTGTACCAAAGCATCATAGGAAACAAGCCACAGTGGTAATAGCTCTATTTAAGTAGATTGGCATAAAATAGTCACTGCTTTGATCATAAGGGAATTTGACAAATGAGCAAAAAGTGTAATGTGCACCCTTTTGCAATGTTGGCTAAAACTTTACAAATGAGTATGGGACTGTATTTCACCAATGGAGAATGGGAAAATCTTCACCAAGCCACCCACATGTCTTTAAAAAATCCTTAAGGAATGATTTTTCCATGAACATAGGGTTTCATTTTTCAAGACCCAATACATCAAATTTCCCATCTTGAAACACACTTCAAACATTCACTGAGCAGCAATGAAATACCTACTTGCAAGTTTTTGAGTGGATTTGGTAATGATCTGGTCGCATGAAAAAAGTTTTCTTGGTGCTGTAACCCAGTGCGCAGCGCACAAACCCAACACGCAGCGCACCTCTATATGCGCAGCACCTTTGTTAATTTACACTAGCCAGTGAGGCCCAATGCGCAGCACACCTCTATATGTGCAGCGCACAACTTGTATGAGCAGCGCACAGATCCAATGCGTAGCACATTTTGTAAGAGGCATTTGGAGGCCTTTCCGGTGTCAAAATCGGGTGCAGGATAGCTCGTTCGAAATTTATTTGAGTCTACTTTATATTACAAGGAGAATTTTTCAATTTGGAGTTCATTTTACTTGTCAAAAAGCGAATCTCCCAAGATTGGTAAAAATGTGCCAAATGAGGTTGCCTCAAGGCAGAGTGCTTTTGCAGTCAACTTTTGAATGCCTTCCTCAATTCCAAATTGAGGTCGTGATAGTTCACTGGAAATATCGTTTTGTCTAGCTATCCTTTGACTCATCAAGAAAGTTATTTGGCCAACCAAGCTAGGAGAAAACTTGATTTTCCCAAAGTCACTTCAGAGGTGCATCAATTCTCCCGATGCGATTGTATTTTTAAAATTTCTCTTAGACCATGACACCTGTGTAAAACGTGAAGGAGGGTTTTCTTCCTTGGCCTATTTTGGACAAAAACCTCTCTCGGTTTTCCAAAATGCATCATTTATTGCTCTGAAACATCTTTTGAGTGAAACTTATCCCGATGTGTGAAACAAGGAGTTTTGTCGAAATGAAGCGAAATGAAGGGGTTAAGGGGCTTATAAATTCTTGGGGAAATTTTTGGAAGTAGGGAGGGATGTTAGGAAGTAGGGGAAAGTGGAATATCAGAGATGGAGTGAGGGGAAGGGGTTGAAAAGGGAAAAACACATGCCTAGCCTAGAAAATTGCCAAGTTGTGGCAAGAGACTAGGGTTTGTGCAAAAATGAGGAATTTGGGGAATATCACTGATGGGAAGTGTTTAATAAGGTACATTAATGATAGGGGAAGGTGTATGAACATCAGGATACAAGTTTTTCTAATGATTTGACCATCCAAGAGAAATTACCTCCAAAACCCTAGGAGAGGGAAATGGACCTTACCTAGGCACAACTGAAGCATGAACAAGCTGTAAAATCACCCAATGGAACTTGACATGATGATGAAAACCCTCTGAATAATGGTACACTCAGCTGAATGGTGACATGGACCGAAATTTGGACAATTTTGAAAAGAGTGAAAACAAACCCTAGACCTAATGCCTAGTGACCAAATTTTGCATGAAGACTTATTGAAATGACAAGATTTGACCTTGACACCTTAAAATCACTTTGTAAAAGCATGTTTGATCATGGAAGGAAGGCTGCAAAGGCTGACACTAACACCCAAAACACAGCAGCAATAAATAGCAACATCTAGATCACAACTTAAAGTATATACGTTATTTCAATTACCTGCAACATGCGTGCATACGCTTCTGTGTTTGGAACAACCTGCGTATACACTGTTTTAATTCACTGAACCAGCGTGTATACACGCCTTTGCTTCACTGAACCTGTGTACAGATCTATAAAGGATAATTCACTCTTTCAGATATACAAACACACTAATTAACCCAGATTATCAATGTTATAGATCAAGCAAGCGCCACATATAACAGACCAAAATCATACAAAGATACTATCATTCAAGCTTAAATATTATGACCCATCAATAGAAATTATCCTTCTTTGTGCTTAAGGTTCCTCTTTTATTCAGATCCAGATCTGCAACATCACCTAATTACCAGTATTCCAGATCTACCACTTTTCAGATATTCAATAATAATTCAAATGATTACTTTGCCACAAGATCTCCTTCCTCTTTTATAGTCTGAGGCCTTCCACTATACCATGGTCCAAAACCATAACATTTCAATACCATGAACCCAAAACTTGGGATCAACACATCTGACGAGACGCCATGGTCAAGGACTAACTACCATGGACCAAGAGTAAGTTCCCCAACATATATGCGCTTTTGTAATGTATAACCCGCGTTTATACGCGTCTTCGTCTAGATGAACCTGCGTATATGACTTTTTCTTCTTTTTGATTTCCTGAACTGAGATCTGTCACCAAGGTGAGTTGCCTTCAAGGACGACACCAAAGACATAGCATCAAACCTATGTTATAATGCCAACAATAGTTTCTTACAAGTGATAGAAAGAAGTGTACAATAGTTTCTTACAAGTGAGAGTTCTTATATCGTCAGGAATAATGTTTCTATCTAGGAGTTCATGTGTTGAAAGGGTTAGTTAGGCCTAAGGAGATGCCACTTGCGCCAGGTTAGTGATGTCTAACTAACTCATACGCTGACTTTTTGTTCTTATGTTCTCTTCGCTTGGAATGTAATAGAAACTTAAATTGCTCTTGACATTATGTAGGGATAACAATTTATAAATTTTATTCCTTAGATGGTTGTATCGAAATTTGATTATTAAGTATTAAAATCTCTCTGCATAAAATTTGCGTGGGGAATATGGTTAAATTTGTTAATCCTCATTAAAATTTGCATCTAAAATCATGTCCATTTTTAAGATTTTCTTATAGAGAAAGGTGTAGTGATTCTTAAGTTTATTGATAAATATGGAGGATGGGCGTATTTTAATGGAGTTCAATAAAAAGAGCCCTTCAAGGAAGTTATATTGGTGCTGGTAGTGAAATTGAAGTGTTATATGTGTAGACGATCGAGATTGAAATCCCCTAAATTCACCTGTGGTTGCAAAAGATCAGCCCAACCCTCAATTCCTCTATACAAAAAAAAATGAAATCCTATAAGAAAAACCTATAAATTGAAAATACCTACCACCATGCAAAAATCCCTTCGGATATGAATTTATAATCTTTTAAAAGGAAATGCATGTTTTTAGTCATTGAATCCACTCAAATTCTATATATAAATTATTCTTTTTTCAATCTTCTCAAACTATCTATATTAATTAATTTTTTGAACTTTTGAATAATTGTTTATTTTTTTTTAAAACTCATATAAAAAATTTAAATCCAAAACCCCAGGGATACCTCATTTGGTTTTAGAAATTCTAATCTATCAAATGTATCACGATGGAACGAATACATGCTTGGCTAGGGCAAGCATGGATATTCCATTCGGATCACGAGATTCTCTATTGCTACTCAACCAAATTCGAAACCATATTTCTCTGTTTCTGGTCACATGATATCAAAACTACCCAAACTCGGACTTTAAAGTATTAACCCATCAATGCATCATTGAGCATTCGATCTATGTAAACACACATTTCAAACTAGAATTACAGTAGGAAACACATTACCTTCAAAAACAACTATATATGAAAAAACATCGACGCGACTACCTGAATAAAATTTTAAGAATAATAAAGCAAACTCTAATATTGAAAATAGGGAAAAACGTAAGATGGAATAGCAATCCCAATTTAGATAAGAGGCGTCATTTAAAATCTTAATTTCAATTTGTACATAGTTTAGTATCTAAATATTTCTCAAAATTTGTTTAAAAAAAGAAATATTTTGAGATTCTTTATCTTCATTATAGATTAGTACAACGATGAGCTCAAATATTACGGGGAGGGGTTGAGGATGTGAGCCACTTTTGGGGGATTACACTAGGAATTGTACCAGATGTTGCAAAGGAAATGTCGTAAGGTGGGGCATAGGAATCAATATCATAGAGGAAAGACGACGTTACTAGATTACTGTATAGGGAGATGGGAGATAGGGGCACCCTACCTACCTAAGTAAATGTATAAACCAAATATGGTGTCATTGTCTTCAATAGTTGTTGATTATGCAAGGTGGGGATTTTATGATGAGGCACTAGCTTTTTACTGTGATATGCAAAAATAGGTAACCAACATAACAATTTCATATTCACCAGTGTTCTCTCTGCATGTGCTAATTTAGTAGATCAGGAAAATGGAAAAACAATCCACCATGAAATAATTATTAGTGGAATATAGTGTAATGTCATTGTGGGAAGTGCTCTTATAAATATGTACGCTAAATGAGGTTTCATAGAGAATGCACAACAAGTATTTGACAGAATTCCAGAATGAAATGTAGTATTTTGGAATGTTACAATATCAGGGTATGTAGAGTATGGAAACATAGATGATGCCATGAAACTTTTTCTTCAAATTCCTGAATGGGATGTGGTTTCATGGACTACGATACTTTTTGGATATGCACTAAGGGGTACCTTGATAAGGCTATGAAACTCTATATGTATATGCTAATGCACATAAAATGTTCAGTAAAATCTCTCAATGGGATGTTGTCTCATGGACTTCTATTATTGTAGGATACGCTATTCACAGATTTGGCAACTGGGCCCTTTAACTATTTGAACTGATGCAACGCTCTGGCATAAAAACCGATAATGTCACCTTTGTTGGCATTCTATTATAATGTGGCCATGCGGGTTTAGTAGACCATAGTTGGAAATAATTATGTTTGATGAATCAAGATTACAATATCATCCCTACAATAGATAATTATTTTTGTATGGTTGATCTTCTAGGGTGTGTTGGGCCCCTTTATGAGGAAAATGTTTTTTATCACCACTATGCCATTAGAGCTTGATGTAACAATATGGTTGTCTTTTCTCAGTGCATGCATAATCCATAATAATATATAGCCTTCTAGACACACAACATACTGGTTTTTGAGTAAAACCCCCAAAATTATTATGTTATATGTTGTTGTCAAACATATATGGAGAGTATAATAGGTGGGATGAAGTTGGAAAAGTAAGAAATTTTAAGAAAGACTAGAAGGTGGAAACAATAGTAGGGCATAGATGGATTGATATTAATAACAAGGTATATTCATTCGAAGTAAGATTTTGAATATGCTCACCAACAACAGAGGGTTAAGTGTAATTGGAGTAATTGGATGAAGATATGGACACAACTTATGTGCCTAACCCAAACTTTTTACTAAATTATGTGGACAAGGATTAAAATAAGCATGTTTTATCTCATCACAATGAAAAATTGGCCATTTCATTTCGGCTTATTAGTACTTCTCATGGTTGGTTATTCGAGGTCCTTCACATTGGTGCTAACTGCTATTCATATTTTCAAGGATTCACTCTTTGCTTGGGGAGATTGTGCTTGTGGAGCTTTTTCATTATGTTATGGAGATAATGATTCAAAATCAAATTGTGTGGCAAAAATCAGATTTATTAGTATCTTTACAGAGTTAAGTTGCCTTATTTATGATTGATTGTGTTTTTAAGGTACTGTTTGAGACTGTCTCCGTTTATGTTGTAGTGTTGAAGCTTTAGATTTTATGAATGTCAAGTTCAATGAAGCAAGGTATTCCACCATGCACAAATTTTTTCTATTCCTATTGTACTTGTTTGCACCTAACACAATCACCCTGAGCATGTGTCTAATAGTGGTTTTATTTTGTCACCTGAGAGAAATATCAAGTATATGGAGAGAGTGGTTGTGCATGCTACTCGAGGAGTTCATGCATTCAGAATGAATATTTTGTGATTGATTTGCTTATGAAGAGAACTATTTGGGAGTGTCTCCTTTAGGTTTTAGAAATTGAAGCTTGAATTTTTTGTGATGCCTATCAATCAAGTTAGGGATTGTGCCCATGCACAGATGGTTGTTATTCCCACTTTACTTATCTGCACCTAATTCAATCATTTCCAACAAATGTATCTAATTGTGGTTTTATTTTCTTATGAGCAACAAAGTTCAAGTACATTGGAGGGAGTGGTGGTGCTTGAAGACATTATCAAAGGGCATGATACACAAGGAGCTCATGCCTACAGAAAGAAGAGCCTATGATTGAGATTTTCTCTAAGAGCACTCTTTGGAGTTATTTCCTTCAGATTGTACTATGTAGATTTTGGAGTGGTTATGGGCTTTCAAATAAAGATGTTAAAACAATTTATAATTGTGGAACATTACAAGCTCTAACAAAGTCATACTTCCCTAAAAACTATAGATCAAATTTACCTTAAAAACTGGAACTTCATTCAGCTATATAGGTGATGAAGGTCCCACTTCACCACTAAATGTAACTTTACCAAGTGAAATAGAATCCTTTCACCTAGAAAATATATTTTCATTCTTTTCTTCCATTATTATGTAATCTTCTTGTCTACTGGGGTTCTTTAAATGTGGTAGTTAAATTTAATTTTCATATGATATAAATAATTTGAAATTATCTCTCCCGTGTAATTACTTTTATAAACTAAACTCAATCTTGCAAGCTAAAATTGCAAACAGTAGGTGTGAAGTTAGAATTTGGTTATGACAAAAAGAAATATAGCAATCACTTATTGAGAAGTTAAGTGAATCTTAGCATCAGGCTCAAGCACCTATCGTCCAAGAATCTTGGCATGCTCATAAACTCTTTTCCATGGATCTCTTTTGAAATCTATCTAACCCCAAAGAATGGCCTTAGAGACCCCCTGCTCCATTTCTATTTATAATTTGCACATAATACTCAATATAAATTCCCTACACTATAAGAATTTAAGATTATGAGTGCAATAAGGTGTTTTTCTCTTGATGTTTCTATTTTTTTAGAAGAAGGGATCCTCTTCCAACCTACAAAGCTTCAACAAGATATGCCATGAGAAAGTTTCAAGCCACAACAAAAGAATTACGTAATTTCCCTATATCCAATGATTCTCCAACATTATGTTGAGATTCACTTGAAGCCAAGCTTCTTAGAGCAATAACAACTTGAGTTTCAAATTTTAAGACCCTTCCTTCTACTATTACAATAAAATATAGTGGCTTTGATAACAAATTTGGTTTTACTAGGGAGTAGGCATAGTCAAACATCTTCCTTGAGACTCTAAAAAATAATTTGAACTTCTCTTCTTCATTATCTATATGCATTTCCCTTGCATTGGGAATCAAAAGTCAAACTTTGATATATGTATAACATACTAAATCCTCCTAATAAAAAATATAAGTATCAAAGTATGAATAAAGGCAATCACACACCGTTGTTTTCCATGACATCATGACACATTAAAGTCTAATATAATAGGGAAACATGATACAAAAAAGTAGATTTTTTTTTAAAGCTAACTGAATTGTTCTAGCATTATGCCTCTCTCATTCAGTTATGTCATTTCATCTCTCACTTACGGTAAACATGCATGCTAACACAATCAATTGAAAAGAAGCACGTGTGACTAAAACAACTCAAGGAAAATGACTTAGAACAATATTTTTCATAATAGAAAAGCTCAAGGCACATTGATCTTTCTATATTATTGTTATTAGAGTTCATTGAAAGTAGTTTTTGAATTAAGTTAGCCTACCATGCCATCCCATGTTCCAAGTCATCATCTGAAAAGGAGGTCTCACTTGAAAAAACTTAATTATAAATTTTCATTCTACAATGAAAAAAAAATTATTTCCTCTTACATTGCAAAAACAAGTAGGATGTCCATATACATACTATAATCACCATTCCTAGTAACTAATTCTAGTTGTAAGGGAACAATAATATTTTTACTTTGTTTTCCATTTCTCGCCTAACAAACCAAACACTCGTAAAAGGAAAATACCAAAAATGGATTTCTTTTGTGGATCACTCAAAAGCACTAGTGTTGAGGATTGAAGCAAGAAAATATATCTTTAGACAAAATATTTAAAAGCACATAAATGATATTTAATACTTAAGGGTGTCATTGTGTTATGTGGAATTTTGCATCTATGGATAAACACAACTTCCCTAGGTGGGTAGTAACACCCAGAACAACATATTTAAAGAGTTTAACCTTTTCCTATAGAAGATAAATAAGACAAGGGATCTACTTGTTATCTTTCACTTCCTTTTGTCTCCTTTGAATAGCTCTCGTCACTTCTTCTTGAACTGAATCTTCTCGATAGGTATTTGCAATCATAAACAAAGGACAAAAACCAATCAAAGCAAGAGATCTGTCTACTATAAGAAAATGGAATCCAAAGCATTTACGCATATAATCATCATACATAAAGAGAAGAATATGTGAAAAGGTGTAAACAACTTTATTAAGTAGAAGGAAGAGTTACAACAATAGAATTCTGATCCCATTTCACTCATCCAGATTGAGTTCCATCTTCATTAGACCAAAAGAACAACACTCTGACAGCATAACAATACTTCCTATAATCTCAAACCTCAAACAAATAGTAACTCTTTACAAATTCTCAAATTCCAACCCCTGATCACTATGAGGAGTGCTCAGTTCATAGGGAAATGGAGGTGGTTTTATCATAAATTGTGCTTTGAATGGCTTTCCAATTTGGGAGTTAGTTCCCATGGGGGAAGGGATGAGAGGGTAGGAGGTTATTTGATTCATTCCCTATCCAATTTCGAGCTCATAAGAGAGGATAAGAGGTGGGAATCTTCTAGAATGCTCTAGAATGTAGGAATATTCCCAGAACCCTATGAAGATTTCACTCAATCTCACCCAATGCAAGTCAAAGTGGGCCTAGGTGCTCTACAGAGCATGCTTGAATGGGCCTAAGTGATATGCAGTGTAGTTACCCCTGACCAAGGCTATGCTGGTCCCTCGAGAAGTCATTTCAGGATGTCTTCAAGCCAGAAAACTCTTAGGAATGATGGCATTCAATGTGATGACTTGTCTAGGGCATGTAGCAACTTAATTAGGGTTTAGTGAGCCCTAAAAGTATTGATCTAAGTGATGGGAGTGATGTGTCCAAATAGACCTATAACAGTTGCCCCCTAAAGCATGAAGTCGAAAATTATAATGTCAAGTGATATGCTTTACGATGTGATGAAGAGGTTTTGAAGTGAATGGTGACCTTCAAAAATTACAATACATAATATCATGATATTTTGGATTTTTCATGAATTGTTGAGGGTAGGCATACCCATGCTCAACATATAAACTTTCATTACATGTACATAGATAGTCTATAGATATAGACCCATGATGGGATGGCCATCAGTGTAAAGCCATCGTATAGATGATTTAGTACTCTCCGGAAATCGCATCCCGAATGGATGAAACTAGATCTGGGGTCTTCTATCTCGTTCAATTGTTTGCTCGAGTATGAGTCTAACCATGCAAATATGTGATATGAAGTGGGACATGGAAAGACACCATCGGATTACTAGCCAATGATGTAAGCCATTAACAGACGTGAGAGAAATCTCCGATAATGATAATCATCCTCAAGGTACTGCGGTATATTCTGCATGGTGTGAATGGATTTTTTGATGTTGAACACCATACAAAGTATTTCAGTCGAAGGCCAGTGTTTTCAACCTACCGTTGGAAGTGAGAAACTTGCCATTGATGTATGCAAGCCTCAAGGTACTGGAAGGGTTTTTCTAAGTCAACTTCTTGGATAATGTGTTGATGTTGACAAGAAGTGATTCATCACAGGAGGGCCTTTATGTATCCGACATCAACGACACATAATGAGTGTAATGATTTTTGGAGACAGAATTTCACTGACGACACAAGGTCCAGGAATGGTGGTCATGGAAATGAAGGTTTATGAGTATTTCAAAGGATGAATTTACTCAATGACTTCTCTTGAACATGTTGGCAACACTAAATGAATTGATAGCATTGACCCAAAACCAAAGTGATGGATGGTATGACAGACCTACGTATGATAACTATCAAGCAGATAACCCAACCCAAATAGTCATCAAGATGAAGTGAAAGTGTCATGTTAAAGAGCGACCTGCTACCATAAAGTGGTTACCCCTTTTCCCATTTTCTCTGGTCATTGCTCACCAATACCTCTTTATCTTTTATCAACCTTCAGGAGGATAATATATGCTTGTTGTATAATTCCACCCTTTCGGTGAATCCATCACTATGTGATGTTTTAATGAGCCTAGTGAAGGTGAAACTTAGTCTTGTCATGATGAACAAGTTTATCGCTATTTGATGTTTTAACGAGTTTAACGACAATGATAACTTGGTCCTTTTCATGTTTAGAGAGTTTGAAATGAGATAAACTGAAAAGTCCACAAGTTATTTTTCGTAAATTTGTCTCTCAAGACTGAAAAAGCGTAAAATAATACAAGAGAGAACCTATTGACTATGTTCGATGAACATTTTCATTTTGCGTAAATAATCTCTCTGTTCAGAAAAGGGTTAAACTTATACTGAGTAGATGTCATTTCCAATCTATTTAATGAGCTGAAAAGGACAAGCACTCAACAATATTTTCATCTTTCGAGAGTATAAAAAGAGCTTAATGAGGACTCCACCTAGAGGAATGAGTAGTGTGTAGGATAGCAATTGGTTCCGGTGATGTTGGAACTTCTCAAAACATTTTGATATATGTGAAGAGGCAGGCTAGTAAGACCACTCATTGCAATTGTTCCTTAGAAAGGGTAAAACAATGAAGTGAAAGCATATGAGCGGCCAAGTAGGTAGTGACGATTGAAGGAAAAAGAGCCAAGGCTCATCTGATGGAAGAGGATTATAGAATGGAAATCACAAGGGTTAAAATGAAAATGGGTTTATTTTTACACAAGTTTGAACCATAGGGAACTAAGCTTGGATTCAGTTTCATGTTTACACAAGCTTGAAATGAAAAACTATGTTTGGATTTAGTTTCATGTTTACATAAGCTTGAAACGAAAAACTATGCTTTGATTCACTAGGCTTATTTTTACACAAGATTGGACCATGAAAAAACTATACTTAAGATTGGTTTACATGCCCCCAGCATGATGACTCGATTCTTAGTGCATGCCCCCCAAGCTTCATTTCATCTACCTAAGTAGACTTCTCGTGTCTATGAGGTGGATGGAATGAAGGTTCATATATGAGATCAAGTGAAAGACTCAACTGGGATTTTATGAGATCTAATCAAAGAATCGAATTGGAACTTTGCTCCAAGGGACCTTGTCTCTTTTTTAATGAGCTTGACACAAGACAAGGAACTATGCTCTGATTACTTGTTTCATTTTTTAATGAGCTTGACACAAGAAAACAAACTATGCTCATATTTCTTGTTTCATTTTTTAACGAGGTCCACACAAGACAAGGAACTATCCTCATATTCCTTGTTTCATTTTTTAATGAGCTTGACACAAGACCAGGAACTATCCTCATACCCTGTGTTTCATTTTTAATGTGGTCGACACAAGACCAGAAACTATCCTGATGGAACCTGCTTCATTTTTCAATGAGGTTGACACAGTAAAAGAACTATCCTCGTACTACTTTGTTCACGACCCATAACAGGTCATGACTTCCAAGAGGTTCTCATCATATGGTAGAACAATGCTCTCGAAGGGACCATTAGAGAGATCTAGTTCCAATGCCCTGAGTACATAATGTACAACATCATGAAATCAATCGTCCGTTGATGTAGGCATGGAACGAGTTGCCACATAATTGACTTGTGGCAGGGAAGATACCATTGGGACAAAAGGACCATTTAGGGAAGATGGTTGATTGGAAGCCATATTTGGACCGAGAAATGAGAGCTGATCAATGGTGACAATTCTCCCTTCATGTGGGAAACACATCACTTGAAAGAGTGTTGAAACAATAGCTCCCATGTCGTAAACATAGTTGCACCCAAGAAGTAAATTGTAATCTGATGGACCTGGGACTACAATCACATTGAGATAAATAATTTTTCCTCCTAAAGTAATAGGCAACTGAGGAAGGATCCCTAATGGTTGACTAGTTCCTCTGTTAAAAGCCAACATATTCTAGGTAACAGGCACAAGTGGCGGTGAACCAAGTGCTTGCCAAACAATGGAGGAAAGGATACTCATTGATGCACCTTCATCTATAATAGTGCTAGGTACAGTCATATTACAAACCTGTACTATGAACTAGAAGGGCACATACGAAGGAAGACGACATCCTATCAGTCGATTTCAATTGAAGGAAGTGACCAGACTACTTGGAGGGGGTACTAAAGAATCGAGAGAATCAACCCCTTGAGTTATGAGAGTGAGATGATTTTCCTCCTGTCTTGATGGAATAGGAGGATTTCCCCTAAGCTCATTGGAATCTGAAGAAATGAAAAGAACCTGAGTTGTATCATATTCACTCTCTTTGGGAAAGGTACAATTAACTAAAGGTGAAATCGAGTCAACTGTTTCCTCGACCTACAACTGGCCAGGTATAAACTCATGAGATTCACATTCAAAGAGAGTGGGTTTGATCGACAATTGATTTGGGTTAGTCACTTTATCAACTAGTGAAGGATTAAGGGAGAGTCTCCTGTAAGAAACTGGAAGTCATTGCAGAGAAGAAAGAGGGTTACCCAACACTTTTTTGGCTTCATCCAGATAGGAACAAAGGTGAATTGGGTGATTCCCTTCACATAACCTACAACGAAACTTAACTTTACCCTTCTTTCCACGAGATTTACCACCACTAGTTGATGTTGCGTCACCAACATGATCTCCAGAAGTTGATGACACAGGACGATGTGAGTGAGAAGGCCATTCTTCTAAGATTTGAGGAATATCAGGACAATTTCGAGGAAGATGGTATCCTATACAAAGTTTGCATGGTTATTGAAATTTGTGAGGCTTATTGGATGGTTTCTCATCAGAAGTTGCATTCAAACCAATGGTTGCTTGGATGGCCCCCTGTTGAATTTTATTCTTCTTCTTCTTCTTCACTTTCTTCTTCTTCTTAGCCACCGGGTTACTTGTGTCAATACTTTCACCAGGTGAAGAGGAAGAAGGGGAGGAAGAAGGAAAAGGGTCAACTTTAGGATCAAATGTAGGTTTATTTTTTCCAATTTGACAATGTAGCCATATAAGGAGCACCAATATTTCCGAAAGGAGGAAAAGGACTAGGATTCCCACCAAAAGGAATTCCTTGATAGGTGGACTCCGGAGTTGTTGCCATATGTCTCAACCTAAGATTGACTAAGGAGTGAGAGGTCAATTAATTTTATTTTAATCAAAATAACATAACAAAACAAAAGATGGATAATCTAGCCAAAAGGACTACCAAGAAACTATGAACTACAATATACTGCAACAGTAAATGAAGGACTTAACGTATGTGTAGGAAACCTCCCTGAATGTTGTGTTCGGTGTATCACAGTGTAAAAGGCGGCTGACTTAGCTACCTAAGGATGGATAGCAACCCAATGTATTCCTCCCATATATACCTGAAATTATGTGGAGGCCCAATCCATGTTAGCGTTGTCTAATGTGAAACTGCACAGTGAGAGCATTCCTTTACACCTTACGTATTGTAACACCAGCCTATATACCAGAAGGTACGTGGACGAGATATGATATACTCATCTACGTGGAACGCGTTATCGCACTCGGAATGTATCGTAGACAAGTTAGCAACAACTGCTATGTTTTACAATGTTAGAACACGTCTCCAGCCTAGACCTCTAAATGTTATGCATTAAGTCACAATGATCCATTAGGTTAATTGAGATAAATTTCAAGTTGATGTTCTTAAGAATTTTCCTTTCAAAGTTCACCACGTGATGTATGTTTACAATTCCTAAAATGCAACTAACATGACAAACGTTCTTTCGTTCAATTAACAATGAAACTCTTAGCTAGTAATGGATAGAGCAATCAGATCTTTGACAAAGAACAAAGAGCACACCTAATGCAATTTCCCTAGCTATTCCTATCAAGAATTCACAAACTACAATATGAAAATTGCAATTTTTTTTTTTTAATTCCCATAATGTTTAAATGAACAAAAGGAAACTAATGCACATACAAGCAATCAATCTTTTTGCAAGAAACGAAGACTTTATGACAGTTCCTTTTCGAAAGAATGAAGACTTTTATGATAATTTCTTTTCAGCAAAGATTAATTGACTATAAGATAAATTTGATAATGAATTGATAATGATAAAGAAAACACTTAAGAAACACTAAGCAACCAAGGTTAAAGTAGGGCTAGGAGAAGAGATACAAGTTGATTTCAGAACTATAGAACAATTGATCTTTAAACAAACAACTTCAAAAGAAAAATTGGAAAAATCCGATCCAAAGATGGGTTTTTAAGCTTAAGGAGGATCAACGTATGTTAGAGTGGGAGTAACTGTGCTGCAGAGCACTATCTCTAAGACAAGGGTGCTCTCCAGAGCACTGTCCCCTGACCAAGCCTGTGATGGTGCCAGAGAGGTCAATCAAAAGACATATAACCTCAATTTTTTTACCAAAAACACTTCAAAAAGAGTAAAATAAGATCAATGAAAGCAAGTAAAGTCTAATAGGGTGTACTATGATGAGGCTAAACTACCTAAAATGATGGTTGATCCCCAACAGAGTCACCAATTTGTTATGAGGAATTTTGCATCTATGGATAAACACAAATTCTCTAAGTGGGTAGCAACACCTAGAACAATAGATTTAAAGAGTTTAACCTTTTCCTATAGAAGATAAATAACACAAGTGACCTACTTGTTATGATTCACTTCCCTTTGTCTCCTTTGAATTGCTCCCATCACTCCTTGAGCTGAGTCCACTCGATAAGTACCTGCAATCATAAACAAAGGACAAGAACCAATCAAAGCAAGAGATCTATCTACTATAATAAAATGGAATTGAAAGAATTTACACATATAATCATCACACGTAAAGATAATAATATGGGAAAATGTGTAAACATATTTATTAAGTAGAAGGAAGAGTTACAGCCAAAAAAGTCTGATCCCATGTCACTCATCCAGCTTGAGTTCCATCTTCATTACACCAAAACCACAACACTCTGGCTGCATAACAATATTTGCTATAATCTCAAACCTCAAACCAATAGTATCTTCGTACAAAATCTCAAATTCCAACCCCTGATCACTATGACGAGTGCTCGATTCATATGGAAATGGAGGTCGTCTTTTCATAATTTGGGCATTGAATGGCTCTCTAATTTGGGAGTTAGTTTCTATGGAGGAAGGGATGAGAGGATAGGAGGTTATTTAATTCATTCCCTATCCAATTTCGAGCTCATTATGTTAACTCTTAGGTTGTTCCCTGCTTCCTAAAGGGAATACGGCCGAGGTAACCACTCACCAATCTCTTAGCTACAGGTCCTACCCTACTTGCAACCAGAGAGGGCTCTCTCTTTATAATTTAGCTTTGTTGATGAATGTTTTTAGGCTAGTTATGGTGTGCTGTTTTGTTTGAGTTTGGTGGGTTGGTGAATCCAGACAAAGCTGCAATATAGATCATGTAACAGCTTGGTCCATTGGGCAATCGAGTTGAGGTATTGTGCTGCTGAAGTATGTTTATGAAGGCAGAGTTTTGCTACAGAGCCAGATAGGCATATGTGGAACAATTTACCAAATTTTGTGATGAATTTGTGGAATTAGTGAGTGAAAGGCAGTTAAGAATCTTTCGCTATGCTAACAAAGGAAATAATGAAAGTATTGCTTAATAGCAGTTAAGAATTCTTAAACAATATTCACCATGATAGAATTAGTTTAGACATGAGCAATCAAGAATTCATATCCATGGCTAATCCAGAAGAAAACATATTTAGAAATAGAGATTGAGCATAAGGTGTTCAAACAAATCCTAGGCTATTCTTTTTGTCTATTTACTAGGATTATGAAAACATAAGAATTATGGAATACACAAAAAACACATACAAAGTTGAGAGAAACTTATTGCTCCAGTAAATGACGCAGGAATTCTGCAACATAACAAAGCTATTCATTTGCATCTTCAGACAGCATAGGAACCATAGATCTCCACCAGCAATTTGTATTATCAAAAATGTCTCAAATACACAATATAGCTCTTCAGAAAGAATTTCACTACAATCGACCCTCAATACGCTATCTGAGGGGATATATATACAAAATAGGGTACAAAATATCTCAATAGAGAGTTATTGTGCAATAAATTGCACCACCAACTCTCTTACAAAAAGTAAATGAAAAACATAACTACAACATTTAATGCTGAGATGGAAGCTATCTTTCTGTCAGACAACTTTTGACTTTATGGCTCAGGAAAGTGGGCTATTGATGTGCCTTTAACTCTGTGTTATTTGAGCCTATTGTATGGGTGCGTTGGTGAGTCACTTGTATGGATGCTCCCTGTGATACCTGTGTGCTGATCTGTCTGCTGACCTGTACCGTGACCGAAACTTGATATTTCTCAAAAAAGAAATAACATAGTGTCATTATCTGGGAAGAATTTCTAGCATTGGCTGCCACCAATCAGCTGGAGGTAGCTGATGCCTCCTTATTTTCACCAGTGTTTCATCTGCCTCTGTATATCTATAGAAGTTTGGAGGCACCTCAAATAGGTGATTTATCTCATGTTCAATAAAAAACATATTTTCTAACTTGTCATACAGAGACTGCCCAGAGGGAGGCCCTGCTTCTTCTGTGGAGCTGCTAGATGTTGTTATTTGATTTTCAACATAATTGTTGATCCTTGTCATATACTGATTATATGACAA
>APFE030838785.1:20247-48676 GCA_000404065.3 Pinus taeda
CACATTTAGAGAAAGATAGTGTCTGGTTGGTTTGTTTGTCATTAGGTCTTCTTTAGATTCTAGGAAGGTCTATCTTGTCTGCAAGATCGACTCATTCCGCATGACCCCCTTCAAATCCGAAAACTTGGTAGTGAAGAGATCCTAATATTCGCAGAGTAACTCAACAACTTTATCTACAGTAGCGTCATCCCAATAATCACCAATCTTCATGAACTTCAGTTCTTTTTTAGCGCTAATGTTTACTTGCTTTGTCTTCAACAACTCAGAGATGTCTGAGTTTTCTATTTGTGGACCTTCGACTTCGCGATGCCCTTTTGCCTCTGGAATATTAATGTTTCTCAGATCTTCATCCTCTTCTTCAGTGGTCACATTATAGCATTCCAGCACATGGCGCAGCTGGGTGCTCCAATTTGGTTGGACCCATTCCATAGGTTCCTTCGGCATTATGAAGATAAACACCTTAATTTCTTGTAGCGCTTCATCGATGCTTACAAAGTCGTCTTCAAAGCTAAAGGTTAATAAGAACCCTTCCCTCAATATATCCCATTTCTTGGTTCCATGGAGGAGCTCCGTTCCTAGATACTAGTTCATGGGAATTGTATCCAAAGTATGGCTTTGGTCCATTTCCCCATGCTTTAGTCCATTTCTCTAGGTGATCACGCGGATCATCCATTCCATTGTATTTCTTAGTCATTCTAGTGTTAGCATGCCCAAACCGTAACCTCATCATTCTTCAATAATCTTACCATCCAACAAAACTATCCTTATGTGTGCCCCACCATTGTGCAGGTGTAGCGCGCAAGGCCAACTCTAATTCTTGGAAGCGGTGATCCTCAGGGAATTCACGCTCAAATTCATCCAAAAATAGATCTACGTCAGTTAAACCATCATAATAGGGTAATTTCCTTATCACCAATGAAACACAGTGTAGCGACTTTGTCATCATATTGCATCACAAAGTAGATACTTCATGGAAGCGGTTCTGCCAATGCTTTGATTCCTCGTCTGAATCAAAGGTGCAGGAACTCTCCTGATCCCATGAAATCCTCCCATTTGCCTTCGAATTGATCCAGTCCTGATCTCGCGCTGTTATTTTGTAGATTTGATCTAATTCATCATCACTTTCTTCATAATCACAGATTGGTTCAGTATATCGCGCCCCTTCTACAGGATCTAGCAACACTATAACTCGCAATGACTTTCTTTCAAAGGACATCATCCTCTTTTTCAAATTAATTATCCCATTCATGTCGATAGCCTAGTCAATTCCCAGGAGCGCGGGGTATGGATTACTTTCATAGACGATTTATATAACCTCAAAGTCGGCCATCACGCTTGCACTTTCTATATCAACTCGTACTCCATATAATCGTCCCATGGGGATGATTTTCTGCTGTTTCGCCATTCTGAGCTAAATCGAAGACCATTGTAGCGCAGGTCTCCCCATTCTTTCCCATGTTTGTTTTGGTAATACGTTCGCATTGGACCCCAAATCCAAGATGACTTGGTCCATCTCATAATCATCGATTTGCGTGGTGAGCCTCATCTCGAGCCCTGTTCGTGCCTTATGTTTGCCAATTTTTCTGACCACCCGGTGTCCATCAAGGACCTTCTCTTTTTTGGCGCATTTGTTTATTAATTCTTGCAGGCCTTCCACAACTTTGGTATCACGTAATAGTTTTATGCAGGTCTCCAAAAATTTAGTGAGTACAGAGGGATCAACCTCTATAGGCGTGTTGATTTCTTGTGTTTTTTCTTGGCTTCTTGAGGTGGAGGCCTCAGTGAAGCTCTTCTTGGATTCCATAAACATTTCCTTAACGCGATCTAGGTCAAAGTTGACTTCTTTATTTGGTGCTTTGCGGACCCATCCGTCCTCTTCAGGTTGTTTACCTTTATCATCACCAGTCGTTATTCCACTTCTCAGCACTATATTCACGTTTTGATCCTCCTCACAGGGCTCAGATCTCATCATCTGTAAATTCTACATAGGCTTCTGAGGCTGCTCTTTCTTCCCTTGCATTTTAGCTATCAACACCAGACATTCTTCTATAGTATGGTCAAACTGGCTGCAGTATTGACATGATGGGTGTGTTTGATTTTGGCACTCTCGTGCATAGTGCCCTGGCTGTCTGCAGTTGTAGCAGATAATTTGACCTCGACCTCTACCAGGTCCTCCTCCTCTGCGACCGCATCCTCGACCCTGATAACCTCCGCACGCCCGTCCGACGCCTTGATCTAGAGGCTGAGTTTCTGCTTGCATCTGGTATGTAGGTGTTCTTTCCATCATCAAATCATAGCTTCAACAGTGGCACTCATCGTGGCCCACATATTTGCAGAAGTTACAGAACAACTGCTGGGGTGTTTGGATGAACTTTTGAAGTAAATGGCAATTATCTATCGCATGTTGTCCAACAACTTGACAAATAACACACCATAGCGTAGTCCCCACGATTGACCCTGCTGGGGCTTCTGGTTTAGGGGAATTGAGCCCCTCCTACAATATAACTCCCATACACTGGAAAATGGTCTTTATTGTGCCCTTGGCCCTTGCACTGTAAACACCAAACTTCCGCACGCACTTCTGGTTTAGTCTCCTTGTCTTTCTTCAAACTCTGCAATTCTAGGTGTAGGCTCTGTAATTGAGAGTGGATCTTCTGAACCCCCAAGGTCACATCCTGAATAGGTGATGCATGCAACCTCATCGTGATTTCCAAGGCTTTTTCCTGTGTTCCTATCTTCTATTGTGACAAAGCAATTCTCAGGTGGGGCAGAAGCGAAGCTGTAAACCATTCGCGATGCTGACTATCTGTGAGTTGCATGTTAGCTTCTCGAATCTGACACTTCAAGCTTTGATCTAATTCCCAAGGCATCTCATTGACCCTCATCATAATTTTTTTGAATCTAATTACTGATTGTGAGTCAGACTTAGGCTTACTAAACTCTTTGTTTAAAGCCGCCTTAGTCTCTGCTAGCGACGCAAGAGGATTATCAGAACAATAATTAATATACCAAGTTAGTGCATGATCCTGCAAAGCGTTAACCAACTATGCCTTCTTTATATTGTCATCATAAATATGTTGCGCTATCCATACAAAATTCACAACAAACCAGAACTTCTCTGCATCTTCACTCTCTATTCCCTTGAAAATCGGCAGCTTCATCACGTTTGCCATGTTGAATGGTGGAGGTGGAGGTGTGGGAAAAGGTGTATGCGGTGGAGGTGGGGTTGGAGGTGGAGTGGAAGGATGATTTTCTTGAGTAATCCTCTGAGTGATAAGATGAACAATGCTTTGTAGCAGAGTTCGTTCCTCCTCTTCATCGTCACTTAAAGGAGGTCCAATCAATGGACTATACTCCGGTCCTGATCCTTTGTGATTTCTAAAGAATCATCCACTTCGCGTAGATTCGAACATCAAGGTAAAGGAATCACCCACTTTTCACATAATAACATTTTAATCCAAGTATTCAATGATCTTAAATACTTACCTTGCGGTCCCTTGAAAAATTGCCGCTCCACTTCGCTATAGCTGACTGAGGTATCAACCGCAAATTCTATAACAAATCCTCCTAGAATTCGATCGAGCCAATGACCGACAACCCGCACGATCTTTTTTTGAGAGGTTTCTAGCCATCACACTAATCCTAGAGTCCACACTATAGGAATATTGAGCTTCCACCGTCCCTGACTATCTGTTAATTTAGATAACCACTCATACAATTCAATGGGAAAAGTTTAGAAGAGGATCTCGTGTATCTCTGTATACAGATATCTTTTCAACCACTCTTCCTTCGACACACACAGATTCCCATTTTCTTGTGCTGCGAACTCGTGAATCTTCTGACCCAACCACTTTTCAATTTCTTTCTTAGTTAGATTCCAATGATGCGACATCACACATCTCTTTCAAGTAGATCCCGGTCTCAGAAACAGAACCATTTGTTGGCTTAGGGGGTCCTGACCCAGGTTAAGAGTTAGTTGTTCCAACCAACAAAACCCTACACTACTGGCCCTTTCAGCAATAACCTGCGTAGCACATGCTGTAGTCTCACTCGAAGCAGTATGGGGGGATGCAAGAACCAAGTCTTTACATCCAGAGACTAGTGTGATGTCTTCCAGTGCCTCAGAACTGCCTTTGTGCAGATCTATACACTCTTAGGGAACGTTGCTGCAACTCTGTTACAACAGCCTTGAGACCTTCGCGAAGGTCTACGATCTGTCCTTGGGGACCCTTAATAGTCAATTTGTCTACTTACGCACTTCAGAGAGCAGTCCTAAATTAGGGTTCACACATATTTACTTAAGTTATTCATAAACATCAGAGAATTCATGAGAGTCTTCGTGAAAGTACTTAGACATGCCTTGCATACATCATTAACAATTATTTAAGAGAATCATGTAACATTTACTCAATATTCCATAAAACATATCATTCATTGAAAACATATAACATTAACAGAAACAAAGATAACTAGAAATACGCAAGAATTCTTCGGAAACGTATTTATTAATCTTCAATTCAATGTTACAGACTCAAAATTTCCCTGCGCACTCAGCTGCAGGGGTTTGCGCACTCAATTGTGGACTCTACTTAGGCCTCAGCACACTCAGCTACAGATCCTTTCTTTCTCTATTTTACCCACTTCTTTCACTATCACTTCTTCCTACTACCTCTTCATTACCTTAGACTCTCTAAGACACACCTATTTATAGCCTTTTTCATACAATTCCATGGTCCTTGGACCATGGGTGAATCTCAAAACTGACTCAAAATTTACATAAAACAAGGGGCTAAACCCCTTTGACTTCTATTCAACTGCGCGCTCTGCATCCACAAATCGGGGATACTTTACATTATTTACACAAAATGTACCAAAACATGGGGTTATCTTAACCCCAAAACTGACACAGGGGACCCTATCCCAACAAGCCCCCAACACAAAGATCATGAAACTAGGAAGTATGCACCTGTAGCACCTCCTTTTCCTTTAGAGCTTGCATATTTTCAATGAACAGTTGTTGGTTATTAACTTTAATCTCACTGACAACAGACAGTGCCCGTTGCTCTCTGATCCTAAGCTCTTCCACGACTCCCTGTAGTAATGCATGTAGAGATTCAAGGGATAGCGCTGTAAGGTTCAGTCCCATGTTCATGAATTTGTGAAGTAGGGCGCGTTGTTCATTTGTTTCTGAGTGGACTGGCCCTTCAGGTAAAGGGAATATTCTCACATCATGTGGCCAAACCATGTCCACAACTGTATTCTTTTCATGCCAAACTGGCTTGCGCACCACTCGTCTTCCTAGCATCTTCCTAGATTCTGGTCACTTGGAGTTGCAACTCTCGCATATCCTTCTAAATGCCCCCCAATGTTTGTTGTATTACTGCTCAAAGACACATGTGGGATGTGAAAAGACACATATCGAATGTAAAAGGTCATGTATAGAATGTGAAAGGTTGTATGGAAGCCCATAGGTCATAGACGTTGAAGAGTCAGGACGAAACTCAAAAGCCATTGTCGTTTGTTATAAATACCTGCTCATAACTCAAGAAAAGGGCTTGGATTCTTAGAGTTTGGCCTTGGATTCTCTTGTATTACACATGAGGAAAATCATTATTTGGAGAAGCAAGATGTGGCTTCATGTTCCGCCACTGGATCTAGTGTTTCACCTATGTAACAACGTACTTGGAACCTTTCATTTATAATCATAAGCTCCTCGAGCCAACACTTCTTTATGCATGTATCTTGAATGTAATAAGACTATTCTTGATATATTTATGGTATATTTTGGTGTAATACATACTAAGACTAATGAACTATTTTGTTGCTTAGATATGGATATTGTTGAATGAGTGTTGTTAATGCCTTTACAATTGTTTATCTTGTGAACTAATTTGCAGGTAGATCAACAACTCTTTCTCTTATGCTCATGAATCTCCCTTAGGATAGTACTATTACTTCCCTAACCGAAGGCTCATTTCCCTTTACCAACCATGGAAGTTTCCTGTGAATTCTATATTTGGTGTCACACAAACTTACATACTTGTTGCCCCAAAGAGGTGTTTGTGATCTCTTTTGTATGTGTTGTAACCAAGGAATACCTCTAAAATCTTTGCAATGGTGGCTAGAACATATAACCATATGTGAATCCTACACCAAATGGTGTGAGGTATAATTGGGACCTCACATCTGAGATATCCAACACCATCAACAAGTTCTTTGATAAGTTATGATATTGCCATTGTCTTCAATACCCTCCAAAGGGTCTTGCAAGATATTGGAGTCTTCATCAGTCACTTTGATCATCAAGATCCATTATTTTTTCAACTATCAGAACATGGTTCCATTGTCTTTAGGATGCTTGTTTGGCAAAAAATTATCATTATATCTCCTCATAGATCTTTGCCATGATTCATTGAACACCTGCAGATGTAGATCACTCATGGCAAGCAAACATTAGCCAAAACATCTCCTATTCTACAATACTTCATTGCAAATTTTATGTTCAAGGATCAAAATGTGCTAGGGGAGAGAGATAAGCTTTCTGGGTGCAGTGCACACTTGCAAGGGATAAGGAGGGGCTTCATTGATCATTGATGATGCACTGTATGCTCAACTAGAGGAGGAGAAGGCCTAATGGAGGGCGCATGGCACAAGAACAAGGGAAAAACAACATGATTGTTTACTGAGGATGCGATGTGTGCTTGGAAGGGAAGCCAATACCATAGGATGGCACAGGGCACATGAAAAAGGCACAAGGGGGGCCTCATTATCCACTGAGAGAGTGCAGTGTGCTCAACTGGGAGGCAAGGGCTAGGCTTGGCGCAGGGTGCAGGAATAAACATCAAGAAAGAGGGATTATTGACTGGGAGTGCACTGTGCATCATAGGAAGATATAGGGTTCATTTGGGCATAGAGAAAAAAATAAACTGATAAGGAGGGTCTCTTCTAAGCCTTGGGAGTGTGTTGTGTGCTCCTCATGGCCTAAAATGCAGGCTTGCAACGTTAGAAAATTGTCTAAGTTTGGAGGGATAACCCATGGAAAAACATACTGAGTTAAGAGGGAAATCAAGTGTGACATAACTTAAATCATCAGTATAACTTAGATAGGACCTGAAACTAGGAAGTATACATCAAAATTCCAGTTCAAAAACACTCACCAAGTATAAAAAACAAAGTATGCACAATTGCAACCAAAAAGTGTCATTTTGTGTCCATAAAGTGTACTATGACCCTAAAGTGCACTATTATTACTCTTGATGATGTGACAACACTTAGAAAGGAACATGGACACTTGACTACCAAAAAGTGACACCTCACATGACAAAAGGTAGGCTCCAAAATTTGAATATAGAATTTTTTTAGAGGGTGTTGTAGCAATGACAACACTACCCTACCTATGACAAGGAGCTATGTGCTCTGGTGCATATTGTGAAGAAGTGGAAGCACTATATTATGGGGAAGGAGATAGTAATCCACACATATCACCAACCACTACAATACTTGTAGGCCTAGAGTAAGTTACATCAGACCAAGCATTACAAGTGGATGGGGTTTCTACAATAGTTTCATTTAGTGATAAAGTACAAGAAGGGAAACAAAAACAAGTTGGTAGACATGATTTCAAAGCCACCCACATCAAATATCACAATTGTTATGCAACCAAATCACAAAATAGAAGAAGAGATAGATCAACAACTTCAAAATTAGCATCTTCGAGGGGGAAACCTCCTTTACATTACAAAAATGAACAATTCTTGGATGATTCAAATGAAAAAAACTCCTGTCTATATATAGGAGTCTAAGGGGTCACAATATAATTAGATCCGACACAACAATAATAATGTAAGGGCACAAAAATAACAATAGTGGGCTTCTATGGGGCACAATAATAACAATATAGGGACTACTTGGGCAAAACAATAACAATAAGGGAGCTACACTAACAATAACAATGAGGGAATGCACTAGTATTATAGGGACCTAACTGTGGAGTAGGTAAATCTCCTCTGCGGAAAGAGGTGATCCCTCTAGCCCAAGAGTGGGTCTAGCCGCGAGCAGAACAACCTAATGTAAACTTCCATTATACTAGAATCAAATAAGAGGGCCTACCTCTTAGAACACTAATCCACTTGATGGTGATCTCGCTCCTTTGCTCCAGCTTCCTTTCATTTTTCCTGTTCAAATAGCTGAAACAAATACACAAGAGACAAAAGAAAACGTGATAGCATAAAATCACATTCAATCTACTTAAAAAGTCAAGGAATATTAAGCCATCAAATGTAATATGACACTCAATGTAGGAAATAAAGTATTAGTTGTATTAATAAAGTTTGAGAAGGAAATACAACCAAAGCCTTGACATTGTAGGTCTCCTCTAACGTATTCAGGTTCCAACACCACTGCTAGCATCTTATGATTAGCCTCAAAAATAAAAGTTTAAGGCTTCTTCCCTTTAGTTCCAAACCAAACCAATACACTATTCTCCCTTCACAAACATAAAATAGAAGGATGAAGCTATAGATATCTTGCTAGTTATTCAAGCTCCAAAAAGGCTAGTTCAGCGTGGAAAAGGAGGAGTTTATATAGCTTTGATGGAGGGGAGATGGTTCCTCTTATGATGGGAGAGGGCTTACCTCTTTGGTTTGTTCCATCTTAATAGGGGAAATGAGCCCAAACATACTCTCTCGGCTCTATCCAGCCCAACCATTTACCAGACTTCCGTTCACGGAGCTTCTAGACCTGGAAACTTTTACTCCATTTTTAAAAACTTGCCAAAAGAGGGTCAACGCGAGTGGTGAAGGGCTCACTTGCACCATTCAGCGCTAGGTTTGATTTCAAACTCTGCAAATCGGCACGGGGAAGGAACTGAGCACTAGCGTTGGTCTTAAAAACTGGGATTGAATGAATATTCTTGGGAAATGATGCAAGAGGGGAATTTTATGCACATGAAGAGGGATGTAAATGCATGCTCTTCATGATGGGAAAGAATATAGAGTTCATTGTAGAGGTCCTCTAGGATCGAGGAATGGGGAGCATAGGGACAGTGACAAATGTTGTATAACAGATGCCCCCTAAAGTGTGAAGGCCGAACTAGAGTGAGGGGTGAAATGCTTTACAAGTATATGCGTGGAACCAGAGACGGTCGTCGAAAAACCTGCAAGCAAGCATAGATACATATACATCACTGAAAACTATGATAAATGATACATGGATCATGGTATGGACGCAACCATCCAGAGAAAGATCATGTAAATGGATCCAAGGTATCTGTGCATCCATCCAGTAAGGAGGATCATATCAAACCCAAGGTATGGCCGCAACCATCCAATAATGAGAAGGATCACATATAACAACTCATGGTATGGTCGTAGTCATCCATCTGAAAGAAACATGTATATCAACATGTTCATGCCACATTAACTTGCAACCTGGACTTTAGTAATCTGAGCCCAGGGTCTTGTGCTCCAACACGACCCGATCAAAGTAAAAATTCTAACATGTGAATAGATGTGTCGAAGTCGAACATGCTAGAAATTCACTTGATTATCGGTCAATGAGGTGAACCGTTAACAAGCACAAGAGAAACCACCAATAATGACAATGGATGTCAAGGTACTAATAGCACAAGTCACGGAATTTGAATAAGGAACTGAAGTCAAACACCCGTGAAATCACCCGATTGAAAGCCTAAGATGCAAACTTGTTGTCGAGTGTGAAGAACTTGCCATTGGGGCATGCAAGCTCTAAGGTACTAGAAGGGAGTCTCTCGGCCAACTTCCTGGATAACGAGCTGAAGTCGACAGGAAGTGACCTTTTCAAAGGACGACCATGATGTATCCCACATAATTGACGTGAGACAAAGGGATGCAATGATTATGGATGATACAGAGAATCAAGAATGGGTGTAACTGTAGAAGGATAACTCCTGAACATATTGGTGACACGACTCCGAAGTTTGGTAGCTTTTAGGTCCATAGGATCAGAGGTCATGATGATGTGGCAAAGATCAAATGGAAAGGCAAAAAATGAATAGACCAACCCAGGAAGGTCAATGATGAAGTGAGGATATCCCAACTCGACACGAAGCATAAAGTGTCATGTTCAAGAGTGGGCTGCTGACACAACTGATAGAATTTCCCATTTTCCCCCACCATTTCTGGCAGGTACCCCAATTATTTTTTAATCGCAAGCTTGAAGAGGATAGCATGTGCTTGCACTGTAAGTCCATCCTTCGGATGAATCTGACCTAGTAAGATTACTGAGCCCTAGGAAGAGAAGCTCGTGTCCGTCATGGTGACGAATCTGATGTCGTTTAATTTTTTAACGAGTCCAACAAAGGTGTAACTCGATATCTTTTTCATATTTAGAGAGTTTGAAAAAGACATGGAAAAGAAAACTCCAAAAGGCCCTTTTTCGTACATTTGTGTCTCTCAAGCCCGAAAAGGTAGAAAACAATACTTGAGAGAACCGCTTGACCATGTTAGTCAAGGAGTACCTTTTTCGTAAATAGTTTATCCCAGCCCCATTTTTATTCTCTTTAACAAGTCAAAAAGAGAAAAATTATCGGCGATCTTTTCATTTGAGTTTTTTATGAGTCGAGAAAAGAGCTTAAACACGACTCCAGCACCATCATCAACAATCTATCACCTGTTGCTACATAAGAGGCAAACACATTATCCAATTTCTAAGGTAAAAACATGTGAAAAAACGCTTTTAAAAACCCTAAAATACCATGAAAAAGTTATAAAAAGGGAAAAAGTAAATTATTTTTTACCATTTTACCTCTTTTACCTCTTTTGGAGAAATTTTTACCCGTTTGTGCCTTAGATCTTTAAGAGCGGATTACGATAGATCTAGGAGGCCGATTGACGAACCCTTAGTTGCAGGTAAGAGCTGAGACCCTAAGCTTCATTTTCATACCTGTTTTTCATGTTTTTAACCATTTTTCATATTTTTTGAGGAGATTTTGGCAAACGAAATTTTCCCTCAGTCGGCGCGAGATCCAGGATCAGGATCACGCCGATCAAGGGTTATTAGCAAAGGCACCTGCACCGTCGACACTACTGTTTTTAAAACAGTTGCGCCTGTTAGGTTCCTATACCAATATGAGACATAATTTTTGAATGGTTGAGATTAAACCTGTAATATGTACATACATTTTCTTTCTACAAATGATTTCCATATTCAAAAAATTAAAAAATGTAAAGAGGGTGTGTCCTAAAAGAATAATCAAAGGACAAAAAGAATGAAAAGGTCAAAAAAGATGAAAATATGAACCCCGAGAAAAGAAAAGACCATGAAAGTATGCAATTCAAAATGCCATTACTATTTATTTTTTTTGCAAAATAAGTGATTGTGAGCAACTGGTAATCTTTGCCACAATCCATGGTATGCAAAATGTTTAAGCATGGCTATTTCATGTTTCAATTTCATGTCCATAGATAGAGAATAAAATCTGACCAAACTATTTAATCTTGGCAGATAAGTAGATAGGTAGAGTAAATAAAAGGAGCTCCACTATTTAATTTGAGCCCTTGGATGTAATAAGGTTAGATTTAGTTAGTTTACTATTGTAAAGAAAAGAAAAATGTTTGATAAGGGTTTGCTAGCTCAAATGCACCCTAATAAAGAGAAGTAAAAATGGTAGGATGAGTAGGTGGGTAAGTAGAAGAAAGGTTGCAGAATTTTGATGATTGATTAGACAAAAGCATGTGTATCATATTTTTCATCATAAAAGTTCCAAATGTGAATGGGCACTTAAGCATGAAAATGGATATCAAAGTTAATTAATTAATTTCCCTTATCAGTTTCACCTTTTACTTAACTAATTTCCCAAAATAAAGATCAAAGTACTTAAAAACCCTAAGTCAAAGAGGCTCAGAGAATTTCTCTGACTTTTGGAGGGATCAGACCCTCGACTTAATGAATTATAGGCAATAAGTAATAAAACCCCCTCATAAGCATTCATTCCCCTCTTCAATTCATTCATTTTTCCTAATAATACTCTTTTGCTTAGGTTAAATCACTTTTTCCTAGGAAAATTATTTGTTAGGTTAAAACACTATATCCTAAGTCTTTATGTGATTATCGAAAAGCAATAAAACATGAAAATCATATGCTTAGGGTATGGTGCCCCTTCTGCTCATTTAACTAAATTACTAATTTATTTATTAAATCCCTAATAAAACCTGTTTCCCATATATATACTAACTCCCGCAATATTAATTAATCCCTTCCCAGTTTAATTATATAAACTAAAGTTTTTACCCCAGACCCACTAACTAATCAATCCTCGATTAAGTTAGTTAAAATACCCAATTAAATCCCACCCGATGCCTTAATCCCTACCTTAATCCCTCATTAAACCAAAACTGCCACGCTTAAACACTCGTTGGCCCCCCCCATTACCTTCCACGCAGCTCCATCACCCGACCACCACACGATCTCTCCTCTCCCCATCTGACTGCCCATGTTGATTTCGGAAGGGCCCGAAATCTAAATGTTACCCACCCGAAATGGGCTATTTTCCACTGGGCCCTCGAGGCGACGTGGTGCTCAATGAATGGAATTGGGCGGCCTCCCCCCAATACCGCCAAGCGCCCAAAAGCTGTGCAAAGCAAGCCACTTACCGCTAGCCCACTACACGCCAAAACAACCACTGTTCACCCCACTACTCGCCAAAATAGCCACTGTTCAACCCGCTATGCGACAAATGGCTACTTTTCACCCGCACCTACCAAATTGACTTTTCGCGCATAAATCCAAAAAAGCCCCAAATCATTGTTTTTATTGTTTTTTTAACTGTAAAATTCCATGCACGCGCCTATGAATGTTGAAAGTTGTCAACCCACGTACAATTGCACTATGAAGATGCCAAAATCTCCCAGATTTCCTTCCAACCTGATTGAAGCCTTTTCAACCGTTCAGAATTGCTAGCTACCTGATTCAGACCTAGTTCACTCTAAATTCCAGGTATTTAAGCTAGAATCCATTGAAAACCCTGTCAATTTCCGAACCAGTCACTAAGTTTTCTTAATTGAAATTAAAGAGAAACTCTGATAACTTAAAACCCACCTGGAATTGAACCACCTTTGCCCTAAAGACTAACAATTTACCTCCCCCATTCTTAAATCCATAAGAACTAAGAATGGTTGCCCCAATTGCCATGGATGTCAGACCAGTTTCCATTCCTCACCTAGACTTGGACCACCTTTTGCTTGCTGATAAAGATTTCCAAATCATGGACACCTCTATCCATGAATCCCCTCTTAAACTACAATGCCGATATAGAGATCAATACCTAAACCATGCTGATAAAATAGGCCTTTGGGAGTCTAATTTTCCCAAGTATCAATTCCCTGAGGTGCACATCTTTCCAGAAATTTTCCATTATTTCCATGCAAACTACATCCCCATTCAAAGAGTAGAGATGTCCCCCGACCAAACCATACTTTTCACCATCACTTCTGAGTCAATCAATGAAATGCTGCAACTACAACTAGGGCAAAACCTAACCCCAATTTCCATTGGAGATCTATTGGACCGATTCCCCAAGCTAACCATTGCAAATCTTGCTGAAATGTACCAAACTTTTATTGTAGAAGTGAAACATATTCCAAAAAATCCTCCCCCATATGTATATACCATTTTTTCCAAATTTGGCCAGGACATTGTAGTAATGATATCTAGTATCCTAGGCTATACCACTAGTGAGTATATAGATGAAATCATCTTAGCATTCATGTCTATTTTCACTCCAGGACAGCCTCCTGCTATCATGTATGATTATGCCAAGTTCATAACTGATAGGATGCATGACCAATTTCTTAGGATGAGTAATGAGAGAGTATTCAAGTATTCCTCAGTTTTGTACCACCTTTTCCTATATTAGCAAGTCGACAAGTTCCCCTTTACTCTCCGAAAGCTTGATACTAAAGGTCATCCTAGGTCAGTGATTTTCTGGACTCCTTTGATCCATAAGTATGACTCCCCATATCCCTATACAAACTTCATAGATCTTTTTGTACATCCTATAGTGACAATGCTGATAGGCATCCCTCCTCCAAGAATCATTTCAGATATCTGGAGGATTCTGCAGCTTTCAAAACAACACAAAGTGGGAGATTGGTACTTGTACCAAAATCACACTGAAATTAGGATCTATGGCTGTGAGTTGGCCCCATATAAACTGCCCAGATACCTCCCAATGAGGTTATTTGCTCTGGGGTACTACAGGCAGATAATCAATTCAGATGAGGTGCATTTTGTTAAAGCCAAAAAGAAGGCTCAGCTCAGAATCAAAGATCAACTAGGCCCCTTTGTGTGTAATAGCCGAGAAGCTGGAAAAGAAGCAGAGAAAATCCTTCAGAGACTTAAACTAAAACAAAGCTTCATGTGGAGATATGATCCCTTTGACTTCATCTGCAATAGAAGACAGAAAAACAATATGGCTCCCTATATTCACCACCAAATCCTTGAAATAGAAAAATATGCAAATCAATTGAAATGGGTGGAGAATACTTTAGTGGACAGAGATAGCTCTGAAGTTGCTATTGTAATTTATCTAGAGAAGTAGCTTGATGAGGGTTCTTTCCTGTAGGTGCCAAGAGGATCCCAGGTCCAAGAAGAATCTCAGGCCCAAGAAGAATCACAAACCCAAGGAGAATCTCAGGCACAAAGTGAATCACATATAGAAGAGGAATCCCAGGTGCAAGAAGAGTCAGAACAACTAGACCTATCAGAGGAGTTAACTCAAACAGGTATACCATAGCCCATTATGAGTACTCCCCTAGTCTTGCAAACTCCTCTAAACGAGGAGAAAAGCCTTAAAAGAAATAGGGAAGAGACCACAACTTCAGGTAGAGCAACCTCACAGGCATATGCAGAAACCAGCCTGGTTAAAAGGCAAAGGACAAATCTTGTCTTTGAATAAGAATTCATAGAAGAAACAGTTGGGGCCACCAGCACAGAAATAGAAGGAAGCAAGCATGCCACTCCCTCAGGGGGCACACTAGAACCTTCCACATCACATACTCAGATGTTGGAAAGGCAGCAGAGTGTTGAAGTGTCCTCATTCAGGATGCCAGCTGACAGAGACCAAGACATCAAAGAAAGGTACAAGGAAATAAAAGCTAGGAATGAGAGGCTAAAAGCCCAAACCTATGCACAATACCTAAAGATGATACCCACCAATCAGACAAGGCTTATGTCAGCCTATGATGTGAAAGAAGGCAAAATGCAGATGACATTTATGAAGCCCACTACTCAACAACCAAGGACAGCAGCAGACTTTAAGAAGATATACTTCGAAGTACTTGCGAAGGACATCCATCCTATTGACCAGTTTGAGCTGCACTAGCAGACAGGGGAGATGATTTACTCCACCTTAACAGTGAAAGCCATCACAGCCCACCAATTGCAAAATTCTGTGAATAACATATCAGGTCAATTCCAATTGGAGAAGGCCTCTTCACGGGCCAAAGACACTAGAATCAAGTCCTTAGAGGACTTAATCATTGAGTTGGGATAGGATCCCAAATATGTAAAGGCCACCGAAAAATTGATAAAAAAGAAGAATGATGACATAGCTTCTTTGAAGAAGCAACTTAAAATTCCACCATTACATCACCCACAAACAACAAAAGTCTTGGAAACACAAAAAGGAAAAGAAGAGCTTATGGACTTGGTCCTAAAGCTAAATGACCAATTGAAAGAGATAGAGAAACATTTGGACACATTGATTCAGTCCAAACAAAGTGACTTGGCCACCACTTCTAGGACTGCCATTCCCACTGTTTCTACTACAATCCCTTCAACATTGGCAGCGTCATTAGCACCAACAGCTCCACCCACCATAGCACTTCCAATCACAACTGAGTCTAAAATAACATGTACTTTTGCAGAGAAAACAACAGAGTTAGTAAAAGCCATGGAGGAAATGTCCATCCAAGCAACAGAGCTCAAAAGGCTAAAAGAGAAAGTGGCAAGCTTAGAAACCGAATGTAAGCTTGCCCAAATTCAGCAGGGAGAAGAAATACAGAAAGCCCTAAGGATGGGTGAGAAGATCAAAGTCCTAGAAAAAGATTTAACACTGCAAAAGCCACTAGGAAAAACCAAAGAGATGCTCTAGGCCAATATCATTGAATTTTCCAATGATATTTTCCCATCAATTCAAGTCATATTTGAGCAAACAGAACTGGTAAAGGTAGCTACTGGATCTATCCAAAAGGTAAAGAAGAATTGGGTGAAATGCCAGAGGATGCCAATCGACTCATCCACTTCCTGAACAGTAAGAACAGACATGAGCTAAATGAGCTTGGTATAGAGGATAGGACTGAAGCCATCCTAGAATTCAAAAAGGTTCTTTCCAAAAGAAACTTTATGGTCAACTTAGAAGAAAAATTCCATAACATGCAAGTGGCCATTGACAGATTCATGACCAAATTTCAAATTTTGAGGGACAAAGGCCTTCCTAGTCCTATGGTCATCCATGATAAACTTATGACCCAATTGGACTACACTGAAAAACTAAGGAAGTTGGCCAAGGAGAAAGCCAGTGCTTTAGGTATCAAGGCCTTGCCTACAGGGAAAGTACTATACGACACTTTTGAAAACTTGTTCTTTTTAGAGCATGAGGTGAAACATTTGTTTGTCACCAAGCCCAACTTTGTTAAGTACACAAAGGCAGATGAAATATACAGAAGAATGATAAAAGCAAAGTTACCTGAGGATGAATGGTGGGAAAAAACGACAGATTTACTATAAGTTACCATAGTAAATCTGAAGGCAGCTAGATGAATTAGGTAAAAGATAGATCATCAGGGTCAAAGAGTAGCAGGTTAAAGAGTATCAGTGAAAGATTAAAGATAAAGATGATCCCAACATACAAATATCAACCAGCTTAAAGGGCTCAAACTTAACTGCAATAGCCAACACTACCACAATAAAAGGGACAACATGATGCAGTTTTCCATCTGTCTCTATCTTCATGCTTGAAGATATTTTGAATTCCCAAATTAAATCTCAAACTATTATGAGATATTTTGTAAATATTTTTTGTATAAATACTTCATATTTCGAAGCATTTAGGGTGGATTCAAAGACATTTCTGTAGACATTTCTCTCAAATCAAAGTCTCATTGTACCATAAACTGGATTGGCTCGTTGGATCATGGAATAAAGCTCATATATTTTTCAGGATTCTTGTGTAAAGCGAAAATCAAATAAGTATTCTCTCATGTGTATTATTGTTTTTCATTATGTTTCTTAATAGTCATATGTGTTCTATGAAATCTGAATGTTAAACTAGGAATGATATTTCATAACTGGCTTAAATGCACTCTGTCTTGACTGTTTACATTCTTAATGTTTTATGCTAAACTATCTTAGCTAGCGAATTCTTAGCTGCTTCTTAGCTTTTGTAGTTTTCCTTTATGATCTATGTAGCAAAGGATTCTTAATTGCCCTTTATTGATGATCATCCTCTGTTCCTCATTCTGATCCTAGTCCAAGGATTCTTTAGTGCCCTTTCACCCTGGTTAGAATCATTCCATCCATCAACCCTTGAAGATTTTCCTTTTGCTTTGCTAGCTTGCCCTGTGAACATTCCATTTAATGATATTATCCAGTTATGCTATCCTTTTATTGACTCCATATCCCAATGGTTTGAAGAAGCTAGCTCTATCCATCTGTTCCTATAATTCCACCACCCAAACAAAATCAAAACCTTATGAACACTAAGAACTAGCTTGAAATCCTCACCCAAACAAAGTTAAATTATAAAGAGAGAGCTCTCTCTGGACTTAGGTTGGCTAGAACCTAAGTTTGAAGATTGGTTTGTGGTTACCTCAAATTATTCCTTCTTTTGATAACTTCTAGGGAAAACTTCTGAGTGATAACATAGTGGCGACCATACTGGGGACCTCAAATCCTCGGTCTTAATAAACCTTTGAGAAAATTTCAAATCTTTATTTCAAGCCTCTTGAAGTGTTATTAGAAGTTATTTACAAAATTTAACAAAAAGAAAATAATCAAAAAAAGCTTGAAATCTGGCTTCAAGGAGAACTCCCTACACTAGGGCCAATCAAGATCCAAACCCTCCCCCAGTAGTGGATAATCCCAACCTGATTTCAAGAAGATCCAGAAGACAAGAAAGTTCAGTAAGTCCAATACCTTCGATCAAAGTAGATTCCTGTCCTAATGAGTGGTTGTTTGTAGAAGACCTCCCTTTTGATGAGTCATTTGACCTTTCCCTATTTAGAACCAAGTCTGAAAGTGCACTTGATTACATAGTTCTAGATCCAGAGTTTATTGCAGATCTTGAAGTCTAAAAGGCAAACCTGTCAATTGATGAGTATATTTTAAATTCCCCTCAATCATCCCTTACTACTTTTAAAATCCCTGAGCTTTCTGAAACAGTTTCAACTTCCTTTAGTTCACCACTATTCCCCTCCACCTTTGAAGTTCATTCCTCACCTCCATTCATACCCTCACTTCCCTACCAACCTATCGTTACCCATCAAACACCCATTGTTCCTAGCTCTCCAGCAACTACTGTATTATCCCCTGGTATGCCAACTCCACTTCTTAGCCCTGCCCAACTTAGAGAAATGGCAAATAGATATGCCCCTCTTGTACTACCTGCTCCACTGGGTGCCATGCCACAAGACTACCAGAACAAAATTGTCCAATTTGATGGCATAGGACCTTATACAGCACAACAACATGTAAACAAAATGACAGATTACTTTGAATTACATGAAATTGATATTGGAGATGTTCAAATGAGACTTTTTGCTTAGACTCTAGCTAGTGATGTTAGGAAATGGTTTAGAGCGTTGCCTGCTAATAGCATAGATGGTTTAGAAGTATTTTATTAGCAATTTTTAAATAGATGGGAAAAGTAAAAGAACCCTTTGCAGATTCTTTCAGAATACGAGAGCATCAGAAGAGGACCAAATGAAACAGTCCAGGATTATTGTACCAGATTTAACAATATATACAATGCAATACGAGTCAATCTTAGACCCCCACCTGACTTAGCTCTGATAAAGTTTCTTGATGGGTTTGATATTGATATGGCATTCTAGCTTAGAGAGAGAAACCCTCCAACTTTAGAAGACATGTAGAGTGTAGTAGTTAGTGTAGAAGCTAATTTGCTAGCAAAAAGAGCTAGGGTTAGGAATGAAAGGAGAGGACCTATGAAAGATGAAGCCTCACCCTCTGAACTTAAAATAGATGTCCTAACCAAAGGAATGGAAAAACTAATGGATAGGATAGAGAACATTGAAAGGAAGCCTCAATGGGATAATCCACAAGCACCTCCAGTGAGAAATCCAAACTTTAGAGAGAATCAAAATCAAAATACTGGAAAAAATGGACCTGATTAGAATATTAGGCCTCCTTTTCAAGAAAACTATGCTAAAACATTACATTCAAAAGACCCTAAACAAGACACACAAATAAACTTAATGGGATTAGATGAAGAGGAAACTATCTTCTTGACTCAAGATGATCAAGAATTACATATGCTTCAGCAATTGCAGACCCAATCCAGAGAGTCATTCGATTATAAACAAGGGTATGATTCTGTTATCTTCGAAGTGCACAAACAGTACAAGTTGAGGAGTGAAAAGAACACTGATACTCCTGACCAAAACAAGAAAGCAGTACCAAATCAACCTAAGAAAATCAAAACAACTCCAGTTACTAAAACTCTCCAAATCCTCCCTAGACCAAATCAGAACCCTTATGGTCCCACCATTGTAGATATAACCCATGACCAACTCCCTGATAATCAACCATCCACTTCAATTCCCTCCAAGGAGACAGTGGAGAAATCTCCAAACACCAGATTAGAAAATCCACAGAAAGATACTTCAAATGCAGAAAAAGAAGAACAATCTACTCAAACTCCTACCATGAAAATTCCAAGCCCTCAAACAGAGAAAGCCCCTCTTCCTTTGAATGTGGGATTAGAAGTGGCTAAACTAAAAATCTCAGTTTCCTTAACAGAGCTGATTAAAAATGAAACCTATAAATCTCAAATAAGCAAAACCTTAAACTTCATTGAGAATGAAGACTCTGTCAACTTGTTTGATGATCAACCTGAGCTTATATCTGGTCTTGATGTTAATGGAAAACCATTAGAAGGAGGGATACCACCCTTTTATATTAGCCTTAACATTCATGATAAAATCTTACACAATGCAATGTTAGATTCTGGGGCTTCACATAATTTAATGCCTAAATCTGTTATGGAAAAATTAAACTTGGACATTACTAGGCCTTACAAGGACCTATTTTCATTTGACTCAAGTCAAGTAAAGTGTCTAGGGTTAATTAAAGACCTGTGTGTTTCCTTCATACAATATCTTGCTAAAACCATTCTCATGGATATAGTTGTTGCTGATATACCAACTAAATATGGCATGCTATTGTCTAGATCATGGGGGGCTAAACTCCAAGAATCTTTGCAACTTGACATGCCATATGCCACAATTTCAGTCTTTGGACACCCTAAAAAACTTAGAGAGACCCTAATGAAATATGTAGTGAGTAGCCAGGATAGGCCTCAAAAATTTCCTATATATTCCATGCATTCTAACATCGATTCTTTTATTCTGTACAATGTTGAACAAACACCAGAAACTACTTCAAACAACATTATTTCAGAACAAAAAGAAATTGCAGTTACAGCTCAAAATGAAACTGTCCAAACTCAAGAGGTTTCAGATAAAAAAGATGATCAAGACACCTTAATCAATGAAACTTTTGTCCCCCCAAATAGTAAGAATTATGAACATGAAATATTATGGAATCTTGAATTTGATGGGTCATTGAATAAACTAGGAGCAGGAGCTGGAGTGTGGATATACAATTTAGAGAATCGTCACTCAAAGGGCCATGCTTACAGACTGAATTTCAAATTCACTAACAACATGCTGAGTATGAAGCACTTCTTTTAGGTCTCAAATTGGTTAGAAAGTTAGGAGCTATAAGAGTTTCTATTATGGGAGATTCTGAGTTGGTTATAAAACAAATTAATGCTGTATATATGACCAAATATCCTAGGTTAAGTTTTTATAGAGGAACAGTTGTAGAAATATTTAACACTTTTCTAGAAACTAAGCTTGCAGTCATCCCAAGGAAACATAATATGCAAGCTCATAGTTTAGAAATGTTTCCCAGCACTTGTAAGTTACCATTTCAACCTAACCATCAGTACACTGTTGAGGTTAGGCACAAACCTACTATCCCAAATAACTTAAAAAACTGGCAAGTATTCACTAATGATCAACAGATAAATAATTTTTTAACTTTAGAAGAATAATTTGTAAATAGCAATGTAGATACTGACATAACATTAGATTCTGATTTTAAAGAGGAAGTAGAAATTACTAAAATAGAAGATGAAGAGATAGATAGATTTCATCCCACTAAATTTACAAAATCAGATGTAGAAAACCTAAAACAAGTTGAAATTGATGAGATAATTAACGAAGACTCTGAAATCATTAATCTCAAAGACAACTTTTTTCCCAAAGGATTAACTCCTTTGGAAGACTTGTTTGATTCAAATGATGTTCCTAGAAAACCAAAAATGGAACCCTTAAAATTTGATATTGAGGAGTGTAATATAGGTACTGAGGAAAATCCAAAATTGATAAAACTTTCAAAGTCCTTACCTCCTACTGAAAAAGTGAAATACCTTGAATTACTAAAGAAATTCCAAGATGTCTTTGCTTGGAGTTATGAGGACCTCAAGTCCTATGACACCAACATAATACAACACACCATCCCCATAAAAGAGAATCAAAAACCTTTCAGGCAGAAGCTTAGGAGGATTATTCCCATCCTATTGCCTTCTATTGAAAAGGAAATCAGAAGGATGTATGAAGCCAAGATAATAGCACCAATTAGATTCTCTGATTGGGTTTCAAATTTGGTGCCCACAAGGAAAAAGGCTGGTGAGATTAGACTTTGTGTTGATCTCAGGAATCTTAATAAAGTTTCACTTAAAGACAATTACCCTCTTCCTAAAATGTATCACATCTTACAAAGGGTGGTAGGGTCAACCAAAATCTCATTATTGGATGGGTTTTCTGGTTACAATCAGATTTTAGTTCACCCAGATGACCAGGCTAAAACTGCATTCACTACTCCTTGGGGCACATTTATGTATGTGAAAATGCCTTTTGGATTAAAGAATGTAGGGACCACTTTCCAAAGAGCTATGGATATAGCTTTTGCTAAGGAAATTCATGACTTCCTAGTAATATACTTAGATGATATCACTGTATTCTCAAAATCTGATAAACAACACTTAGATCATCTAAGGCAGGTCTTCATCAAATTTAGGAAGTATGGAATTTCTTTGAATCCTAAAATTTTTTTATTTGGGTTGGAAGAGGGAAAGTTATTAGGCCATATAATCTCAAAAGATGGTATCCGAATAGATCCTGCAAGAATTGAAGCCATCTTACAGATACAACATCCTAGGAGCATCAGGGAATTACAAGCGTTTTTAGGGAAAATAAACTTTCTTAGGAGATTTATTTCTAACTTAGCAGAATTAATGAGATCATTGAATAACATGTTGAAAAAAGATTCGACCATAAAATGGAACATCGAAGCTAAAAGATCCTTTGAAGATATTAATCTAGCCTTAACAAAAACACCTGTCTTGGTCAGTCCAGAGTTTGATATGGATTTCATTATATTTTCCTTTGCCTCAGAACATACAATTGTTGTAGTTGTACTGCGGAAGAATGATCAAGGTTATGAACAACCTATTGCCTTTTTTAGTAAAGCCTTGAGAGATGCCCCTCTAAAATAAAATATAATGGAAAAGAAGGCTTTTGCTTTAGTCAAAGCTATCAAATATTTTAGAGTTTACATTTTATATTCTCATGGAATAGCCTATGTCCCCAATGCAGTAGTCAAGGATATCCTAACTCAGGATGGTCCAGATGGAAAGAGAGGGAAATGGATTGCTACTATATTAGAATATGACCTGGAAATCAAACCAACAAAGCTAATCAAAGGCCAAGGTTTAGCCAAGCTCATGGCTGAATCAAATTATCAGGCCTTAGATATAAATTTTATTGCAGAAATGGATAATGGAGAGGAGATGGTGACTCCACTAATCAGCCAGGCCTTTATTGAATCACCATGGTATGCTAACATCACATATGTTTTACAAAATCTACAAGCTCCTCCTAAATTATCTAGGACCAAAAGCAGGTTTTTAAAAATGAAATCTTTAAAATTTTTCATAATTGACAATGCTTTGTTTTGGAAGAATCATGAAGGTATCCTTCTTAACTTTTTATTGAAAGAAGACTCTGACAAGGTATTACAAGAGTTTCATGCAGGTGACTGTGGAGGACATCTTTACTGGAAAACCACCGCTGACAAGATTCTTAGAGCCGGTTTCTATTGGCCCACTTTGTTTTCTGATGTAAAGAAATTTGTAACCTCATGTCATAAATGTCAAATTTTTGAAGGAAAGAAAAAGCTTTTACCCTTGCCCTTGAAACCAATTTCTGCTGAAGCACCTTTTCAACAATGGGGTCTTGACTTCATTGGTGAAATTCATCCACCTTCCTCTGCCCAACACAAATGGATCCTCACTGCTACAGATTACTTTACCAAATGGATAGAAGCCATCCCATCAAGGCAAGCCACTGATACTGTTATAATAACCTTCCTTGAGTCCAACATCCTATCTAGATTTGGGTGCCCAAACAAGATCATCACTGATAATGCAGCAGCTTTCAAATCTAAAAGAATGAGTGATTTATGTAATAAGTATCATATAACCCTGGGTCACTCCACAACTTATTACCCTCAAGGAAATGGACTAGCAGAGTCCTCAAACAAGAGTTTAGTGAATATCATCAAAAAATTGTTGGAGGATAACAAGAAGACATAGAACAAGAAGCTACTAAATGCCTTATGGGCAAATAGGCTAACCACAAAGAAATTCATTGGTATTAGTCCTTATCAATTAGTTTATGGAATGGAAGTTGTTTTCCCATCTTCCTTGGGAACACGAGTGATGAAGCTGCTCCAAGAGTTGCAGGTTGAACCAAATGACATCCAAAGTAGAATCAACCAAACAATTTATTTACAACAGACTAGGGAAGAAGTGTATATCAAATCTCAAGTTGTGCAGGAAAGGATCAAGAAGGCTTTTGATAAAAGGACTAAGGCAGAAGATTTCTACCTAGGGGACAAAGTTTTGAAATGGGATTCAAGAAGAGAGGATAAAGGTAAACATGGGAAATTTGATTTTCTATGGAAAGGCCCATATATCATCTATGCTTTCAGAGGTAATAATGCTTTCTTCCTCAAGGAAATGGATGGCACAAAAGTAGAAGGAGGACCAGTTAATGGTCAAATGCTCAAACACTATATTGAGCCCAGTTATTGATTTCACTAATCATTTGTACATATTTTACTTTCAAAAGTCTAGAGTGGATTTGATAGTGATTTTTTGAAGTTGAAGCCCGAAGTGAAGGCCCAAAGCTTCAAAAGTTTTACTGTCATAAATAGCAATAATGCAGAAATATGAAAAGGGAAAGTTGCAGGAGATCATCACAGTAATGCAGAAGGCCATTGTTCTACAAAGTTCTTGACCCAAGTGGAGCCACTGTTAGGTTCCTATACCAATAGGAGTCATAATTTTTGAATGGCTGAGATTAAACCTGTAATATGTACATATCTTTGCTTTCTGCAAATGTTTTCCATATTCAAAAAATTAAAAAATGTAAAGAGGGTATGTCCTAAAAGAATAATCAAGGGACAAAAAGAATAAAAAGGTTAAAAAATATGAAAAATATGAACCCCAAGAAAAGAAAAGACCATGAAAGTATGCAAGCCAAAATAACACTACTATTTTGTCTTTTTGCAAAATAAATGATTGTGTGCAGCTGGTAATATTTGCCACAATCCATGGTAGTCAAAATGTTTAAGCTTGGATATTTCATGTTTCAATTTCATGTCCATAGATAGAGAATAAAATCTAACCAAACTGTTTAATCTTGGCAGATAAGTAGATAGGTAGAGTAAATAAAAGGAGCTCAATGGTTTAATCTGAGCCCTTGGATGTAATAAGGTTAGATTTAGTTATTTTACTGTTGTAAAGAAAATAAAAATGTTTGATAAGGGTTTGCTAGCTCAAATGCACCCTAATAAAGAGAAGTAAAAATGGTAGGATGAGTAGGTGGGTAAGTAGAAGAAAGGTTGTAGAATTTTGATGATTGATTAGACAAAAGCATGTGTATCATCTTTTTCATCATAAAAGTTCCAAAAGTGAATGGGAACTCAAGCATGCAGATGGATATTAAAGTTAATTAATTAATTTCCCTCATTCATTTCACCTTTTACTTAACTAATTTCCTAAAATAAAGATCAAAGTACTTAAAAACCCTAAGTCAAAGAGGCTTAGAGCATTTCTCTGACTTTTGGAGGGACCGGACCCTCGGTTTAATGACTTATAGGTAATAAGTACTAAAATCCCCTCATAAACATTCATTCCCCCCTTTATTTCATTCATTTTTCCTAATAATACTCTTTTCCTTAGGTTAAATCACTTTTGCCTAGGAAAAGTATTTGTTAGGTTAAAACACTATATCCTAAATCTTTATGTGATTATCAGAAAGCAATAAAACATGAAAATCATATGCTTAGGGTATGGTGCCCCTTCCGCTCATTTAACTAAATTACTAATTTATTTATTAAATCCCTAATAAAACCCGTTTCCCGTATATATACTAAATCCCGCAATATTAATTAATCCCTTCCCTGTTTAATTATATAAACTAAAGTTTTTACCCCGGGCCCACTAACTAATCGATCCTCGATTGTTAGTTAAAAAACCCAATTAAATCCCGCCAGATGCCTTAATCCCCACCTTAATCCCTCATTAAACCACAACTACCGCGCTTAAACGCCTGCTGGGCCCCCCCCTTACCTTCCGCGCAACTCCATTGCTCGACCAACACACGATCTCTCCTCTCCCCATTTGACGGCCCATGTTGATTTTGGAAGGGCCCAAAATTCAAATGTTACCTGCCCGAAATGGGTTGTTTTCCACTGGGCCCCCGAGGTGACGTGGCACTCAATGAATGGAATTGGGCGGCCTCCCCCCAATACCGCCAAGCACCCAAAAGCTGTACGAAGCAAACCACTTACTGCTAGCCCGCTACATGCCAAAACAACCATTGTTCACCCCGCTACATGCCAAAACAACCACTGTTCACCCCGCTATGCAACAAATGGCTACTGTTCACCCATACCCGCTAAATTGACTTTTCGCGCATGAATCTAAAAAAGTCCTAAATCATTGTTTTTATCATTTTTTTAACTGTCAACCCATGTACAATTGCACTCTGAAGATGCCAAAAGCTCCTAGATTGCCTTCCAGCCTAATTGAAGCCTTTTCAACCGTTCAGAATTACCAGTTACCTGGTTCAGACCCAGTTTACTCCAAATTCTAGGTATTTAAGCCAGAATCCATTGAAAACCTTGTAAATTTCCGAACTAGTCACTAAGTTTTCTTAATTGAAATTAAAGAGAAACTCTGATAACTTAAAACCCACCTGGAATTGAACCACCTTTGCCCTAAATACTGACAATTTACCTCCCCCATTCTTAAATCCACAAGAACTAAGAATGGCTACCCCAATTTCCATGGATGTCAGACCAATTTCCACTCATCACCTAGACTTGGACCACCTTCCCCTTGCTGATAAAGATTTCCAAATCAAGGAAACCTCTTTCCATGAATCCCCTCTTAAACTATACTGCCAATATAGAGATCAATACCTAAACCATGCTGATAAAATAGGCCTTTGGGAGTCTAATTTGCCCAAGTATCAATTGCCCGAAGTGTACATCTTTCCAGAAATTGTCCATTATTGCCATGCAAACTACATCCCCAGTCAAAGAGCAGTGATGTCCCCCGACCAAACCATACTTTTCACCATCACTGCTAAGTCAATCAATGAAGTGCTGCAACTACAACCAGGGCAAAACCTAACCCCAATTTTTAGAGACCTATTGGACCAATTCCCCAAGCTAACCACTGCAAAGCTCGCTGAAATGTCCCAAACTTTTATTGTAGAAGTGAAACATATTCCAAAAGATCCTCCCCCATATGTATATACCATTTTTTCCAAATTTGGCTAGGACATTGTAGCAATGATATCTAGTATCCTAGGCTATACCACCAGTGAGTATATAGATGAAATCATCTTGGTCTTCATGTCTATTTTCACTCCAGGAAAACCTCCTACTATCATGTATGATTATGCCAAGTTCATAGCTGATAGGATGCATGACCAATCTCTTAGGATGAGTAATGAGAGAGTATTCAAGTATTCCTCAGTTTTGTACCACCTTTTCCTATATTACCAAGCTGACAAGTTCCCCTTTACTCTCCAAAAGCTTGATACTAAGGGTAATCCTAGGTCAGTGATTTTCTGGAATCCTTTGATCCATAAGTATGACTCCCCATATCCATATACAGACTTCATAGATCTTTTTGTACATCCTATAGTGACAATGCTGATAGGCAGCCCTCCTCCAAGAATCAGTTCAGATATCAAGAGGATTCTGCAGCTTTCAAAACAACACAAAGTGCGAGATTGGTACTTGTACCAAAATCACACTGAAATTAGGATCTATGGCTATGATTTGGCCCCATATAAATTGCCCAGATACCTCCCAATGAGGTTATTTGCTATGGAGTACTATAGGTAGATAATCAATTTAGATGAGGTGCATTTTGTTAAATCCAAAAAGAAGGCTCAGCTCAAAATCAAAGATCAACTAGGCCCCTTTGTGTTTAATAGCCGAGAAGCTGGAAAAGAAGCAGAGCAAATCCTTCAGAGACTTAAACTAAAATAGAGCTTCATGTGGAGATATGATCCCTTTGACTTCATCTGCAATAGAAGACAGAAAAACAAGATGGCTCCCTACATTCATCACCGAATCCCTGAAATAGAAAAATATGCAAATCAATTGGAATGGGTGGAGAATACTTTAGTGGACAGAGATAACACTGAAGTTGCTGTTGAAAACACTCTAATCTATCTAGAGAAGCAGCTTGATGAGGGTTCTTTCTTGCAGGTTCCAGGAGGATCCCAGGTCCAAGAAGAATCTCAGGCCCAAGAAGAATCACAAGCACATGGAGAATCTCAGGCACAAAGTGAATCACATATAGAAGAGGAATCCTAGGTGCAAGAAGATTCAGAACAACTAGACCTATAAGAGGAGTTAAATCAAACAGGGATACTAGATCCCACTATGAGTACTCCCCCAGTCTTCCAAACTCCTCTAAACGAGGAGAAAAGCCTTAAAAGAAACAGGGAAGAGACCACAACTTCACGCAGAGCAACCTCACAGGCATATGCAAAAACCA